>JADLZN010000567.1:0-464002 GCA_018155175.1 Sinocyclocheilus anophthalmus | reverse complement strand
CAGCTAGACTTGAAGGCCTCCTCCTTCTATAAATCATGCTTTGCTAAGAAAAGTTGTTAATACTTAGGGTTAGGGATTTGAACAAACCCAGTTGGTGCTTAGATGCTGTTGTCTTCACATTGCATCTGCGACAGAAGACCCACTCATTTAAGAAGCATCCATTTTGTTCTGTAAGCAGACCTGCACCCTAGAAACCCCTTGTGAAAAATAAGTACACTTAGAGTACTTATTATGGAAATCATTAAATAAATTTTAGAACACACTTCACACTTTCGTGTTATTTGAAGTGAAGATAATGTTTTTGGTCATTTAATTGCATGTAAATTAACAATGAAATGAAAATTTATTATAGTTTAAATTTATATTAAATATTGACTTAGGTGCTTTTTGACCTACTTGGGTAGAGGATATCTTTATATGTAATTTCATAAGCTTATCTTTGAAATCTGGTTAAAATGTACTGCTGAACTCAAATATGTTAAACTAAACTCAAATATACTTTAATGTAAATATTAAAAATGATGTGTGTGTGTGTGTGTGTTTCAAATGGTAGATTGTATGTAGATTCTTTATTCTAAATGCAGTTTATCATTTATTTGTATACTACTCTGAGTATAGAGATCTGAAAGCCTTGCAGGAACATAAAGATAATGTTTTGATTAAGTCTATTCACTGCTAATACATTTTGGTCTTTCCTTCAGAAAAGAACAGGGGAAGCTGGCTTGCATCTATCTTATAAAGATCCGTTTCTCTTTGACACTTAACAAAAGTGAATTTTAAATTATGTGGATTCAATTTTTAAAGAGATTGAAGCAAGAAAAAAAAAGTTTTTGATAAATTCACAAAACAAAGGCTATTGTAACATTATGCAATGTTCATTTGTTTTGTACTTTTCTTAAACTCTTCGGTCATCCAACCATCTGTCCATCCATCCATTTTCCAAACTGCTTATCTCAGCTATCAATGTCTTCACTATTCTATTCTATTCTATTATGTTCTGTTCTGTTCTGTTCTATTCTATTCATTCAAACTGTCCAATGACTGAACAGTCAAAGAAAAAGAAGCATTAAAGGGATAGTTCACCTTCAGTTGCTGGTCCCCATTGACTTCTATAGTATGGGGAAAAAAACACTATGCAAGTCAGTGGGGACCAACTGAAGGTGAACTATACCTTTAACTCCATAAACTAATTATATAGTAGTCTAGTAGTACACTGTTCATATGGTGAAATGCTGTTGAAGATAGAGCAATTTTTTTCTTAGATGACATGAGAATATTTATTCATCAGAATTGGCAGTTGGGTAAACCACTAACATTTTCTTATAAATGAAGAGGTGGCAACCTTGGCCATCTTGTCACTGAAGAGGAAAGAAACGGCAACCTGGTTTATTGCCCCACGGGGTGTTAAGTCAGTCATATAAGGCCCCGAGCCACTGAAATTCACTTAAAGTAACAATCCTTGGTTGTTTGTTAAAATGAATCCATATCTGTCACAAATCGTCCAAGCTTTCTCGTATAAAATGCCCAAGTTGGTTAGAGGATAAATATACAAATGCACATCTAATTCGTTCGAATGTTGGAAAAATTTAGCATCCCAGGCAGTTATGCTTTGATGAGAGTTATAGCTGGTCCACACAAAAAAGGCAGTGTATGAAGTGTACTTTAAACACTTGTACTAGCACAAGAAGCTTGACATCCATTGTCATTGTGTGGTTTTATTTACATTGAATGGCACTAACAAGGGCGTTTGTTAACTGTCCACCACTAATGTTACACTTCTTCCTTGATATTACAACAACACTAGCTTTAGGAAAGAAATATGGGGGGAAGGAATCCTAATACAGATATACAGTATTGGAATCTAGTGCTATTGCCTAGCATGTTTTCAAATCACAATACGAAGTCAAAAAATCCATAAGGAATCTTTTGCTGAACCAAATCAGTCTGTGTGAGCAGTGTTGGGGAAATTTACTTTTAAAAGTAATGTATTACAATATTGCGTCACTCCATAAAGTCCTATTGGTCGACAGGTCTCATTTATATAATGGAGAAAGAAAAAAATCAGAAGTGCCTCACTTGTATCAAGACTTTGTAAAACACGACTTTTGTTCCTGGTGGGCTGTTTTTAAAAACTGCATCAGCGATTGTCCAAAATCCAGGCAATCTGATAGGAGCTTGTGATGTCCGCCACCGTTTTTGGTGCGATATGCATCAGGTGGCCCACTAAATGACCGGGTCTGTGGGAATGCTACTGCAGGCTTGTGATACCCAGGGAAACATTTTTAAATCGGGTGAGCCAGAAAAAAAACAAGAGAAAAAAAAAAGAGCTCAGCCGGTAAACCGACACATTACATAAACATTCAGCTATTAGGCAAACAAGATATAATAATCCTTGCCAATGAGCTCAGTCAAGTGAATTTCAAAGAGTGAAAACAAAAGAAATGTCTTGGACGCGTATTCAAGTCTTATGCCCCGCTGTTGTGTCTATGTTAGAGCTGACAGCTGAGGGCTGATTTTCTTGCATGGTGCAGAGAGGAGAAATGAGCCCAGCTGGAAGCTTCTCCGCCTGGTTGCCTGCTATAGACAGAGTCTGCAGCATACCTGGACTGTGCACTATTAAAGCTGAGCTGCACACCATTGCAGCTAGATGAATATTCATCACAGTAAACGCCCAGATACGAAGTGTATTGCCATAAGTAACCATTTAGAGCACAGAACTCAGTAATATGCCTTTATTATTAGAGAAAAACAGTCAAGCACTCCAGCAAGTGGAAATGAATAAGATCTTTGGAGAATTACAAAAAACATTGTGCACATGTTGTGGCAGTTTTGGCTCTGCATTTTGCCGGAAACTCCAACTCTTCCGTTATGGGTTTTGAGTAATAGTAGCCTAAAATCTGCCAGAAACCGTTTCACATTCAAGCATTTCTGGCACTCTGTTTTTCATCACACTATAATTTTGAAGGAAATCACAGGAACCACACTTGCTATATAGTATGCAGACTGGGATGCAGCATGTTGACTGAGAATATTGCACTTTAATGAGCAAGATGATTCTATATACAGTACTCAAAAATGTTCAGTCATTCAGTCAGGTTTTTTAGTGCTTTTACAAAATTTTCTTAAAGTGTAAGTGATAGTGATATATTGGGGCTGCACGATTATGACAAAAATCAAAATTGTCGATTATTCCCTTGAATTTGTAATTGCGATTATTAATTATGATGATTACAATTTACATTGATGTTTATACCATTGTTTTGATGCAACTGCATGCCGTATTTTTTTTTTATGAAAATAAACAAGCTGAAAACACTGAAAATAATAATAATAACTGAAAAACCTTTAGTGCTTTTCTATAGTATTAAGCCTCAAATGTCAAATATACATTGGATTGGTTTCTTCTTTAAATAAAAAAAGTAAAAATATGAACGGTATTATAATGTTATACTAAAACTAAAACAATGGAAAAACCCTTAAGATAACATGTAGAAAGAAAAAAACATATCGTAAGCGTGCAGAATAACATAAGTGGACTTTGAACGATTAATTGCTGCTTTGAATGATTACGTAATTGTGGCATCCATAATTCTAAATGCGATTAGAAATTTGATTAATTGTGACGCCCTATGATAGTAGAGATATAATATATATATCTATAATATATACAGGTGGGTACGAAAGTAGTCAGACCCCCTAATTTGTCACTCATTGGTTATATTGCAGCCATTTGTTAAATCATTTAAGTTAATTTTTTTTCTTCTTTAATGTACACACAGCACCCCATTTTTACAGAAAAACACAGAATTTTTGACATGTTTGCAGATTTATTAAAAAAGAAAAAACTGAAATATCACATGGTCCTAAATACTGAGCAAAGGGTCTGAATACTCATATATTTAACTCAGGTGCTGTCCAATTCTTCTGATCATCCTTGAGATGGTTCTACACCTTAATTTGAGTCCAGCTGTGTTTGATTCTACTGATTGGACTTGATTAGGAAAGCAAAACACCTGTCTATATAAGACCTTACAGCTCACAGTGCTGTCAGAGCAAATGAGAATCATGAGGTCAAAGGAAATGCCTGAAGAGATCAGAGACAGAATTGTGGCAAGGCACAGTTCTGGCCAAGGTTACAAAAAAAAATTCTGCTGCACTTAAGGTTCCCAAGAGCACAGTGGCCTCCATTCCTTAAATGGAAGGCGTTTGGGATGACCAGAAAACTTCCTAGAGCTGGCCGTCCGGCCAAAACTGAGCTATCGGGGGAGAAGACCTTGGTGAGAGAGGTAAAGAAGAACACAAAGATCACTGCGGCTGTGCTCCAGAGATGCAGTCGGGAGATGGAAGAAAGCTGTAGAAAGTCAACCATCACTGCAGCCCTACACCAGTCGGGGCTTTATGGCAGAGTGGACCGACGGAAGCCTCTCCTCAGTGCAAGACACATGAAAAAACACCTGAAGGACTCCAAGATGGGGAAAAATAAGATTCTCTGGTCTGATGAGACCAAAATAGAACTTTTTGGTTTAATCTAAGCGGTATGTGTGGAGAAAACTAGGCACTGCTCATCACCTGTCCAATAAGGTCCCAACAGTGAAGCATGGTGGTGGAAGCAGCATCATGCTGTGGGGGTGTTTTTCAGCGGCAGGGACAGGACGACTGGTTGCAATCGAGGGAAAAATTAATGCGGCTAAGTACAGGGATATCCTGGACGAAAACCTTCTCCAGAGTGCTAGGACCTCAGACTGGGCCGAAGGTTTAACAAGACAATGACCCTAAGCACACAAAAATAACTAAAATAACGAAGGAGTGGCTTCACAAAAACTCTGTGACTTTTCTTGAATGGCCCAGCCAGAGCCCTAACTTAAACCCAACTGAGCATCTCTGGAGAGACCTAAAAATAGCTGTCCACCAACGTTTACCATCCAACATGACAGAACTGGAGAGGATCTGCAAGAAGGAATAGCAGAGGATCCCCAAATCCAGGTGTGAAAAAACTTCTTTCCCAAAAAGACTCATGGCTGTATTAAAATCAAAAGGGTGCTTCTACTAAATAATGAGCAAAGGGTCTTGAAAACTTAGGACCATGTGATATTTCAGTAATCCTTTTTTAATAAATCTGCAAAAATTTCAACAATTCTGTGTTTTTCTGTCAATTATGGGGTGCTGTGTGTACATTGAGGAAAAAATTAACTTAAATGATTTAGCAAATGGCTGCAATATAACAAAAAAATTTAAGGGGGTCTGAATACTTACCGTACCCACTGTATATAATCTATATATATATCATTCATCTTCAGTAAGGTTCACTAATTGATTTTCTAATCAGTAAGATTTTTGAAAAGAAAAGAAAAAATCAGCAAGGAACTTAAGTGGATCAAAAGTGACAGTAAAATCATTTATAATGTTTCAAAAGATTTCTATTTCAAATAAGTGCCGTTCTTTTGAACTTTCTATTCAAAGAAACCTGAAAAAAAATTCTACTGTTTTCAAATAATCAGGAATGGTTCTTGAGCACCAACTCAGCATAGCAGAATGATTTATGAAGAAACATGTGAGACTGAAAACTGGCAACATTTCCATCACAGGAATCAATGACTTTTAAAAAAATATTTTATTTTTTTAAATATTTAAAAAAATGCTTCAAATTGTAATGATATTTCACATGACTGTTTTTACTGTATTTTGAACAAATAAAGTTTCAGGTAATCAATCAGTTTTGTGCACATAGAGACTTCTTTCAAAAACATAAACAAATCTAACCGACCCCACAATAGTATTTTTAATTCATTTTGAAATACATTTATTTTACATTTTTATATACATAAATTTATAAAAATTGCATTTTAAATCAGTGTTTAAAAATGTCCTATTTTCTGACAGTCTGAGCAAATATGACTTTTTCCCTCCCAAAACCAAGCAGATTTTACTTAAATCCATGTTATGCTGCACATGGGTCATACTTCCAGGCATACAGAAACACCTGCAAACTGTGCATCATGTATGGATGTGTGCAGAAATAGCATGATGTTATGAGGCTATGTTATGACGCTATTCGCATATACTCCTGCCTATGGATGATATGTGTGTACTAAGATGTAATTTAATGGGTGAACATTCCTGTATGCATGTCTTTGTGTTATATTAGAGTGGTGAAGAACCTCTCCCAGAAATCCACTGTCAAGAAAAAACTAAACACAGAAAATGAGGACAATCACAGGCATTAATTAAAGAACAGCAAGAGCTTTCATAAGCAGCAGAAATGTGAGATGCTCTCCACTTCAAAGAGTCTTTTGGAACTTTTGTTGGTTAAGAAGATCACAGTGTTATCTGTAAAACCGTGCCGATTTCATATGCACTGCTCTTTGTTTGACAGACATGTGGATCCTACTTGTCAGCCCTTCGGCCCAAAGTTAATGAAACGATAAAGAGGAAATGAAGACCTTCCAGTTCGGTGAATGACTCATTATTTTTCTTAATAGATGGCGCTTCGTTGATGTGGAGCAGAAGTGTTATTTTCATTTGCCAATGAGAAAATGCAATGTGAATGCTAAGGGAGGAAAATTATTAAAGGCCATCTGTGTTTTTGATGCCTTGACAATGTTTTCATTGAATCTTGTGCTTTAAAACATGTACACACAGGATTGTCTATGTACTCTGACAGTGTTAGTATTCATGAGAGAGTCTGGCGTAACTGACCCCATTCACTGCTGTCAGCTTAGATATCAGAAAAAAATGTTAAAAGGCGTTTAAAAGAACTTTTGTTTTTCGGGGAAAAATTTCTCTGGCAACTGCATTGAAAAATTCCTGGAGAGTCAGAAGATGACTTGGCTGATCACTACGCACAAGGAAAGTGCAATTTCTCTAACAACAGGACAGAGAAGCGGAAATAACTGTGGGAAGGTTATCTGACAGACCCCCCGCTATGCTGCCGTGATGTGCAGCTGAGAGATTCGTGAAATCGGAGAAAAAGGAGTTTCCATCACAAACACAAAATGAGCTCCTCTGACATGTCCAATTAGCTGTCATTGTGTCAGTCAAGCGTCAGTCTTCAGTGGGAAATGTTCCCTGTGAAAACATAATAAAGCTGGGATAAAAGAAGACCTGACCCAGATTTCCAGTCAAAGCACTGATCGTGGCCCATCATATCAACCTATCCATTACATGAAAAAGAGGACGTGTCACAGCAAGACAACAGCGGAGATTGAGAAAAAACACTCGGGCTAGAGGAAATACAGAGTAACATCAATGATGGAGTGTGGTAGGGTGTCAGGAGCATTTTGTATCTGGCAGTGTGGATAACTCTGAACTGTTCATCAGTGGGGCAGCGAGGAGGGAATATTGCTTTTACTATGACCTTCTCTTGGGATTCGCGGGAAGGGCAATGTTTTACAGTTGAAATGATTTTTTAGAAAAAGAGGTTCTTTACATTGTAAAAATTTTAGTTTTTTTCCCACAAAATGTCATTATTAATGTCTGTAATATTTTTAATGCCTTAGCTTACCAAGGCTACATTTATTTGATCAAAAAAGTTATATTGTGAAATATTATTACAGTTTTTTTATTATTATAATTTTAAAATATTTTCAAATAGTAGCAAAGCTGAATTTCCAGCAGCCAATACAGAAAATACAAGACACATTCTTATTATCCGTAGGTTGAAAATGGTTGTGTTACTTTATGAAGTATGGAAAGTTTTTTTTTCCTTCAGGATTTTTTGATGAACAGAAATTTTAAAGCACTGCTTTTATTTGAAATAGAAAGTATGAACATCTTTATGTAGTGGGACAAACAGTGCGTATTACAGTGTTGTTGTTGTTGTTTTAACAGGCAATGTGTGAGTTGTCCAATCACATAATTTCAGTGTGTACTGTATATAAAAGGGAATTTTAGGGTACCGCTTCTTGTGTCACCACTCCGCAGCAGGGACTGGAGCACTTGTCAGGATAGAAGGGAAAATGAATGGGGCAAAATACCGTCAAATTCTTGAGGAAAATCTGCTGCCCTCTGCCAGAAAGTTGTCAATGGGAAGAAGGTTTACCTTCCAACATGACAATGACTCAAAGCACACAGCAAAACTGACCACACAGTGGTCGAAGGAGAAAAGTTTTTTTTGTTTTTGGGGGGAAAAATGTCTTGCATGGCCTAGTCAGAGCCCAGACTTAAACCCCATTGAAAATCTGTGGAATGACAAACAGTCAGGGGCATAGCAGCCACGGGGGACAGGGGGGGACATGTCCCCCACACTTTTAGTAAAAGGTTATTCTGTCCCCCGCACTTTGTTTTGTACCCACTGCCGATATTTCTATATTTCCGCCCGTGTTCTCTGATTAGTTTATTTAGATTTGAGTGAACTAACATTCAGCCAATCACAAGGCGAATCATCTCTTGGGCGCGTGGGTCATGAGCTTCAAATCTCCTCCTGTTGTTCTCGCGATTTCACTTTGCTCTTTGGGCGGTTTTGGGGTAAAATGCACCCCAGAAAAAAGCAGATGATTACGTCCTTTTTCAAACACTGTAAGTATGTGTTATGTCACGATGACACAAATAACGGGGCATCTACATCTACACCCATCTACACCGGATGCGAGTGATGCGACAAAAGAACCTGTTAATAACGAGGCATGTGACCTCGCGCTGGATCCAGTGTGTGTTATATGCTCTCCTACTTGTAAGTCGCTTTGGATAAAAGCGTCTGCTAAATGAGTAAATGTAAATATTGACAGCATAACTGATTATTGGGTAATTTTGTTGCGTCGCGCCACTCGTGTCCGGAGTAGAATTATCCTTTCCCAATAAAGCAAAGTTGTTTTGCGCCGAATACTTATGATATCTCATCATACTTTATCATATTTTAGTACTTTAATTCATTACAGCTATGTTCCTAACTTTAACTGGTCTGTCACTGACAGAGAGAGAGGGAGGGGAGCCTCTCCAGAATCTATACAGGTGAGAACTGTTGAAAGAAGAGAATTATTTTAAGGCAGTGCTTTTTTTAACTGGGACTACTTGCCAATGGTTTAAGGAATTAAAAATTAATATAGATATTTATATATATATATATTTTTTTTTTTTAATTTATGTTCAAATTGTTTGAATACATTGTTGTATAGGTAAGCAGTGGGTCCAATATTTTTAAGACACTTTTTTTTGTCCAACTGTTAAGAATTAGGATAAAATTTATTGTTTAAGTGTAGTGTAACTGAAATATTGTGCATAAAATATCTTTATTTAATAAAAATAAAGTATAGATGTCCACAGTGGTATCAAAGTCCCAAGTCCTGCAGTTATTTTAAAATTAGGGTTAGATTTAGGGTTTTTGTGTATGATATCACAAAAAATAGGTCTCTGTAAGCTGTCTTGCTTCCTGTAATACATACATGGGCATATTCCCAAAAATGCCATTCGGGTGCTCTAAAACAGTGTTTCCCAACCGGGGTGCCGTCTGTCGAGAGCAGGGGTGCCGTGTAAAAAAATCATTTTTTAATATTTTTAAATTGCTAAAATGTTCAAAAAAGCATCTATTATATAATATCCATTTCTGATGTCTCCAATAATTAGAGATGCACCGAAATTTCGGCTGCCGAAAATTAGTTCACCGCTCAGGTTTCACTTTCACGTGGTGTGACGCTCTGCGTATTATCCCGCTCTATGCGTGTGCGCTCCACTCGTATACCGTTCATGCTCATCGGAACAGCAAAGTCCACTCAAAAAATTGAGCCGACTGGTAACATGGACGTAGTACAGTATTGTTTCTGTCTGCAATAGCCCTACTGTGTTGTAACAAGGTGTGGTAAATGGGCAACTCTGGTAACGCTGCCCTCTCATTCATTGATCTGCTAACCGTTATGCTCACGTGTCCTCTGATAAAAATAGCTTTCTAGGACTAAACATTATTTGGATAATTGGTAAAAAAATAAATAAGTTAAATATCTTAACCCTACTGTTAGACCTACCTGAAAAACTAAAAAGCAATTTATTTAATTCGAAGGCCTGTCATTATTTTTTATTTGTGCTATCATTATTAATTTTTTTTATTTGTTCTTATTTTATTACTGATTGCTTACTTGTCATTTTTATTCAATTCAAAGTTTGAAATAAAGCTAGCTAGTGCTACTGCACCAAAATTACCCAGCTGTAAAATTAAAAAAAACACTGAGTGAGCAAACATCTGTGAGATAGCTAGTTATAATGGTAAATAAATAATGTTATATGTATAAAAGCCTACATTAAAATCTGTCATATAAATTGGTCTCTTCATTAGAAATTAGCCTACTGATTGCCACCATTGATGGACAAAAATGTTTAATAATATTAAAAATATCTGTATGACATTATATTCTGCAGTTCTTCCCTGTTGTACCAAATATCTATACTTTTCAAATTATCACATTGAAGTTAGAAATTCAAATATTGTGACAAAATTAATTTTGTAGGGTGGCACAAATTTGTTAAAATTTCCAAAGGGTGCCGCGACTAAAGAAAGGTTGGGAAACAATGCTCTAAAACACGGCAATTGGTATTCTATATAGAATTTATTATATGAACATGAATGTACTTACTACATTATGTACATAATTTGTTTGGCCGTTGAGGGTCACATCACCTGACAGCTGCCCCCCAGCCCCCTCTTTTAAAATGGCTGCTACGCCCCTGATCATAACAAAGCCTACACCATTAACATTTAACCCCCGTGACTTGAGCAAGTTCTGCCAAGAAGAGTGGGCATGTGCCAAAGTATAAATGTGCAAGGAGTAGAGCAAATCCAAAATACTCAAGCTGTAATTAAAGCAAAAGGTGGTTCAACAAAAGACTTACACAGGGGTGTGTGTGAGTGTGTGTGTGTGTGCATGTGTGGTGGTGGACCTGATGCACTAGGTGGTCATATTTTTTTGAATATAGGAGACTTGTGCTCATGATAGCTACCTGCCATTGGTAAGCCTCTGTCTCCTTTCTCGTGTTTATTTGGTTTCAGTTGTTTCCAGCCACCTGGTCCCACAGTCCATAGGGGCACTCACACTAGCACTTTTGGTGCGCACCCGGGTTTGATTGACGTCAGAGTTCTGTACATTTGGCTAGTGTGAAAGCTGTCAAACGTGGGTGCGCACCGGGGTACTGAACCTGAGACTACCTGAAGGAGGTGGTCTGAGTTCGATTGCACTCGAACTGTGGTGTGGTTCACGTGAATATGAAAGCAACACGTACTCGGGTGCACACTTGTTCAGGAAGTAAACTGCACATGCGTTTTAGGTGATTACAATGTATTTTCTTCAATAAAACACATCTAAGTGATGATAGTGTTGCTGATTTACCTTGGATTTGAGCGAGAGTGTGCCTGTAGTGTATTCGCGTGCAATCAGAGCAGCAAATGAATGGTAATCCGCTGTCTCCTCAAAATAGCCGTCTCTTCAAAAATAGCCATCTACATGCCCCTCACATACAGTAAACCCATATGTCGTTTACTCTGCTGCGCATAATAGCACCAAATTAATTAAAAAACACAATATTGACCCACGTTCTGTTTTCTATCATACGTTGTGCATGTTTGTGATGACGTAAGATGACTGCAAATGCAGAGAGTGTGAAACCAGACCAACGCAGAGAGGGGGTGCCGGGAACAATCGCACTCGGGTTCGAACCACAGCAAACAACCCCAGTGTGAAAGCCACCTCAATGATTTTAAATTTAAAATAAAGTTTTGTATTTTGGTATCCACATCTCAGGCCATTCTTTTTGAAGGGAAGCTCCTGTGTGTTTTTTTTTTTTTTTTCCCTTTTTCAGTGATTAATTCATAAGGATTTAGATTTCCCTGTCGACAGGGTGGCATGGTCAGTTACATCTTCGAGCTGTTTCCCCTTTCCGACCATATGCCCTGCTACATTCACTATAACTTTTGATCAATTTAATGTGTCCATTTATACTATAATTGACCATATTTTAATGATTAGGTATGATTTATTGTGCACGTGAATTAAAAGAGAAAAACATTTTTTTTCAAAGCATTTGAAGCATTATCCCCTTATTTTTTAACCCCTTCCCTCTATGCACCTGTCATATAGAGACCAACTCTCATAATCCAATCAATTCCTGATGAATAAATCCCACCCTACATGTTTTCTCATTAAACTTCCTGTTTCACTCTGAAATGTCACACTGTAGAAGTGTAATGTGTTGCGAATGATACGTCATGTTGACTTCAAGAATAGGATTATTTGCAATGTGCCTTTCCTGGATAAATCAGGTGCCCTTATATAAGTTACCTGTTTTACAGACATACAACAGTCTGCAGAGATCTTTCAGATGCTGTCCTATATGTCCCGTCCCGCAGTTTTGGAGAGGTGTCAGAACTCAAGCTAGAGACACCACCTGCTCAGTCTGTATGACCTGTGCTCATTCTCTCTTCCTCTGTTAGCCCGACTGCTTGAACTGTACCCTGCTCCGGTAAGATAAGGCTAAGATGTGAAGTAACGACTGCAGACGACTAGGTGCCAAATGGACAGAAGAGGATGTGAAACACACACACACACACACCACACACACCCCAACATTACACAAACAGACCTGATTCAAGCTCACAGACAAAAAAAAAAAAAAAATCAAACAGGGTGACACATCTCAATCTGTGCCTCCCATTAGAAGACTTTACACTAAGCTTATTATTAGAGAAAAATGTAAATGTATGGAAACAGACAAAATTTCTCAATTAGTTTCTCAAAGATGGAACCTGCTAGCTTAATGTAGGCAAACCAGCATTCACAGCACACTAATTAAAGCATGGCTGGGAGATTTTAATGGCTTTCTGAGAGCAAGAGAAAACAGAATTTTATATTTTCCAGTAACAGGCTTCACTGGCCACACTGCAGTTAAACATGGTAGATCCTCCTCTAGTGAGAGCTTAATCCCGTTCTGTGCATAGATTGATTGCTTCTTTTTGTGCTGTTTCAATGGGAGAGAACAAAACTACAACCTAACTAACTGATTTTTGGCTGTGGAACTAAGCAATTTTGGTAACACTTTACAGTGTATTTGTTTTACATGTTACATGTATGTACTATAATAATAAACAGTACATTATGCATAATTACAAGCAACTTGATGCCTGACACTTACAGTATATTATTAATTGTGTAATTACACTGTAACAAGGACACAAAAACACTGTGAGTCTGACTGGACTTTATAACATTCAAGTCTTATGGGGGGGGGGGACAAGGCAGATCTGATATACCGTACTGTGATATTTTTTCTGCATTCAAAGGCATAATCTACATTTGACTCAATGTGGCTACCACTGGCTTCTAAAAGGTGGAACATTTAGTACCCAAATGACAATTTAAATGAGAAAAAAAAAAAAAAAAAAAACAGGATCACACAATGGTTCATCGATGGTTATGCAGAAGCGTTTCAGTTCAATGAGTCAATGAGGACATAACTTGTTTCCTCACCTTTAAACAAGTCACTGCTGTGTGTGCTATGATGGAGAGATGTTTAGTATTCAGACCACAATAATTTAAGTATTTATTAAATTAAGTAATAATTTACGCATATATATTGATAGAATTAAATACTTTTATTCAGCAATGATGCATTAAAAATTATCAAAAGTGACAGTAAATAGATATTTCTATGTTCTAACTTTCTATCCTCAAAACTGCGATTTCTTGAGTTTTAAAAAAGTATGAAGATGCGTTTAACACTGATAATAAAGACAGGTTCTTGCCATCTAAATCTAAAGGATATGTGCAATGAAGACTGGAGTAATGGCTTTTGAAAATTCAGCTTTGCCATCGCAGGCATAAATTACATTTCGTTACAGCTGATATGTGAGCAGTACTGTAGACGGGATCTACTGTACTTTTAACATTAAATCAAATGTTAATATATTTCACACACCTTCCACTGTTTACCTTTCCTGTGCTTTGACGTTTTACACATAAACTGATCAGCCTTGGAGATTGGTTTTATGAGATTCTCCCTCCATAATAACATCTAACCGACCTGAAACTTTTGAACTGTAGTGTACACTAGAGTGTGTTTTAGTTATAAATGAGTTCCTATCAAATTCTGTCACTCTAATGATCCTGATTGTATTTGTGTCACATAAATATTGTTCTGTTTTGTATCAATAATGCTTGTTTGGGGGAAAAAATGGTGTACTGATTATGGTTCCAACAGGCCTCCCTGAAAAAGTTGATACAGTCTAACAATTGGATCTCATGTGCCAAGTAACAACAACAACAAAAAATGTGTAACAGTTTTTCCTGGCTGTGGCCAATAGTGACTACATTTTAAATTATTTTGGGACACATTCATTTTTTGGCACATTTGCAACCAATTTAGTTGCAGTTTGAAGCCTGCTATTACACTTCACTAGAACCCTTCTAAGTGTTAATTTTGTTCGTGTGGTTGTGTCGCATAAGTGAAAACTTGTCCCAATTTAAATTTCTAAGTACAAGACAAGATGTTCTGGAAAACATTCAAGGTGTTCTGGCAGGATGTGGTGACATGAGAGGCTGTGTCTGTAATAGGATTGTGCACCTGTATGTAGACACTTGAAACGTGCTGGTTTGTTTACAGCATTATACCTGTAAGTGTGTGTGTGTGTGTGTGTGTGTGTGTGTGTGAGGCTCATGGCCCCGGGCCCTTTGCTCCCAGGCTGCGTACCTGGAGTCAGCAGAATGACAGAGGTGACGATCAGAGAGCAGATGACCAGAATAACAAGAAGTGCAATCGCTATTCCCTTCCAGTTCCTCTGCGGAGGGTTACTTCCCACCAGCTCCTAAAGAAAGAGACGGACAAAGAGAGAGAACGCATGTGAGTCGATGAATGCAAATGGGAGGTTAGTCAAGACAGTTGTGTGTCAGTGAGCAGCACCTCCTGGGAAACTGCTGTTGGCCTAAAATTTCTGCCACCATCTCTGTGTCATTTATGGCGCTTTTCCACTGTGTAGTATGGTACGGCACGGCACGGCTCGGCTCGGTTTGCGTTTCCACTGAAGTTCAGTACCGCTTTAGAGTGGGCGGGATTATTCACATATCGTTTATAGTTGCGCCGCCTCTACTGCCGCGACTCCTGAAAAACTTTTCCTTCGCTTGCTGTGCTGATTTAAATCTAGCGGTTCTGTTGTGTTTGTGTCGCAAGTTCAGTGTAGTGACGATTCTCTCCGGCCGATCAGTGATCAGCAGAGTTTACACGTCACGTTTTGGTAACGGTACGGTTCACTTGGAACCTCAACAGAGGTGGTACTAAAAAAAGTACCAGGAACCAGGTACTGTACCCAGTGGAAAACCCCCCAAAAGTGAACCATACCGAGCCGTACCGTGCAATACCATGCAGTGGAAAAGTGCCATTAGTGTGACATACAGTTGATTTATCTCATAAGAAGAAGTATCTTATGCTCAATTAGGCTGCATTTATTTGATAAGAAATACAGTCAAATTAGTAATTATGTGAAAAATTAATTCAAAATTTATAACTGTAAAAAATAAAAATAAATAAAAAATGTAATTGAAAGATGTTTTTAACAGCCATTACTTCAGTCTTTAGTGCCAGATCCTTCCGAAATCATTATATATGATTGGCTCTCAAGGGAAAAATTGTTCTTTGTATTATCAATGTTGAAGGCTGTTGTGCTGCTTAATATGTTTGTAGTAAAAATGATACGTTTTTCTTTTCCAGGATTATTTGATGAATAAAAAGTTCAAAAGAACAGAATTTATTTGAAATTTTGTAACAGTACAATGTCTTTACGGTCACTTTTGATCAATTTAATGTGTCCTTGCCGAATAAAAGTATTCATTTATTTCAATATAATAAAATAATTTTACTGACCCCAAACTTTTGGTTGTGTTGATTTTTTTTTCCAGCAATGCTGGAAGATTTATTTGTTAAATAAAGTATAAGGCTCTGAAAAGCCTGAGGGCGTTTTAATTTCTAAAGGCCAGAAAATGCATACATCATTTGTATTTGGTCCATGTGTTGTAAAAACTATGTAGAGCAGTGGTTCTCAATCTTTTTTGGGCAAGCGTCCCCCTACCCATTAGCCAGGTCCCTCACTGCCCCCCATCAAATGACGTGACATGACATGTGACATGTGGCCAAGTATGGGGACCATACCAGACTAGTGACATGATTAATCCATCCAAGTGAACACACACAGCAGTGAGTAGTGAACACAAACACCCGGAGCAGTGGGCAGCCCATTAATGGCGCGGCGCCCCGGGGAGCAGTTGGGAGGTCGGTGCCTTGCTCAAGGGCATCTCAGTCGTGGTATTGAGGGTGGAAGAGAGCGCTGGTTTTTTCACTCCCCCCACCTACAATCCCTGCGGTACGAGACTCGAACCTGCAACCTTTGGGTAATAAGGCCGACTCTAACCATTAGGCCACGACTCCCACAATAAAAAGAGTCTAAATGTCCTTAACCGAATATTAATAGTTTGCTTCTTTCATGTTGTGCTTATAATGAGGACTGTATTATATTTACAGTACCAATTCCAAATTGAAAGAGACTTCAGAACAGAAAATGCCTGTTTAGAATATCGGTTCCACATGGGGCATTTTCTGAAGAGATTTAGTTTGTTCTTCATTCTGGAACTCCTGTACATAATTTTTATGCTGTCATATGGTTTGGATGTTTTAGCTTTCAGTAAAAAAAATATATATACTTTTCCATTTAGGAAAAAAAGACCCTGTTTTTGCGATACAGTGATATAATTTCCTTAGTTTCTACCATGGGGGCAAAGCTAATTTTGGTGGGTAAATATCATATTTACACAAGCAAATGGAAGAAATGTAACCCCTCTTTTGCTATATTTCGTGATTTTGTGAGAATATTTCAAAGTTTGCTTACAAATACTTCAAAGAAAACCAATTTTCAAAAAGTTTGATAAAAAAAATGCAACCTTATGAGCAGAAGAAGATGGTTGCAACAAACCATTAGAAAATTTATGACTGATTTAGCACATGTATATTTAAAAAAAATTGTCACTGAATGCAACATGACATTTGATTTGACTGGACTTGAAATATCATTATCATTAGTTTCCCAAGGAGTAAAAAGAAGCCAAAGCACGAGTTATAATCAGTCGTTCAGTAACTGAGAGCGAGTTACTATTTCTGATGCACTCATGCGCTTGCGCTACCGACAAGTTGACAGAAATATAGAAAGTGCGCTTTGATGAATCCACTGTAGAGATAGTGTTAGGATGTGGCAGAGCATTTTCTTTTGCAAGTTTCAGCTCATCTTTAGTGTAAACTTGCCTTAACCAAATGCCCCCCAAGAACACACTCTTCCAGCGCCCCCGATGCTCTCTGAACAGCCCCGTTGAGAAACACTAATATAAAAAAAGAACTATTTTCCAAATGTGAGACAAATAAATTGATATTAAGCCTAAAACAGCACGTTTTATTGCTAAATAGTTGGCAGTAGCTATAAATTAAACAAATTTGATAAATTAATGGAAGTTCCTTCACATGAAAACATCAACACGAGTGTGACAGGAGCTATTTCAAACTAACGATGAATCAGATGTGAATAACCAGAGCAGAGAACATTACATCTCTTGTTCATACAGATGCCGCCAAAATATAAGAATCACAACAAGCAGACGGTCAGTAGACACAAAGCATTTGAACTTAAAAGCAGAATGCATGCAAATAGAGTTGAAAGTAGCATGTGGCTGTGCCCTGTGTTCTCGCAGGTGATGTTTTTATTGGACGCAACACAGACTAATGGAGTGGAAGTCTAGTGGCGAGGGCGGCATTAAACTCTTTAAGGCCTGAGCTGTTAGTGACCTTGTTCATGTCCTAATTGAATAGCGCGGCAGACATCATTAGCCTGGAGATAACAGTAGACAGAGCCTGCTTACTGGGACACCCATTACAGAGACTCATTAAAGTCCCTTTCTCTGTCTCTGACTCTCTCTCTCTCTCTGTTTCTGTTCTTCAGCACTATTTCTCTCTTCCTCTCCAGGGTTACACAGACAGACTCTTCCTCTCCTGCATGCAGACGGAGCTGCTGAACCTGAGAGGGCATTACAGAGCTAACCACCAGTGGAGCCTTTCACCCTGTCCTGCCCCACATATGCACTCTGAATGACAATAACAGCTGTTTACCCACAAAGCTCTGCTTCTTAATGACATGAGACAAATTAAGAGAATGTATTAGTAATGAGTCTGATTAATGCTTAAATGTGCACACGCATAAAGGTGCATACCAGAATCTTAGACCAAATATTTGCCGATAGTTTACATTTTCTTTTGTTTTGTTTTCTTCTCTTCTCTTCTGTTTAAATAGTTAAAGTAATGTATAATGTTACTTAATATATTTAATCTATATGGATATAAGTATCATAGCCTCATTATATAATTGATTGACAGTCTTACATTTTAAGTAAACAGTAACTGCCTCAAGATTTGTGGCAAAAATCGGTTGGGGGAAAAATCTTGCACATAATATGAAAGCTTACTTAATAGTTCTATAACATTGGATGTGCATTCCTGTTAAGACAAATATAAAACAGATTATTAAGTGATATATATGTATGTATATATATACTATATTTAGTACAGTGGGTACGGTAAGTATTCAGACCCACTTAAATTTTTCACTCTTTGTTATAATTGCAGCCATTGAAAATCATTTAAGTTATTTTTTTTTCTCATTAATGTACACACAGCACCCCAGATTGACAGAACAGAAAAACACAGAATTGTGACATTTTTGCAGATTTATTAAAAAAGAAAAAACTGAAATATCACATGGTCCTAAATATTCAGACCCTTTGCTCAGTATTTAGTAGGAGCACCCTTTTGATCTAATACAGCCATGAGGCTTTTTGGGAAAGATGCAACAAGTATTTCACAAAATGGATTTGGGGATCCCTCTGCCATTCCTCCTTGCAGATCCACTCCAGTTCTGTCAGGTTGGATGGTAAAAGTTGGTGGACAGCCATTTTTAGGTCTCTACAGAGATGCTCAATTGGGTTTAAGTCAGGGCTCTGGCTGGGCCATTCAAGAACAGTCACAAGAGTTGTTGTGAAGCCACTCCTTCGATATTTTAGCTGTGTGATTAGGGTCATTGTCTTGTTGGAAGGTAAACCTTCGGTCCAGTCTGAGGTCCTGAGCACTTTGGAGAAGGTTTTCGTCCAGGATATCTCTGTGCTTGGCCGCATTCATCTTTCCTTCGATGGCAACCAGTCGTCCTGTCCCTGCAGCTGAAAAAACCCCCCACAGCATGATGCTGCCACCACCACGCTTCACTGTTGGGACTGTATTAGACAGGGGATGAGCAGTGCCTGGTGTTCTCCACACATACCGCTTAGAATTAAGGACAAAAAGTTCTATCTTGGTCTCATCAGCCCCCCCCCACCCGACCAGAGAATATTATTTCTCACCATCTCACAACTCCATGCGGGCTGTCATGTGTCTTGCACTGAGGAGAGGCATCCGTCAGGCCACTCTGCCATAAAGCACCGACTGGAGGAGGGCTGCAGTGATGGTTGACTTTCTACAACTTTCTCCCATCTCCCGAATGCATCTCTGGAGCTCAGCCACAGTGATATTTGGGCTTTCTTCTTTACCTCTCGCACCAAGGCTTTTCTCCCCCGATAGCTCAGTTTTGCCGGATGGCCAGCTCTAGGAAGGGTTCTGATCGTCCCAAACGTCTTCCATTTAAGGATTATGGAGGCCACGGTGCTCTTAGGAACCTTAAGTGCAGCAAAAAATTTTTTTGTAACCTTGGCCAGATATGTGCCTTGCCACAATTCTGTCTCTGAAATCTTCAGGCAGTTCCTTTGACCTCATAATTCTCATTTGCTCTGACATGCACTGTGAGCTGTAAGGTATTATATAGACAGGTGTGTGGCTTTCCTAATCAAGTCCAATCAGTATAATCAAACAAAGCTGGACTCAAATGAAGGTGTAGAACATTAAGGATGATCAGAAGGAATGGACAGCACCTGAGTTAAATATAGGAGTGTCACAGCAAAGGTCTGGAATACTTAGGACCATGTGATATTTCAGTTTTTCTTTTTTAATAAATTTGCCCCCAAAAATGTCAAAAATTCTGGGTTTTTCTGTCAATATGGTGTGCTGTGTGTACATGAATGAGGAAAAAAAAATAACTTAAGGATTTTAGCAAATGGCTGCAATATAACAAAGAGTGAAAAATTTAAGGGGGTTGAATATTCGTACCCACTGTAATCACGTGGGCAAAGTGGGGTGCACAAAGTCACTTGGCTGCCTGATATAATTTCATTTGCGGGTGAATGTCACAAAAACCTAGTCCAATGAATGAGCAAATGATCTTAAGAGACCAAGTCGTATAAGGTATCATTTTAAAAACATGGTGTCAATACTCTTGTTTCCAATACTATTTTTTACAGCAATAGCTGGATTAGCTAGATGTCCATATTATGGATTTCCTGGACGGCATAAGGCATATAATTCTGTGTGCATATTTAGACTTTATTTTGCAACTCCATAATGCTTACACCACCCTCAGGTTGGGTAAAAAATACGAATAAACTAATTTAAATAACATTATTTATAGAATAAAATAAATCTCTACAGAAATTTGAATTAAACATATGCAAATTATAAGATTTTCTCCAGTGCTTTACCAACTCGAGAAGTTTTCATTAATGTAAAAATAAACCTCATCGTCATGTTTTAGAGCAGAGGGGGCAAACTACGATCTGCTGGGTACTTTCATCTGGCCCGTGAGGCAGTTAGTCCAAAATGACTAATTTTAAACAATATCAGCAAATTCCAATAGATGGTGTGATAGCCTGCAGTGCAGTATATAACAGTTACGTATCTGGTAGGCCTATTTCCAATCAGAATTAAAATGTGCTCAGTAATATCGACTGGGTCGGATTTACCTCTTATTGTGACACAGGCAAAAAAAAAGTTTGGGTCCCCCTTGCCTAATTAATATATAATATTACCACTCCAAAACAGCAAACAAAAATTAATCATAATCCATAGAACTTGCTACAGTGTTCTCTAATGCAGAATCCCATTGCTGAATACAAAACGTCATTTTATTTTATGTATTATGTATCTATGTTAGTAACGGAGGCTTCAGCAATAATACGCAGACTAATGCAGTTATGAGAGAGAGAGAGAGACAGAGAGAAAGAACCGTGAGAGGAGAGAGAGAGAGAAGAGAGAAGAGAGGACTTTTTGACTTTTAAAATTATTAACAATTATTAACAAAATACAATTACAAATAATTAACAAAAAATCAAAACCATTTTACCAATTAAATACTAAGCTTCCATTTTCACTCACAGATACCAGTGCCTCTCTCACACCCCACCTCCATTCAAAAAAGCAACATTATCAGTATATTGATAATATGTATACTCAATGATCACTCGGGATTCTATTAAAGACTTAAACATTGCTACCATATCAACATCCTTTCCTGCATTTTTACTCTGATGGGATTTCAAAATGGCTAGCTTAGCTTGGCCAATTAGAAAATTTGCAAGAACAAATTGTTGTTGCCACGACCTTCTATATTGATATCCTAAAATAAACAAAATATTGTTATACGAAAAACTTGAAATGTTTCAAGTATTAGGAACAAAGGACCAAGTTTTGGACATTCAAAAACATTTGAAAAACAGTATCATGAGCATTACAGAATGGACACAGTAAAACCATCTCATTGAATTTTGAAACTAAACTATTTGAGGCTATAGCACAATGGAGTACTCTCCACTGAAGATCTCCACATCGCTTAGATACAGGAGGTTTATATAATACTCTCCATGCTGGATTTACTCCCTCACGAATAGAAATCTTATTTCTCCATTTAGTATCTGGTCTTCCTTGCAACATGCACAGATTTAACACAAATATAATAGTTTTCTTCGCCACATTATGAAAAACCAAATCACCATAACCCTTCAACAATGTAGTCTGATTCATATTATCCCCGACTCCCATACCTTTAGGGATCACCTTCAGCTCGGGGAAGTTCTGAGGTAAGAAACCATTTACCAGGGCTGAATTTATAAAGGAAATTAATGCAGGAGGAAAGGCATCTTGATTATCCTATCCACAGTTCTCAGAGATTTTAATTTAACCTGTGCAGCAAGTGACAGCCCAGTTCGCCACTTACATTGTATCAAATCAATTAAATCCATCACTTTACTGACCCCAGCACTTAAAAATTGTGGAATAAAACAAGACAAACTGGATGGTAATTTTATAAGGGGATTAAAAAACAAAGGTTCTGAAATCCCATAGAGCACATCTTCTGTTCTTGAAAGATGTAAATATTTCCATGATTTAATAACTGACAAATAACAAGTTTTTCCAAAAACAACTGTTTATCAAGGTCTATTCCACCTAGGTCTGTTAATATAGACAAACCAAATGTAACCCATTGTAAAGGAGCAGAACAATACAAAAGCCTCTGCAATGTTTGTAATCTCATTGCTAATATGTTTCACTCTATATGTATTAGTCCTTGACCTCCCTCTGCCACAGGAAGGTAAAGTATCCCAGGAATAAGCCAATGATGACCATTCCAAAAAAAATCCACAACAACTTTTTGAATGGTAATAAGCAATTCCTTGAGAGGATTTAAAACAGTAAGTCTATGCCACAACATTGAGGCTGTCAAATTATTAATAATCAAGCACGTCCCTCTAAAAGAAAGCTGCGGGAGAAGCCATTGCCATTTCTGTAATCTACCAATCACCCGATTTGCTAATCCCACCCAATTCTTTTCGGTGTATTGGGCTGTCCCAAAAACAATACCAAGTACTTTAAAACCATCCTGAGCCCATTTACATTGTTGTGGCAATCAAGGTGGTTCCATTCTCCTAACAACAAAGATGCGAGCAGTTAATACGAGCAGATGTAGCTTTCTAAAACATATTCAAGTAAGAAATAAGTTTAGTAACATCATCAGTGCTCTTAATTATCACTGTTACATCATCTGCGTAAGCTGTAAGCTTCACAGGGGCTACTTCTGGAAAACCTGGGACACCAATACCACACAGCTGTTTCCTCAGCATAACTAGCAGAGGTTCAATAGAAATAAAGAACAGCAGACCAGACAGAGGGCATCCTTGTCTTATTCCCCTAGTCACAGGGAAAGGCCTAATTAAAGACCCATTAATCTGTAGCATACTGTAAATGTCACTGAACAGAAGCTTGACAAGATAAATAAAATGTGTACCAAAACCAAAAGCTTCCAGGGTCTTAAAGAAATAATGATGGTCCACCCTATCGAAAGCTTTTTCCTGATCCAAGGAAAGGAATCCAATGTCCAGTTTGTGTCTTTGTGCAACTGTAAAAATGTCTTTATGAGAAAAAGATTATCTAAAATTTTACGTTTAGGGACGCAAAAAGACTGATCTTCATGGATTACATTTGTCACATATTTTTTAAGTATATTAGTTATTGTTTTAGACAAAATTTTAAAATCAACACAGATCAGTGACACAGGTCGCCAATTTTTAAGGAACCCAAGATCTCCTTTTTGGAATCAATGTTACAACTGCCCTCAGACAGCTCAGTGGAAGTTTCCCTTGATTAAAACTTTCCAGAAAGACTGCATACAAGTCTTCCCCAATCAAATTCCAGAAAATACGATCAAATTCCGCTAAAAGACCATCTAGACCAGGCAATTTCCCAGGGCTCATCTCCTGGACGGCCAGAGAAAGTTCAGCAAAGGATATAGGATTGTCAAGGATTTGTCGATCTTCTTCTGATAAATGTGGTAGATCACACAAAAGTTGTTCCGTTGCTGTTCTATCACGCAGTTCAGCACAGTAAAGGTCCTCATAAAAGGAAATAGCATGAATACAGATTTCATGCTGGTTAGTTGTCACACTACCTTGGGGTAGATTCAATTTATGAAAGTACTTCCGTTCTCTTGGTTTTTTTCAAGACCAAAGAAGAATGCAGAGGGAGCATCCATTTAATTTAGCTGAGAATATCTGGTCCTTAAGAGGTTTGTTTTTCCTTGCTCCTCCAACAATGTCTTTAGAAGGAATTTATTTCTCTCAATGGAATCAGCAGAGTCACCATGGCTACTTTGTCTCAGAATAACTTCTTCTAGTGACTTTTTATTTGAGATTTCTGGTATTATGGGCAATATATTGTTGGCAAAACAACTTAATATGCACTTTGCCCATATCCCACCACTGACTTCAAGGAAAACTACATCTCTCCTCTCTCCAAGATTGCCAGAAAAGATTAAAAGAGTGAATAAAAGAGTGATCCTGTAATAATCTGTTGTTAAAGTGCCAATGTGATTTATGGATTTTAGAAGACAGGACAGAAACAGCTATAGAAATATAGTGGTGGTCAGATAAAAACGATGGTACTATTATGCTGTTATAAAACCTATTACTCTTAGCAACATAAAATCGGTCAAGTCTCGCTCCAGACAAAGAATTTGAGTTAGTTTTTAACCAGGTATACTGTTTAACTCCAGGAAAATTGTCTCTCCATAAATCAACAAAATCATGGTAATCAGTAAAATATTTTTTAATTTCTGCAGAACTTGGGTGAGGTTCATCATGATTTCTATCTAAATCAGGGTTTATAGTGCAATTAAAATCACCTCCTACTACTACAGTATTATCCTGTGGGCACTGTGACAAAGCACCAGACAAATATTTTTACAAATATTTCACGCTTTTGTCCAACATTTGGAGCATATAGATTAAAAAAAGAAAACCATATTTGTCCAACCATAACATCTGCTCTTAAAAGTCGACCAGGAATTATCTCAAACATAACTGGTTGATTATAGACACATGGAGAAATAAGTATAGCAACACCGGCACTAAGATAAGTCCCATGACTCATTAAAATATTTCCCTTCCAATCACAATTCCACTGTGTCTGGTTCTGTAAGTCAGAATGAGTCTCCTGATGCAAAATAATGTCTGCTTTTTTTAATTGTAAATAATTAAACAGAGCAAGTCTCGGTGTGTATCCGACATCCCCTTATGTAAAAGATCCAATATTTATGAATGCCATTGGGAAAAAATGCTAGGGAGTCCAAAAACCCAGAAAAATAGACAGACAATCATGATCCCATAGATATTTCCTAAAAAAACTTTTAATCTTTTTTTTTAACAGTGCTCATGGTTTTGAGCCTGTAATGTTTAGCTTGATCAAGCTCCTCCACTGTTGCTTTTCATAGCCAATGTACAAACCCAATTCCAAAAAAGTTGGGACACTGTACAAATTGTGAGTAAAAAAGGAATGGAATAATTTACAAATCTCATAAACTTATATTTTATTCACAATAGAATATAGATAACATAGCAAATGTTGAAAGTGAGACATTTTGAAAATGTCATGCCAAATATTGGCTCATATTGGATTTCATGAGAGCTACACATTCAAAAAAAGTTGGGACAGGTAGCAATAAAAGGCCGGAAAAGTTAAATGTACATATAAGGAACAGCAGGAGGACCAATTTGCAACTTATTAGGTCAAATGGCAACATGATTGGGTATAAAAAGAACCTCTCAGAGTGGCAGTGTCTCTCAGAAGTAAAGATGGGCAGAGGATCACCAATTCCCCCAATGCTGCGGCGAAAAATAGTGGAGGAATATCAGAAAGGAGTTTCTCAGAGAAAAATTGCAAAAGAGTTTGAAGTTATCATCATCTAAAGTGCATAATATCATCCAAAGATTCAGAGAATATGGAACAATCTCTGTGCGTAAGGGTCAAGGCCGGAATACCATACTGGATGCCCGTGATCTTCGAGCCCTTTGATGGCACTGCATCACATACAGGAATGATACTGTAATGGAAATCACAACATGGGCTCATGAATACTTCCAGAAAACATTGTCGGTTGAACACAATCCACCGTGCCATTCGCCCTTGCCGGTTAAAACTCTATAGGTAAAAAAAGAAGCGATTTCTAAACATGATCCAGAAGCGCAGGCATTTTCTCTGGGCCAAGGCTCATTTAAAATGGACTGTGGCAAAGTGGAAAACTGTTCTAAGACAGTTGAGCAACTAGAAGCCTGTATTAGACAAGAATGGGTAAACATTCTTATTCCTAAACTTGAGCAACTTGTCTTTTCAGTCCCCAGACGTTTGCAGACTGTTTATAAAAAGAGGGGATGCCACACAGTGGTAAACATGGACTTGTCCCAACTTTTTTGAGATGTGTAGATGCCATGAAATTTAAAATCAACTTAAATGTTTCCTTAAAATGATAAATTTTCTCAGTTTAAACACTTGATATTTCATCTATGTTGTATTCTGAATAAAAAATTTAAATTTGAAACTTCCACATCATTGCATTCTGTTTTTATTCACAATTTGTACAGTGTCCAAACTTTTTTTGGAATCGGGTTTGTACATGAATCAATTAAAAGTTGTAAATCTGGGAAGGATTTTTCAAGCTTTGGTCTTCGCTGATTGAAGGTATCATCAAGAAAATATGGACGCATTATGTAATTTATTTGGGAAATCTGTGTAATAAGGAGGCGCTGTAATTAAGAAGTGGGTCGACAAATTCGTGTCTGTTAAGAAACCTCCCTGATGACTGGGCTAGATCGCCAGCGGAGAAGTGTCACTGTCAGAATCCATAGACTGAACTTCACTTCCTTCTATCACAATCCCCATGCCAGGCTGAGTTCTGATGCCTGAGAATCTATTGACTCATCACCAACCCTCACAAGCTCAGCACTCTCTACAGATCTCTCCAATTCACTGATTTCACCAGGACCTGCGTCAGCGCTCTCTACTTCATCACGCACTGTATTTACACTTACAAGGTATTCATGGAAGTTTGTACTACATCGTCAAAGTGTTTGTGCATTACAGCATCATTGGCACTCTCACCATCTTTAGAGATAGAAGGTGCTTCAATTTTCTGATCAGTCCCATCACTGTGAATTTTTACGCCTTCATTATTTAAAGGCAATTGTTCTGTAGAAGGATTAAGTTCAGTCACATTAGTACTAGCCTCATCGGTCATTGAACATACCAGTTTTGTATGGCCATACTTTCCACAAGTAAAACACCTCATTGATTCCGTACTGATATAAATGGTTTATTCTTTACCCAGCATTCAGCGGGTAAAGAATTCAGCGTTCAGGATCATGAAGGTCTGACGTCTAAACGACATCACATGTTTGAGATCTGGATTTTTTAATCCTAACGGCATCATTTTAATTGGCCCCACTATTTTACCATAGCATCCTAACAAACACTCAAGTGAATCATTGGTAATGAATGGAGGTACATTCGAAAGAATAACCTTCTTAGATGAATTCGACAATGGCAAAACTGGTAGAAAAGTATCTCTAACGGGGGACACAATAGGCTATGAGCGCACTAACTTCACTATGCTTGCAATAGAAAGTCCTCGGACTGTCGCAGCGGCCGAGATTAAGCAGGTGGTACACATTCTGCACCCACAACACGCTGCCTCAATGGAAATCTGTCCCCATTTTTCACCACCCTTGGGTGATAAAATCGTCGAACAATTAAATCTACACTAAACCAAAATATCTAAACAAACCAAAGGAAAAGGAAAAAGTAACAACTCACTCAAACTGAGAAATGTCATGTAGCTTTTCAACTGCGAAACTATTTTACTGATAAACGTGAAGGTCACGCTGAAAAGTGTCAGGTGTGTTTGTTCCCCCTGTGCTCACCACCGTGTGTCTGTACTGTAAGCTATTTGTGTGCGTTTGTAGGAGAGAATGGGAGCAGAAACATGTGTGAGAGAGAGAGCGGGAGAAATAAAGTCTGCTTTTCATAAAAAAGAAAAATTAAAAAAATGCTTCATTTGGCAGGCCTATGTATATGCAGCCCTCACTTAATTCAAAAAACTTGATTTTGGCCCTCGAGTGAAAAAGTTTGCCCACCCATTTTAGAGCCTTGTTATATTTGTATTTATATAAAACATAAAATATTGTTCACTTTTTACTGACTGATTAAATGGACTCTTTTTGTGGACCGTTTCAGAAAAACCTGCGAAATAAAACACTTTGCTCTATTTTTATTTCACTGAATGCTGCATGTGGCCCAAAGAAGCCTGGTTGTATAAGACTAGACCTGCCAAAACAGTCCAGCAATGGCCCACACCTGCCCTCTCATAAGACAAACAGATGAGGAAGGGACAACCCAGATCTATGACATCCATCCTGGGCCATTATCATAATGACAGTGCCATTACAGCTGCTGCTTAGTGAACACACCACACACCTATTTATGACAAGCCCTCTGCCTTCCATTAAACCACTGCAACACTTTCCTGCCAGGAGAGCTATTATACTTATAATGGCTGCAGTCCAGAACACCATCATGTAACTCAAAACAATAATAAAAAAACAAACAAAAAAAACAGGCTGGCCGCTAACTTTAAGCAGCTTCAGTACACAACACACAAAACCTACACCACGAAACCCACACACACACAAGTAGATAATAATGTACTTCCATGTTGTATGCACAAAGAGAAAGCATACAGAAAAAAAAGTGTTTTGGCAGGTGTGAAATGAATACAGATATGTTGATAACAACAGAGAGAGCTCAGTACTCCAGCTTTCATTCCCTGATTAGAGGAGACTACAGCTTACAAAGCCAACGGGGAAAAAACACACTTGAAAAGACACACTACAGCCTGAGTGCGGGTCAGAAAAACAATGGATACAGACAGACAGGAGGGAGGATGTGAGGTAAATGTACAAGCTGTATTTCTGTCTTTGACATATAGCACTAATCAATTACTTTACAGATACAGTATGTGTGGCCTGAATTGCATATGTGAATACTGCACCGCAGCTTTGCCAATGCTTGAGTTCTAGTATCTAAAGAGCTGGAGGTGGAAATGAATGGAAAAGATTAGCATCTATAAATAAACATGGCACTGGAGCATAAAACGTGACAATAACTTGACATCATCGTTGGCACAAGGGATTGGCAACACATTGTATAAAAACACAGGAATTGAATGATTTGAATGTACAATATTAAAATTGTTCACTTTTTTGTGACACACACTGAACTATATATATTTAAGTCCACTTAGCATGCTTGAATCAATGGCGAGCTATCATTTGCTTTCATTGAGATTCAGGGCAGAGTAAGGAGAAGTGTGTTAAACAGAGGATATTTGCATTGCTAATCTTCATTGTCTGATGTGACCTCCAAAGACTTCCAATTTTTGTTATATCGTAGGTCAAGATTTACCAGATTTATCTAGCCTGTTACATATTGCAGACAAAAATGGAGACATTTCTCAAAATAGCAAGCACCAATCTGATCAGCTGATTTTTCAATTTCTGGAAATCATGTTTCAATCAGGCAAATCAAGTTTTTAATCAGTCTGCTGGGAAACAAAGTTTTAGCAACTCATAATGTAATAAAGAAGCATATTGTAATAACTGCACATAATGTAATAAATATTACATTATTGATGTAATAAAATGTTCATCATGTAATCATTTTCTCAAAATGGAATAAAATCTTGGGCACATAATGTAATAATAACTTTTTCAAAATGAGAAATGTATTACATTATAAACTTACCAAAAATATTGTCATATTGTCATAACTGTAATAGGTTTTTTAACATAAACACATACAAACAATGCAATTCCCTTAAAGTACATTTTTTTTTTAATCTAAGTCTTATTCAAACAGCACCAGATTCAAATCCATGTAATTATTATTATTATTGATGTTGATATTATTAGTATTAATCATGGTACATTGCTTCTTATATATGTATAAGCAAAAAAAAGGCTTTAGTTAAAATAGAATATAAAATAGTTTTTAATTCGACAACAAAAAGTTATACATACTGTTAAATGACAAACTGTGTACTTTCAAAATTATATTGTATGTTTGGTCACATAGATATAGTACAACATCATTCCAAACTGCAGAGTGTTTACTTTTATCTGTGTACACTCACAATAAAAACAGAATATTGTGCTTTTGTAAAATAAAGAAAACAAACGGGATGTGCTTTCTGTCGTCTTGATTTCCTTTCTGTGAACTTGTTTGTGGAGCGTGTCACAAAAATGAACCAAACGCACATTTATTTTCTTTCCTTTTGTTAATCTGTTGATCGTGTCAAATATATTTAACATATTTATTCCTTTTAAATATAGACTATGATTGGTTTCACTTTATTTTGATGGTCCCTTTAACACATTCTAATGTTGTACCTACATGGCTAATAACTCTCATTAGAGTGTTACCCTATGATTTTATGAAAAAAAGTTATTTTATTTTATTTTTAATGTAACTTAAATCATTCTGGTGAACCATTTTTTTCTAATGTTTCGTGACCCAGGGTTTGAAAACCTGTGGTGTAGAATATAAACAAGTTTTTATAACAACTATTTATATAACTATATCTCAAAAATGATTTAAAAACAATATAATTACATAGCTAATTAGAAAGTGGAAACTTTATTTTTCTAATTTAGTGAATAAAAAATGTGTTTCTGGGTTAAAGCAACTCAAAATGATGGAGCATGTCATAATCATAACATTTGTACGATTTTTATAAAAATGTTGGGTAACCTAATAAGCCTAATTTTCTTTTAATGTAATAGCTTATTTTACAAAAAACTATTATTATGTAATTTTGTGCTCAAATGTATTATTGTGAAAGATTATTTTTATATTGTAAACATTGTTTTACATTGTCATGATATTACCTTATAAACTGTGATTACATTATTCCCACAGTGTTTTCTTAATTTGTCATACAGTAATCTATTACATTATGTGAAAAAAATTTATTACATTGGAACATTTTTATTACATTATGACCATTTTATGACATTAATAATGTAATACTTATTACATTATGTGCAGTTATAACAGTATGCTTAGTTATTAAATTATGAGTTGCTACAGTCCTCATGCTGCAACAATGAGCTTATCCAAAGAAGACATAAGAGCTGGATATGCCAACGTTTGAGAGGTTCATCATAATATTGAATTTTTGAAAGATATTCAATGATTTGTCCGAAATATTTTTAGAAAGTAAATGGGATATGCTTGATCTAATCTGCATATTCTGGGTTATATATTATTTCAGATTAAATTGTGCCTAAATTTCTCAATGCATTTTGCCATGTTGATATAACACAATCCTTGGTGTTTCACTAAAATGTCTGGAAAATTCCAGACGCTCATTAGCTGCTGCCTCTATGGATACGCTAGTAGTGTAGTGTTGTTTGTTAATGTGAAGAGCGAAAATTAGGCAACGGAACACATTATTTTGCTCTACCAACTGAAACAATGGGGGAATCTGCGAAGAAGCAGAAAAGCAGAAGACAAAGACAAAAAAAACGAGTGTAAACATCGGTACGGCACACACAAGGTGGAAATATCTGATGATATAGAATCCTGAGAAGTGTTGATTCTTTTTGTTGGACAGGTAAAGGAATGAATTCATTGTTGTTTAAATGTAAATACCATTGTGGTATTGGTACCTAAAGTTCACAAAGAACAGCAGTGCCAATGCTAGCTAAAGAATAACTGAATGCACCTTTAATAATAATCAAAAACAATTCATATGCTAAGTAATATAGTCCATTGACCTAACTGTCAAAGCTGCCAAGCTACATGTCTATCAAAGCAACTTGGCCCATTCATATACTATTTAACTTTCGACATGGCTTGTCAAGTTAGATTTTAGAGCTGAAATTATCCAGTTAATAAGGCTTGCTTGGACATTACAAAAGTGGAAGTAACATTTGTGAAATGTCTAAACAACAGAAGGTGGATTCCTGAGCCCTTTCATTGAATCAATTAATGCCGTCACACGATACACAAAAACATGGCACGGCACAGAGCAATAATACATTGCTAAATAGAATATTTTCACTCCTGAAGTATGACGCCCACTGTGCACTTGTATCTTTAATGTGCACAAAGGCTCTACAGTACCTGTCTCCTTAAGAGCAGAGAGCGCAGCACAGTGGTAAGTGTTCTTCCATCACACTGAGTGAAAGGAGGGTGTAAATGTGAGACTGCCCATGTTTCCCTACCTTTTACTCCACTTGGAAGCATCTCATCAGCAGGACTAAGTCTGAGTCTAACACTTCCTGCGGTTACCTGCTTTGAAAGACAAATTACTTTGATAGTACCGCAGTATCAGGCTTTTCTACAGCCTTTGTCAACAATAGCTCACACCAAAATCACTGGTAAGACATTCTGAGTGATGGCAAATCTCTAAGTACAGGAGATTACTTGAGCAAGACTGAATAATACAGTTTAAATGATGATTCTCTTACATTAAGAATAACAGCTCAAGTAGTAGAGCAGTGTGCTAGCAACACCAAGGTCATGGGTTTGAGACACCAGGCGGAATGATTACGGTATAGCAGGGTCAAATCAGCTTTGACAACTGTTACATTTACTTAGCGTCAGTAAAATAAGGATTTGATTATTATTTAACATGAGCTCTTTGCTTTTATGGAGACATTAACAACCATTTGAGAAAGATTTTTTGTGATGAGTGACATTTATATGCCAGATGATAGTCCTTCTGTATGTGAGAGCAATGGGTTTTTACACTGGCTGTTGCTTGCATCAAGCTATGATCGTCCATATATGTGAAACATAATACTGAAATTTCACACTTCACAGAGGCTGATTTGGAATTCGTCATCGACCAGCATCAGAGAGCGAGTAAGAAAAAGAAAGATAAATAAAGAAAAAGAGGAGGAGAGAAGAAGCCCCCAATTCCCCAGCCTGCACAACTCTAAATGCATTCCTGCTGTGCTCTCTTAGCTCTCAAAGCATTGTTCAGAGATGTCTGGCAGGTTGCAATTGCCTGGCAATACCCTATGGAGGAGGCTGGGAGGGCATCAGAAGCCATTTGCTAAAAATCACTGCAGCGTCTGACTCAAAGAACACACATTTATTCCTTTAAAATGAAAAATAAGATCCCAGTTTTTTTATTTGCCATTAAAGAAGGAATCCATGCTTTATAACACATCTCAAAAATAAGGAAGGGGAATTTCAACCCAGCTACTCTCACCTCTCACTGGTCTAAGGGCTCTCCCTGTTATTTCTTTCTTAGCCAGCTGAAAGACAGTTTTATGATTCTCAAATCACCTTAAAGGGGTCATCGGATGCCAATTTTCCACAAGTTGATTTGATTCTTAATGAAAAGTCTGTAACATAGTTTGGTTAAAATTCCTCAATGGTAGTGTAAAAAAACAGTTTTTACCCCGTAAAAACAGCTCTTCAGGAGAGGCAAGCTGTTTTCTGCATGCGCACTTTAAATGCAAATGAGCTCTGCTCACCCCACCCCTCTCTTCCGAGCCACTCTCTGAGAGACGGTAAACTTTAGCCGCATTCATCATGAAACTTGCTAACTAGCACACTATTAGGATTTGCGATTGCAAAGATTCATTAAAAAACCTTACACTCACTTCTGGAGATGAAGTTGGATCACAAATGATTTGCACGAATATAGACGCATTTAGGTAGATCGGGGGCGCATTCCCTTCAAACACAAATGTAACCCACTGCGTTTTCAGTGGCTCAGATGTCGGGAGTAAATGACGACTGCTATCTTCATTATTGCATCCAACAACAGAACACCTCAATCGCTCAGGAGCCATTCTTGTCTACATCTGCTCCGGCGGTAAAACAATGGCGGACTGATGACAGCTCACTCAGGGTGGGTCTAAGGTAAGACACCAGTCCAGTCTGTGCTGAAACGCTACTGTCAATCAAACAATCGAGGGAGGGGCATGTCTGTGTGACATCACACAGACTGGCATCTGAGATCGGCTCGATTTGAGGAAGGGGAAATTATTTAACGAGATTAAAAAAATATATATATATTTTTTTATCATTAATGTATCATTATAGGGTGGTTGTGTACACAATGCCAACACACATTTCAGTTCAAGCAGCTTGTAAAAGTACATGTCGCATCCGATGACCCCTTTAAAGGTGTAAATGGCAGGACTTGTTAAGAATGTGTAACTGGGGAGCTGGTCTAAAAGGAAGATTAACAGTAAACAGGGGAAAACCTGTGATGGCATGTAATATGAAACGCACAATCAAAACCTGTCAGTCAAACACAGAATGAGTTCCGTATTCCTATACTCTATCAACTAACATCTCTGTTGATAGATTATAATATATTAATTACTAATTGTAATTATAATTACACAAAAATATGAGAGGCCCACAGCATTACCACGGATTTACAGAAAAGTTATTTCATATTTAGTGTTTTTGTATGTTTTCTCTAAAGTGGTGTAATAGTCACATGACTACAGGTAAAATCAATAAATATTTCAGTAAAGGGTTTATTTTGAGTGGTTCTTTAAAATGGATTTGGTAATTTAACATTTAAGTGAAAGAATTAGCACTTTTATGATGTTAATTAATTGTACGCTTTTTGATAAACTCAACGAAACCCTCGGCAGTGCTATCCAAACCCCAGTTTGGGAAAACCTTGAGTATGTAAGTTTAAGGCACTCTATGTTGTTAATAACAATGGGTACACTTAAATTATTCTTATTTAAATCAATGAGTATTACCTAACAGATTTGTACGGTAGTGTACTAGAATATCTAGCTACATTGTGAGTAAATCTCGTAATAATCAGTAATAGACCTACTACAAGATTGTAGTTAAATCCCACCTCCAATACAGAGATAAGCATCTGGTTCAGTCTCCATTTTGTTACCGGTTGTTGTTGAATGGTGCAAATGCAATCACATTCATGTTCTCCAGCAAGACAAGGCTTTGAATGAAGGCTTCTGTTCGATGGGAGGAATGTGACAACCATAAGTGAGTCAGTTACCGGCAACACAGCCACCTCGTCAGTATGAACATAAATGAGCTGAGCAACGTTGTGTAACCCTGCAATATTGATCCAAGCCAGCGGGGAGGTGGCGCCAGGAGAGATACACATAAGCAGAGCGGCACCGATCTCCCTTTTATCAGCTGATTGAGAGCCCCGGCACGATGTGGGCGGGAGCTGAGTGGAATCTGGAGTAGGACAGACACGAGATAAACTGCAGATTTGCTCGATGATGCGGCAGTCCACTGTGCTGTCACCCCCCGTGAACACTCATAGGGGGACGCAAGCAGCCCTTGTGTGTTCGCCCCTATGATGGCCGGACAATGGATACTAGTTGACAAATGCATGTATGGAGAATTGGGCCCGAGGCGTCAGCAGTGAATCAGGGGGCAAGAGAATAATTGGCACCGACGACGCAAAGTCGATAGAAGTGTGACGTGCGGGGGTGCGATAGGGTTGCGAGCAGGGCAGTGACAACGAGAGGTCGCGGCCTACGCACTGTAATGAACCAGCCACATACCGGGAGGCAGTGCAATCGCACAGTAAGTGCAGAGTAAGAGGCTGGCAGAGAAAAGCGGAGAAAAGATGGAGACGGACACATAAAGAAAGATAGGCTACGTTGAGATACAGGGAGGGACGGTGATCAATGCAGTATTGAAATCTCAGCAAGGAGAACATACTCCAGGACGCAACACACTTACACGAAAGGCAACAGATCTAACATGTCCCCACACAAGCCATGTTTGGTCCACTAAGTAATAACTAGCATCATTTGGGCTATTTTTCCTATTTCTACATGGATGGTAGAAGCTAAATGTATCGTGAAAGTGCTCTACAGCAGGGTATGGAAGATCCCATTATTTGTTTTTTATGTTTTTTAGGCCTTTACAAAAAAAAAGGTTTTGGAGCAAGAAAGAAGGAGAAAAGAAGGAACAAGGAAAGAGAGAGAGGGAAAGGCGGGCATCAGGGCCTGCGCCATAAGCGGAGGCAGGCTCGCGCTTGTGATCGCTCCGGGAGCAGAAGAAAAAGGAGGAAAAAGAGAGGAAATGGCGGGCGTCGGGACCTGCGCCATTAGCGGAGACATGCTCGCGCTTAGGACAGCTCCGGGAGCGGAAGAAAAAGGAAGAAAAAGAGGGGGAATGGCGGGCATCGGGGCCTGCGCCATTAGCGGAGGCATGCTCGCGCTTGTGGCAGTTCCGATAGCGGAAGAAAAAGGAGAAAAGAGAGGGGGAATGGCGGGCGTCAGGGCCTGCGCCATTAGCGGAGGCATGCTCACGCTAGTGATGGATGGGGGGGCTGCGGGCCATGGGTAGGGAAGGGGGGATGACACACGATGTCTGGTTTGACGGGGTCTGCTGAAATTTCGCATTGTGCCTTGCCACACAAGAGCTTCCAATCTCATGAGAATGTTCCAAATCTATTTGTCCTGTTGCCGGAATTAACACAAATACACGTAGTACATCAGAAATAGAATGGGGCATTCATTAACTGTTGGTGACTCTCAGTGCCACTCCACATCTGGTGTCATATTATTATAATGGGTCCATGTCAAATATAGACAGGGTACATTAAAAGAAAAAAATAGTAATCGTTATTGTGTCATAACTACTTTGATTTTAAGCAATTTCATATAGGGGAGGCTGATATTGTCAGGACTGTGTATGTATTTACATGCTTGGCTTTGCAGTTCCTGAACCAAAGGAGCAACATGTCCTGATATGTGTCTTTGTGAATAAGTCAGGAGCTAGCCCACAGTCCGTACAGGCCCGGTATTTTTTTTTTTTTTTTTTTTTTTTTTTTTTTTTTTTTTTTTTTTTTTTTTTTGTTTTTTTTTTTTTTTTTTTTTTTTTTTTTTTTTTTGTTTTTTTTTTTTTTTTTTTTTTTTTTTTTTTTTTTTTTTTTTTTTTTTTTTTGTTTTTTTTTTTTTGGGTTACAGGGTTTCAGTTCTCAGTTGAAAGACCAATATAGAGCCCCAGGCAAGAGCTGGGTGCTTGGGGTGACAACCAAATGTTGACCCCTGGGGCAAAGAGATCACAGCAGAGGTCTAAGAGAATATCCCGCCTGCAGTCATGCAGGGACAGTCCACCACCTCCAGCAGGAAACTTCTGAACCTGTGACCCACATCATAGACATACTGTAGTGACCTCAACATCTATTTCCTGGAGCTAAATTGAAAAAGGCAACTACCTGAAATTCAAAGGTATGCAGATCAAAGAATATTGCAAGGAGGGGCTGGGGATGTGTTATAAAATTGTTATTTCTAGTTAATTAGTTAATTAAATAGTTAATTCTGTCATAATTGTCTCACCTCATGTCATTACAAACCTATATGACGGTCTTCTATGGAACACAAAAAGAGTCAGAATGGGTAGAATGTTTAAGCTGTTAATTTCAGTATAGTAAACACACAATGTACAGGGTCTATCAAGCAGCGTTGTAGTCAAGACCAGCTCATTTTAGTAAGTCCAGGCCATGACCTGAGGGGAAACCGAGACCAGAAGAGGGTCTGAACAATTCAGAAAGTGTAAATATGATTTCACGCAAAATCTCTGCAGTGCACTCACAGTGTACTTCAGTCCAGAAACTCAACTACACAAAGCAGATAACATGTGCAAGTTGGCATAGACCACAGTGTTGTAACACTCGAGATGGTTTTGGTATTGAGTTTGAATTAAGGCCAAGTCCAAATGTTCCCAAGTTCATGACAAGACCAAGACCATGAAAATATTGAGTACTACAATAAAAGGCGAAAAAGCACCATAATGTAGTCCATATGACTTGCTACACGCCAAAGTTAATTTTATGCTTTTATTATTCACACACTCAAACACTTATAAAATGATTTAATCTCTAGCCACTGGAAATACTTCACAGTGCTAAGCTGGTGTGTAGAAGGTGAGATTGAATGTCTCGTAAATAAAATAAAAACATCATCAACACAGCCTGAGAGAACAAAAGCATAGTGGAAGTTCTGAGATTTGTTTTTATGTGGGATAGACAGATGAAGTGTTAAATGGAGGTGGTATGGGATAATGTGTAAGACAGACAGTCTCTGGAGATAATAAAGAGCTTTACGAGACCCTACAGATGTTTCAGTCAGCTGTGCACTCTAAGCCAGATCTTCCTTTATGTGAAGTGATGCTGGAGACTGCTAAACACGGCACGGTGGCTTAGTACTGTTACCTCATAGCAAGAAATTAATTGGTCCAAGTTTTGTTTGAGCCAGGAACCCTTTGTGTGTGGAGTTTGCATGTTCTCCACACAGAAAGGTGTGGATTGTCTGTGTGGGTCTTCTCTGATGGTTCTTATTTGGTGTGGGTTTTCTCTGGGTGGAAGGGTATTGGAAGATGGATTGAAGTGCTATCCTAAGCTGATGGATGTGATTGCAGTATTAAGCAGGTCTCTTGAATTCAATGTTTCATTTTTTGACATTTTTCAGACTCAGTGGGTAGCACTGTCCCAGCTGAGCCAGGAGGCCTTTCTGTCTGAAGCTTGCATGTTCTACCAGTGTCTGTGTGGGTCTTCTCTGGTTGATCTGGTTTCCCCCACAATTCAAATATATGGAGTACATGTACATTTAAGACTGTAAATTGCAGGTGTGAGTATGTATGTGTGTACTGGATGTCTGTGTGTGTTATCCCTGTGATAGACGGGCCGCCCATTCAGACTGTTTTCCTGCCTTCAACCCAAGATCTCAGGGTATGCTTCATCATCCCCACAACCCTATATAGGACAAGCGGTTTGGAGAATGGATGGATGGATTTTTAGGACTGCAGGTGTTTGATGGAGGGTCCATGTTTAGATGTGGCACTTGACATAGAGATCTTATTTGCAGACCGAGTGCATGCTCATGTTTCACTGAGCTGGATAAGAGACTAATATGCAAATTCTCATTCATTCTTCTCTTAATATTCCTGCCATGTCTCCAGTGTTTTCCAGCTAAGGTGAAATCGAGTAGGGATTTACTGCTAAACAAACATGGTCTGCATCTGCGATGGAAGCAGAAGCAGTAAAAAAAAGCTTCTAAACAAACAGTCTGTTCTCAAAAAAAGAAAAGGAAAATAAGTCTAAAAGAATATGTCCATGACACACACTAAATCATTCCTGGCATACTTTTATTCTGCATGGATTGGCTGAACTGTTACGGAAATGTTTCTGCTCCAATAGACAAGACAATAGACAAGACTATAGTAGCTTGAACTCTGTCTGAAATAGGGTAAATAACATGTCAATGACAGGGTGACCTCCAGACACCCACATACACACAAACATCTGTCTTTTATTACACATGGGAAGAATGGAAGAACTGACCCTTCACTAAGTGACACCCCCCTTGCTTACTGTTGCTATCTTTCACAAGCTTTCTTATTAAAACGTGTTTTGTCATCAACAAGTATGAGAACTAATCACATTGAATGAATCACCTCAGAAATGATTAAATAGGTGACCTCCAGACACCCACATACACACAAACATCTGTCTTTTATTACATATGGGAAGAATGGAAGAACTGACCCTTCACTAAGTGACACCCCCCTTGCTTACTGTTGCTAGCTTTCACAAGCTTTCTTATTAAAACGTGTTTTGTCATCAACAAGTATGAGAACTAATCACATTGAATGAATCACCTCAGAAATGATTAAATACCATGGGTTAAAGGTGTCAAATCTTAATCGAATCTTTCCAACCTGTATATGCTGTACCTAGTTTACAATAAATTTTGTCTGTCGTTCTTTCTGTCTTTGGATTCAGACCTGTAAAGGTACATATTTTCCCATTGTCTGCGCAGGTAAGGCACAAAAATAAGTGTTCCATTGTCTAATTTTCACATCTAAAATACATATCTACAGAGGTGGCAGCCAAAGAGTGTGAGGATTCTCTCCAATGTTTAGTGGTTCACGTCATTTTAACATGTCAATATACACTGAAAGGGGTGATTACCTTGTCATGTGACAGTAAGGCAGGTAAGGGGTAAGAGCTTTCTATAGATATATTTCTCATGTCTGTGTGTCATGAATTCGCTGAGTTTCAAATAATTTTAGTGAGTTTCTAAAAGCAGTTTGCGAAGACAAAACGCGCACCGTGTTTATTTTCTTTATTTTGCAAAAGCACAAAGTTTTGTTGTTATTGTGAGTGTACACAAATAAAAGTAGACACTTAACAGTTTAGAATGATGTATAACACTTATTTGTGTGACAAAAATCGAGAGTATTTTTAGTGTCTTTCACACTGATCTTAAAAAAAAAGTAGGCAGGTCATGCCGGCACGACCGTCGACCCCAGGGAGTTAAATTAATACTGTGAAATGCATGAAGTGTTTTAGTCGTGTGGTTGAGAGACTAAATTGGTCATACATAGCTCACTCACTGTCTGCCGCTGCCCGCTTGTCTTGTTTTAACAAACTAAAACTTGAATTAACAACATAAAATTTCCACTATTTCTAAATTACTTTAAACGAACTATGCGCTAATGTTGATCATCGGCGACATACACTAACTCGTTGAACCAATTCATTTTAATGAATGGTTAAAACAAGTGATCTGTCTAACACTGAACTCATGAGACATCACTGTCTGAATCGGTTTATAACTGTAACGGACCGAACGAGACTCGAACGTGCGATCCATCTGCAGGCTTTTATTATACAATAGACTGTTCATACACATGGGTCAAACAATGGCAATAGTATATTGAGGGCAAGACAAAAGAGTAATCCAAAACCGGCGTGGTTGATAACAATATCCTGAGGGTGAAGCAATGGTATCAAGACAGCAATAGTCAACGAGGCAACAATACCAAACAGGCATGGCAGAAACAGACAGGACAAGGCAAACCAGGCCTGGGATCACGACAAGGAAGATCAGGCATGACAGACTAGATTATACTTACACAAACTCAGAAAGGCCCGTACAGTTGCTATCGCTAGGTAGAGATAAACCTATAATACTCAGGGGGAGAAGGTTAAAGGTCTGATGGGGGTAAATAGTGGTTTGTGATTGTTACAGCGCTGTGCAATCAGTGCAATGATGTGGGAATGTAGTCCGGTATGACATGCAACCTTTGTGTAGTTTGCGAGTCCCGTAACGGAAGGTACCTCTGGGCGATCGAAGCATAAGTCCTGGACAGGATTCGTGACATAACAAATCATTTACTCAGACCACCTCAGAAAATGAGATTGTAAGTGTGTTTACCCAGTTTAGCAAGAGTGGTTAGTAAGATTTAGCCTTAATAAATCACAGTATTTTCATGCTATTTATATGACAATGTGTAGTAAATTACCTATAAAATCAATTAGTTTAGACTGGAGTGAAGTGAAACCAGACCAAAGGACAAAGCAAGCTAGCTGCTAATTTTATTCAATTGTATATGGTAGAAAATTATACTATTAAATACATTTTTAATGCTTCTTTTTTAATGGTATTCTTTAATATTTATATAATTATATACCAAAATAATTATCTGGTCTAGCAAAAAAAAGCATCTTATCTTACAAACCTATGAAGGCCAGTGGCCCATCGGAGACGTTCCCCTTCAGGAACTCGAGCTGCGTCGAGATTCGCTTTGGGAACGCCCTTGCGTGACCGCGTTCTGAAGCACGTGTCAAATCAGTCTAATGGAGCAGCGACACGTCACGAGCGGGGTGACGTAAGCACCAGAAAGTATAAAAGCGCATCCGGCAGAGCACAAACCAGCTTCTGCTCTTCAGTAGCGCTGTGTATGTGTCTGTGTATTTACTGTTGTCTGTCAGCACAAGCCCTTTGATATTAAACAATGAGAAAGTCTATGGCGAGCGAATGGCAGTACAAACGCTGTGTTCCTCCCTGCCCACGATATCTGACGGCAGGGGATACACACGATTTGTGTGTTGTTTGTTTGGGAGCGGAGCATGCATGGTCAGCTCTCGTGGGGGCTGATTGTCATGACTGCGAGTTGCTCTCGCTGCGCATGCTCCGCTCTCGCCTGGCCATGTTTGATGAGAGCGGCCAGGCTCGCGATCCCGCTGGCAGCGGTCCCGCTGTTGCCGAGGCACAGCGCAGACTGTTGTCATGGGGATCGCGGGTGGATTTAGCGGAGGGATCCGCGACGGGCTCGTCCTTTTCTCGGTCCTCACCCGCTAGATCCGTGGCTCTTTCTCTCGTTCGGAGCCCGCGCTGCGTTTTCTTCCCCCCGTAGAAAGAGCCGGGCACTTCTCTATCTCCTCCGAGGAGGTAGGAGGTGTAGTGTCCCAGACAGAGGAGACTTGGCTCGCCATCGCAGCCTCTCGTATGATGAGGCTTTTTGGAGTTGTGACTCGTGCTGTAGCCACTTAAAATTCGATTGGCCAGCCGAAAGACAGGACTCTCGTCTTAAGAGAAATAGCCGAGCGTTTCCCTGAAAGCGAGGTCACAGCTTACACCTACAGGGCCTTCCGTTTTTTTTTCCCGATCTCCATGCCGCGGTGTCAAGATTCGTGTCAAAACCGTATTCCTTCCCGTATCTAAGCCCCAACACAGTCTCTAATTATTCTAATCTCGTGGGGCTGAATGAGAAGGATATGGCGTGCCAATGTGAATCATATGCTCGCGAGCCTATCTCTCCCCATCCTCCATCATCGTCCCCTGAAAGGCCGAACTTCCCACCAGCTGTTAAGTCTTACTCTAGTCTGGGGTGGGAAAGCTTATACCGCAGGCAGGCTGGCCCGCATGCTTGCACACGCATGGCGGTGTTACAGAGCGTACCAGGCTGGACCTGCTCAAGGACGGAGGACAGGGAGGATGGGGAATCCGATGTTGTAGATGACTGCGGTGGGCCACAGATTGTCCCTCTGGGCCACCAAGAAACGCCAGACTATCGGCCGTCATGGCGCAATGTGGCCACCGCAGCGCCATCTTGGTTGAAATCTCCGATATGGTCAGGAAAGACATATTCTTCCCTCCAGATGCCCCGCCCTTTCGCCCTCTGGCCTTTTCTGGCGATAGGTTCCAGGAGCGAGAAAGCAAGCGGCAGCGTTTTCAAAACGGTGCCTCCCTCGTCACCGATCCCAGCCCATGGCTGCTGAGCGGGTGCAGCCCAAGCCATCAAGCTCCTCATTTTGCCAGTCTCAAAAACAGAGCGTTGCATCCCGCACCCCTCCACAGAAGATCGGGGGTCGGGGTGACGCTCTCAGTTGGGGTCTTCTAGACCGAAGATGGATCTGCGGACCGTTATTTTTTCGAAGAGGACCTCGACTAAGCGGTCCTGACGCCAACATCGTCATGCCCCTGAGGGCAGCCCCACCTGGGGAGGAAAGGATAACACCAGTATACATTGCCCAATCCTCCTCAGTGCCCTCACGTAGGTTCATTGATAACCCTGCCACCTCGGTTCTTCAGGACTCAGTGAGCTCAGACGAGCAAAATTCCCAGCTGCCGCCCTTCGACTGTACGGCACGGGAGAGCTCGCCCCCTCAAGTGATGGTGCTACAGCAGTCAGGTCGGTCGTTCCCTGCCGTTCATCCGCTTCAGGGCACCGAACTGGCTCCCCTAATAATACCAGACGCCAGCCTCGAAAGGCTGGTTCCCTTAGTAGATTTCCTGGTAGCGTGGAAACTTCTACCAAATATCGCAAAATGGGTCGCAAGGAGCCAAGGAGCGGGAAGGCCTGCGATCGGATGCCTAGGTTGCTTTGTTTCTTCTCAATAGGTGAGTAACACCGTGTCTACAACAGCTAAAGTCTGCCTACACTGGGCGCGATTAAACGACCGTTGAAAACCATTTGAAATGTGTGTCAGCACGTCATAAATAGAACCCGGCAGCAGTTTTCTGTTGGGATTTGTTGCGCCGCGCCGCTCACCGCCGTAGACACGGTGTAACATTGGTTTTACTTTGTTTCACAGAACTAATCGTTGCATGGGATGCGTATGTATGTGTGGGGCAGAGCGACGAATAAGGCAATACATTTTGGGGTAAGGTGCTTGTTTGTTTGGGGGTTTCAAATATCAACATTGGCTACCAGTAATCACTTACGTCTGCCTTAGATAACAAAAACAAAAAAACATTATCTTTCCTTCCATGTTGGTAGTTAATCGTCCAGCAAGTGTGTCTTTGAATATGTTTCATATTCCGATGGCTTCTCTTTCTTTTTGGAATTATTAGCTTAAAAAATACACATTTCTTATGTATGTTCACATGCCTAGCCTATGTGAATTCCCTTTAATTATAACATTTCTAGCAGTATTTTTAAACGTTTGTCCACACAATCTAATATTATCGCAGTGTCGAAAATCAGGGCTTAAAATAATTTTTTTAAGTAAAACGCTAGCTCTTTTCCGGTACTTCTGAGTACAGTAGACGAAAAAAACATTACTTAATGATTCCCGCAACGTAATTTCTTATCAATTTGACGTAAAACTCTCTATCCTATCTATAGATATAGATATAATTTTATTTAGTCATATTCGTGATTTATGATTTTTTTTATGAAAATTTTGTTTTATAGAATAGCTAGGGTATTCGTTATGTTCGTATATTGCTTATGACGAAAATTCATTAGCCTATTTGTTATGAAGTTGATTTAAAATTCTTCATAAATTTTAAAGAGTTAAAAGTTAAGAAATAATTAAATTAGCCTGTAGTCTGATCTATAGGCTAATTTTCTTAACGTTTATTAGACTGCAGATCGGAAAAAATTATTATTGATAATCTTTAAAATGAGAGAGACATAATTTAGGTTACTTTCTTCGACTGCAGAAACAAATTCAACCATTTAATTTGCAGTGTTAACATATGAATTAAATGAAAAACAAGAAATAAATCACAACAAGAACAATAGCTTTTTTTTCTTGTAATCAAGAAAAAATATTTGACAAAAATTTCAAAATGAATGCTGAATGATATCCGACAGTGAACGCAGCTCCACTGCATATCCGCATACAATCGTTGGTGTCAGTCGCGAATATTAAGCATGGCTATAATGCATGGCTTGTGTGTTTCACTAGCTCCGTTCCCATAGACACCTTTTGTTTGATCTAATTCTGGATATTTCCAGCCTAAGACGTGTGATTAATCAGCCAATTGATCCGTATCTAAAGCCGTGTCTACAGCAAGAGAACCCATTACGGGAAGTGGCGCTAGGTGACAAATCTTCTACAGTAGCTGATGCCTCCTTCTATCCCGAATCTTTGAAACATGTGTTGTATGCGTTGAAAGTGAAACCTAAAAAAATAGTGCGCATAAGAAAGCGATTGGACGCTTTCGTGAGCTTCAGCAAATGCACGTGATCACAGATTGCACGCTTCCCAGCCAAAACAACCCCCCACTTGAAATTTAAATAAGATTTTGGCCATATTGCCCATCTAAATCATTCATCCCACACTATCAACAGGCGCATCATGAAGGCTTACACTTTTTGTACTTGGTTTTGGCACCACAAGGTGTCACTGTGGCCTCAAAGCTTAACCCTCGCCTACTCTGGCTCGATTGCTATTCCTGAGCTAAAACACGCCTGTCTCATTACCCTACGGACAAAGAAATGTATAAATAAATAAAAGAAAAAAAATAAATACTAAATGTGGAAAATAAATAAAAGTGGAATTTATTACGAAATAACTGTCTAAATAAATAAAATAAAAAATAAATTAACTGTGAAAAAAATGAAAAAATACATAAATAAGGAAATACAATTATGAATAATTATTTATTTTTGCTTTTTTACATTTCTTTGTACATTTCTTTATTTATTTATAATTATGGCAGGATTGGCATTCCGTATTTAGGAGCATGTGTGCAAATAAAGCAAAATCCTTCCGGGTGAGTCTTCTTAAATTTAATATCATAAAAAAAGTCTTCAATATATGAAATGGTAAAACAAACGTCTTGATCATTTTAAGACGTCTTATATTTTGGGGATGGAAAAACATAAATTGCGATACAGCCTATTAATTATTAAAGTTCAAAAGGCTATGATTTCATTTAAAAAAGAGCGATGCACGTTGCAGTGTCATAAGGCGAAGCTGTTGTGCGTTCTACAGGCTCGCGCAACAGCGCTTAAAAGTGTTTCTTAATCAATGAATAGCGCACATTTATGCCAAGCGACTGCTTATGAATTCGAGTTGATGAATTATGACAATGTCTACTTTATGACCTTTATATAATATGTTTTAGATGGTTGTAGGAATGCATATTTTATCTCTCATCTGAAGGATCGAATAGTATAGACATTTCAAAATAAGAGTCCTGGTATTTTGGTTACACAATACATTGTATTTATTTCATAGTAAACTATTGTAGTTTCAGGCTGGGATGCTTCCCCACGGGAAGAAATGTCAAAGAACATTATTTGACACATATTATCCAATATATAGATTATATCAGTAAAATCTGTGTCCCATTCACTGAGAGAGACACTATATGACAAAGCAAGGAGAATTCTACCATTTATATGCTGTAATTTTGCATAATTTACCATGCATAATAATGCATATTGGATTATGAATTAAAGGTGCCGTGGGTAATAGGAGGATTTTCCACCAGGCTACCACCGTAAGTATATTTCAAACCGGTGGGACGCACTGGAAGCCAAGGTGGCAATTATTTAACAGGCTCAGTTTCCTCTGAAGTTTACCAGCATAAATTGAAATTTCATTCAAACATATAAATTCTGTCATTATTTACTTACTCTGCATATTCTAAACCCATATTTAAGCACATTGTTTTTTCAAGCAGTGGCATCAAATAGGGAATAGGACAATCCAGCTTCAGAAAGGACAAAAAAGAACCATATAAGTATCAAAAAGTAGTCCATACAACTTGTGCGCTACATAACAAGTCTTATAAAGCCATGTGATATATTTGTATGAACAAACTGAAAACTTCTCCTTATGTGTTCCACAGAAGAAAAAAAATAACATCATACAGGTTTTGAACAACATAAATAATGATAGATATGTAATTTTTGGGGGAGCAATTATTTTAATCATTGCTCTTGGGCCTTACTAAATACATAAGGAGGTCATGAATGCTTTAATGTCTCCCAACCAAGCGATGGTGACCTTGCAGAGGAAATGTTTTTAAGCATTAATATTTAACAATAATTTGAGTCTTTTATTAACATACCCCATAAAACCACTCAGACACAAGAAACAAACAACTCAAAGCACAGGCTCCAAATAACAGTGAGGGACCATGGCTTTTATGATGTTTTATCAATCCCCTGCAATTTCTGGTGATGATGCTCATGGCCATGATAAATTTCAAGATTTCATTCTTAAAAGCAATCTTGTTGCTGTCCTGTGCTTGAAGGGAGAGGAGAAAACAGTCTTACGCACAAAAGCACCTCTTTTCCATTTCATGTATCCTTTTGAGTTCATTTGTTTTGTTTGCTTCATTTCCACAGCAACCAGGCTGGGGCCAAACTCAATTAACATGAGCTCCTCTACTCTCCGCCACCTGCTTTATCCACTTTATATGCATTAATCATGTGATATATCCTCTCAGGACCACCACACTTCTCGCTAATGCACATTACGAAATCAGAATGTACACCCATTAACCAGTGGCTGATTTATCGCCAAATCGTTTTCTACACAGCAGCAGAAGACAGCTGTCAGCCCTGGATGGAGTGATACATATCAAGTTTAGTCATGAAACTCCAGATGGTGCAGAATGATAGGTCCTTTACATGTAATCTGCTAGCAATCACATCATTCACACGCCACATGCTGATTGGCTCCGGTCATTCTGCAGTCAATGAGATTGCCTGCACCTGAGTTCCTCTGAAGCCCTCCATCTACCCCAGCTCCACCTGTCTAGATCTGCTAATGGTGATTTATCCGGGACTATTCACCGCGGCGGAAGGGTTTCTTGCATGCCTCCACATCCCATTATTTTGGGCAGTAGCAAGTCATAATTGCTCTGCAGCAGCAGCGTGCATAGCAGTGCATAGCCTATTCCGTTAAGACCAAATAAAATAACATTGTTATATATTAACATACTAAAAATATTCAGAGTTGTCATGATTGAAATATGTTTTTTACGACTTAATTATGAACAAAATGTGACAATGTAATTCATAATAATAATAATATTAACAAATTCAAGATATAAAAAGAGCAATTATGATAAATTATTCTGCAATTGTTTGAGAGAATGAAAACTGTAGGAATTGCCCAAGGTACTGATATTATTCACTATTGTTATCTGTCACTATGGTTGTTGGTTGTATGGTTATTAGTGTACAGAACAACTGAAGAGTGATACCTAGCAGCTTGCAGCTTGTGAACTCACTTGAAGATGATTTTCCCCCAAACCAATTATGCTCAAACCCCTCCCCCAAAGCTGATTCTAAAGATTTTTATTGTTCATATCAATAAAAGTGCTGATTGCCTACACACACACACACACACACACACACAAACCTCTTGAAGAAAAAGAAAAAGGAAAAACTAAACTATAATCTTAGTATAGTGTTGGTAGAATATCCTGACAGCAGTATGCCTGTCACAATTTAGATCCATCCATGATTTTTTTTTTTTAACTCTGAAGAAGTCTGAACTTTTCTTGACAGGTGACAGACTGTGTGAGTTGACCAATGAAATCGGCCGTGAGACGGGGTTAGCGCTTAACTGGTTTGGGGGGGGAAAGTAACATCTTCAACATGCTTAATAAAAGATACAAATGTAAAACTGTTTAGCCAAACTAATTTGAAACAAAACCAAATCAAACAACAAAAGTCTGTACAATTCTGTTGATTTTTGGTTCCAGAAAGCTATTTCAAGATCAGCCAAGCTGCAAACCAACAGGCTGGATGATTGGATGCATGGGAGAGAATGAAACCTGGCACTGAAATTGAGGCAAATACAATAAACAAAGCCTTAAAAATGGGTCTGTGAGTCACAGACAGCGCTAGGAGGCATTAGTCACAGTAACGGCACAGCCAGAGAAGGGGCGGCTGATGGAGTCTCCTCTAAAAACAGGCCTGCTGATGACAGATGGCCGCTGTGAGAATCTACCCACCATCTACAAATCCCCATTCGTTCGGTTTCTCTGACACACGTAAAGGTTGAATCCACTTTATGAGGATTTAGTGAGCTGCGGGAAAAGAAAAAAAAACGTATTCACATGGCAGAGAGACACAATCCTGCTGCTTATTTTCAGACAATTGTAGAGAAAAGAAAAATGTACGCTGTGGAAATTGTGTCAACTTGAGTTGGTATTTATACAGAATGGAATTGGGTATAGTGGTGGCTGTGTGCCGCTGTGATGGAGGGAGAGGTAGGCCTGCACATATGAGGGATAAGACAGGGAAAAGAGAGCTAATGAGCTCTGGCCAGAAGACAGAGAAAGAGAAACTCTGGCTGGGAAGTTTGGACATCTGTGAGGAAGAAACCGTATCTTTCAGAGCGTTTGAAGTGGAATTTAGGACAAAACCTCAAGGCCTCTGTCTTCTCAAACGCATGTGCAGATAAGCAACACGCACAGAAACAGAAAAGAAAGCATCCTTTTGGGCTTTGCTGCAAGGCTTGTGTCTTTCTCTTTGATTAGAAATAAGCAGAGGCTTTGCAGACAGCCCTTGTTTCGTCCCTCAAGCAATGCTGTCATCTCAGCGAGACACAGACCTGCACAACTAAAGGTTATCAGAGAGACAGTAAGGGAAATCAGGTGGATTTCCACAAAACCTCCCACTACATCCCTTGTCCACCTTAGCAACCAATAAACACACACACACACACACACATGAAAGACGGAGATGTGCAGTGGCGCCTCAAGTAAATGTTTGGCAAAAGGGGCACAGTAAAAATCCTGGGGTGGCACACTAAAATGAACACTGAAAAGAAAGAAAGAAAGAAAAAAAGAAAGAAAGAGAGAGAGAGAGAGAGAGAGAGAGAGAGAGAGAGAGAGAGAACCTGCAATTCTTATTTCAAGGATAAACCCATAAAAATTACTTTTAGAAAAATAAATGTTCTGTTAAGCTAAACACTTTGATTGTCGTCATTGTTGTTGAACAACTCGTTGGAGTTAAGGAATTCTTATTTGTTCTTGAATTTGGATAAAGTAGTAAAAAAATATATAAAGAAGTGAATTTTGATAAAGGGCTGTGAAAGTCTGAAAATGTGTCAAAGATAAAAGTGAAAAACGTGGCAACTTTATATATTTATTAGTACAATTAATTTAAAAAATCTATATATACACTCACTCAACAGTGTAAAGTGCATTTAATATTTATGTCTAAGAAGAGGCTGGAAACTAAAACAACCCAAACAAACTCAAACAAAACAATTCAGTATTGAATCAGTATTCCCAAAACTAGGGGGGGGGGGGGGGGGGGGGAATGGACAGGATGTTTCAGGACTGTGCGTTTGATCATTTCCTCAGATTGCTGTCTTGTAAAGCAGGATTATTGTAATCTGGCAAAAAAAAAAAAAAAAACACTCCTATCTTGATAGGAGCAGCTTGTTACTGGAAAAGCTACATTGTTTTGGGATAAAAATTAAGTACCTGTCATGCTCCTGAAAGGTAGTTAATTTATTCACTTCTTTTAGTTGGTTACTCTCCAACACTGGATTAGATCACTACCGAGAAGCAGAAAAACTACAGGTTGCGTGCATGAGAGAGAGTGTGTGAGCGAGCACTGCAGTGAGTATGTGTGAAAAACACTCGCTGACAAGGTTTCCGAATAAGAGTCTGCTGACATGGGTCCCAGCAGCATGATGCAAAAACACCATCTCATTAAAGTCACAAAAATAGACCTGCGTGAACACAATTACACATTCAGCAGAGAGTGATGCTCACCAAATATCTCACGAAGCTTCTCTCTCTTGTTCTCTCAGAGCTGTTTAGCCAACCCTTCCTCTTCTTTTTTTGTCCCCCCCCCCCAGAGGAATGATTAAGAAGTTTGGATTTACAAATTGTGCTGGAGAGACTGTTTCTCCTAACTCTCATAGAGACTCTGTATCAGCCTGTTGATGATGTAATACAGACAAAAGAAAAAGAGTAAATTTATCATAAAATACAGCAAGTGTTCATTTAATTTAAACAATTTATGTATGTATCATTTGCTGAAATTAAATTTTATTACATATCAGCAGTTTGTCAGCCATTTGCCACTCTGCTCTCAAGATATATCAGTAGACATATCAGTCTTTCCATGTTACGGATGCTGGCACCCCCACAAAGCTACTTAAATGGATAGTTTACCGAACAATGAAAATTCTGTCATTATTAATTTACCCTCAAACCTGTATGAGCTTCTTTCTTTTGTTGAACATAATAGCAAAACATAAAACTTAATTTTGAAAAATGTGGGTAACCAAAGAGTTGATGGACCCCTATGAATTCTATATAAAAAATTAAATAAAATAAAAAGTACTGTCAATAGGGACCATCACCTGTTTGGTTACCCATATTTTGCTAAATATTTTCTTCTATGTTCAACAGAAGAAAGAAATTCATACAGGTTTGAAACAACTTGAGGGTGAGTAAATGACACAATGTTTAATTAAACTGGTCTGTAAAGACTTTTTACCAGAAGTGTTCATGCTAGATGAACAGCACTAACATGACTATACAGGTGTGTTGGTACTCGTCAGTGTAGATTAGGGCTGGGCAATAAAACGGGATGGCAAAATTTTTGCTCGATATGGATAAATCTAACAGCCTATCATAAAGCAGAAATAATAGAGCTACTGGTGAATAAAGATCTGGAGATGATGAAAAAATAAGTGGCACAGGGGATGGTGAAAACGGCCTTGTGCTATTATTAAACTGTTTCAGTTTTAGAAATAATTTCATTAGACACCATTGATGATGAATTTTTTAAAACAAAACAAAAATAAAATAAAATAAAATAGAAAAACTTTTTTGGGGGGGATTTCATGGGGCAATAAATTAAGGTAAAAGGTAAGCTTATTCTGTGGGGTTTACTTTTAAAGGTCCCCTGAAATGCTTAGAAACACGCAGCGTTACTCTATGTGTTGACGTCATTTTAACTGAAACAGGAAGACAGGGCGGGACATATCAAGCAACCCCACCCCTTTTTAAAATAGCCAATAGCGTTCGTTTATATCACAGCTTGGGCTAGAGCCGTTCAGAGCCGCTGAGCTCCGTAAAGCCGCATTTGACAGGGTATGCCAGCCACAATCTCATCCATACTGCTATAAAATATAGCATTCTGTGTAGAATTCAAATAGCTCCGATACATTTTGTGGTCTGCGCCGACTTGCGCATGTGATCCGCTCCGTGCTATCGTGTCTCTGGACCGGAGCAGAGTGTGTGTGCGGTGCGGTGGTTAGCGTGACACAGCGCGAAACCATACTACTTTTTTTTTTTCCTCAATGGAAAGCATATTTAAACTGTTTGAATCGTCACCTAGATAGTGCACTACGTGCCATTCACTGTACAGAAAATACTAATTCTGTGGACAAGTGACCGATTTCAGCCGTAGCTTCAGCGTCTATTTTATAGTGTAGGGGGCGGGGCTTCGGATTCTAGAGAGCATTTGATTGGACAGAAAGTTTGATGAGAAGCTGAAGTACGATGTGACGTCAAAAAAAATCGTTGAGCCGTTTTGGCGGAAGTGACGAACTGCAAGCTTTGAATGCTTATATCTTCTAAATGCAAATTTTGTCACTGTTTTGGAGCACAATGCCTTATAGATAAACTTAAGACTAACAAATTGATACTAACACCCAAAAATTTTTTATTTTGATTTCATGGGGACTTTAAACAAAACATGTTTACATTCATTCTCAGGTTCTAGCATGTGGAACACATTTCCTTCCCCAATAATAGCATAGAATGAATATTGTGATATATATTAATATCACATAGTATAGAAATAAATATATATTGTAATATTATTTTTGGTCATATTGCACAGTCCTAATGTAGACCCACCATTCATACTGTAGTTTAATTGGACCGCTACCCTGTTTGACTCCAACAAACAACCTTTAAAAAAAGCTTGTCACTTCCCAATGACCCGTATTTTGTATCTCATTAAATAGAGGCAAAATTTAGGGAAGATACTTTAAGTAGATGAAGGCCTAAATCTAAAAGAGAGAATTTTAATATCGCTGAGATTAGATTGGCTATTCAATCCATTCGAATGCTCAATGTGCAGCTGCTGATAATGTGAATAATGTGAGCCACTGAGATGAAACCTTCCAAACTGGACAGCAATGCTTTTCGCACCATGTCTTCCCTCAAAAAAGATGACTTCTTCCTTTCATTTGTATGAGTAATTCACATTGAACTTAGAGCGGAGGCTGAGAATGGATGCTAGATTGCCATCCAATTAATGTCTGGCAGCACATAAATCAAATATTCTGATTTCACAGAGGCAATCATCTGCTTTATACGAGAGGGATGTGTCGTCGAAGAACATTAGGCAGAGGTATGATGGTGATATTTAGACAGCGTACTATACATCGCTATTAGAGAAAGGGCACAAAATAGCAAGAAATGACTTTGGATATTGTATCCATTACTTCTTCACCTAGTGGCCCTTGTCTCTCTTATCTGACGGTCTGCCTGTCAGCGTCTGTAGGGATGACAGCCACACAGGATGCAGTAATGTGATTTTCCTCTCGCTTGCGGTTAATTTTACATTGATGAATGTCTTTTGAGAAGGCAGTAATAGTATTTGGAGGAGTTACACAGCTTGGGTGACTTGCAAGCTAGATTACATCAGCAGATAACATTTCAGCTATGTAATGTGAAAACACTATGAAGTAACTATGTTATGGTGCAGCACTGGGGTTCCAGCAAGTGTGCGGCACTGCCACGCTGAGAACAGTTGGCTGAGCGCTTTTAAATTCATTACATGAAAGGCTGACAGAAGTCTCTCCGTGTAGTTCACTTCCTCTCTCCCTGACTCTATAGTGGCTGTATGCTGCAGCTGATTCGGTTGTGGCAAGCGGCCAGATGAATATTAGATTAAGGTCCCCTTCAAACTCTCCCTCACAACTCAGCTGACACCTCTTCCTCAGTGACGGTGCAGAGGGATAAAAGCAAAGGGCCATGGGTGGATCAGGGAAATGTTACATTGACAAACATTATTTTCCCAGGTTGCTTCTCTGCAGTCTTCCCACATGGAGGTTCCTTTTACATGATTTAAAAATGTGGACTTACAGGCTCTTGGATGAGCATTATTAGCTTCAAATGGCAACAGAGGGCAAAAAAACCCTGTGAAGTTTGAAGACTTTTCAAAATGAAATTGTTTGGAACTGTTTCTGTACAGAAGACTGGGCCAGTTGCCATAAAAAAACAAAAAAAAAAACTATTTGTTGGGCATTAGCTATATGTCAAAAAACTTATATTAAACTGCATTTGGACAGCTGCAAACCAACAGGCCTATAATGGGCTTAACATTTGAAATTGTTCACCCAGGGTCAATTTTAACACTGGGTTAAAGTTTAATTCAATAATTTGGTGCTAAATTAAAAAAAAAAAAAAAAAAAACTGTGAGGAGTCATCTGAAAACAGTGAGTATGGATGGATGAAGACACAATAAAGGTCTGAAGCCAGAAGAGAGAAAGACGGCCAAACACGAAAAACAAAAGCAAACAATGGTATGGCATTCACAACGTGGAATTGATGATGGATAAAATCCTGAGTAGTGATGCTCAAGATGCTTGCTTTTCATTTCATTATTGTGTAAAGCACTCTCTAAACTCACTAGTATAAGTGTAATTTACATCTATTCATGGATATTGCACCATAAACCTTAGGTTATTTTGTCCCATGTCTCCTAAGTAAATCTAATTTGCTAATAAATTACACATTCTCTTTTACAAGAATTAGGGCCTTTACTGGCACTGTTGCTGGCATTTTTGACTGTTTCCTTCAGACGCTGAAACTGTAAGGTGAATGTACAAAGCACATTCTATTTATTATACTGTTTTGACCTTTTTAAATTACAAGTGATAAAAAAGTCTTAGTTCAGAGTTTAAATTGGCCTTATGGCTTTAAGACGTTAATCTAGGGTTAAGAAAAGTGTGAAAGGCCTTTAAGAGAGATGTAGCAAGAATTTAAAAAGCAAATCTAAATCTGAAATGTTTTTCCAGTCACTATAAAGAACCAGGTAATGGAGCAAACAGTCTGGGCCAAAGTCCTCTTACCTAGTCATTACTGCAAACGATGCATGCTTGCTTTTTAACCTTCGGGATTTATGCACTGCAAGATCAAAACTCCATCTGAGTGAATCCCGAGAGTAATAAAAGACTTGATGGAATGCTGTTTCATAAGCAGCTAGAGACTTCAACAGGCCAAAACTCTACACAGTTCAGTGAAGCCATATGCCATATGTCGCCTCTCCGTAGAGGTGTCGAAAAAGTCCCCTTAAAAAAGACTGTAATGCAGTCATCGATTTTACCAACTGCAGAGTCAACCACCTGCTCATTTATTACATTATACTGTAATACTGAATTTGTACTGTATTGCATATTTTTGCATGTCCAGTGTAGGAAGGACTGTGTCACTGTCTCTGACTATTTAAATTAAACATGCAACATCTGTATCTGAGACACCTGGGAAGGGACTGAATGGTAGCAACATGTTAATGCAATGTGACAAGTTGCAGTTTCATAAAACTTTCAGAAAATCACTTGTGCCATGGCTATGACAACCTTAATCTAGTGGAACACGTGCATTAGACCTTGCAGATGCCTTGAGGACGTGTCCACAAGTGTATTTCAGGCCATTTCAATAGGTGTCATTCATTAACAGCTGGTGCTATTTTGTTGAGTTCACAAACGGTACTTTCTGGTACAAGTGTAAAGTACCAGTAATCACCAGTGGCTGGGGCTCAGCACATTTCACCTGCTGAAACGACGCGAGGCAACACTTATCGAAATGACCCGCAGAGCAGCCAATGGCACGATAAGGTGGGGAAAAGCGAGCGAGAGTGCAAGTACAAAAGAAAGGAAGAAGTCTACGTGTTGTTCATGAGATGGGCATAATCTCTCCCCCTGGCACATTATGCCTTCAGCTCTGCCATAGAAACTTTAACACCCACCTAAGGGCCAGCTTATTTGATATCAACAACAAGCACACAAATCGATTCAGCTTCAAGTACATTCCTTGCCACGTCCATAAAGTCAGACACTTTCATAAGCAAACTCTCTTCAATAAAAACATGCTCGATTTCCAATTGGGTTGCCTTCTCAACACTGGGTCGGCTTTGGGATGGTGGCCATCGATGGAGCGGTTCGCTGGAGGACAGAGAGTCATTTATTCATTTTTAATGATCCCTAAGTAAGCAACCCCTCATTAAAAATACACAGAGGGAACAGGGAGTGTCTCCAAATCCAATCTTCTAATGCAACCTTGATCAGTTACAGCCAAATATAGGACCAGCCATCTAATTCCCCAGCCTGGTTATGTAGTCATAATTGGGGGTTTATTGATTTCCAGCCGGTCGTCATGGCTGAGGTGACCTTTTGTCTGAGAATAATTGCTCTAATAGAGTCTTTATAGAGGCTCCTGTTGGGGACCTCACACTTTTATCTGACATAAGAATAACGGGCAGATATGAACTAACCCTCTTTAGATCTGACAGAGCTGCTATATTCTTCCCAATATTGAATCAGTTTGTGCAAAGAGAGAGAGAAAGATGGAAAATAAAAGGAAGGGCGGTAAAGCGAGATAATTTCCTATTGATAGCGTGGATGTTAAGTCCCCGCGTTTTTGCAGGAAATGTGTGCTTTGCCGTATATGGGGTCACTGAAGTATTGCAAAGCTAGTATGTAGTAGATTATGAATAGATTTGGGGGAGGGTCACCTGAGTGCATGTGTATATAATCATACAGCCATTTAGACTAAGCTTTTTAGAACTGCAACTTGAGAATGAGAGGGCTTTAGGGTCTTCTGTCCAAGTGAGGTGTTGCTTAAATAATCTTCAGCTTTGGCTTCCTCTGCAATGGCTCTTTTTTATCTCACTGCACAGGTTGGCCAACATTAACCACACCTTTTGAGTAAAAAATAAAAAATAAAATGTATAGAAATTTTAACCCTTGGAACAGGTGTTAACTATTACTTATTTACACTCATTAGTGTAAAAATATTTCAAAGAATTCAAAAATGCATTTATATCTGTATAGATGTGCTCTCTTGAAGATCACAAGGAGTAAAGATTAAAGCAGTGCATTTATTAGTTTGTAAATTTAATATTTTAGTTACATATTAAATATATATATTAAATAATATATATATGAATTTATTTTACAGGTGTGCCCTACCACAGCATGGGCTAGCGAGTGATTTTTTTTTATTTTATAATATTTTAAATTCAAAAGTAAATATGCATATGTTGTAGCTATTTTAATACATTTTAAATTGTTATTTTGTAAATGATCTCCCCTAATCTTATTTGCATAATATGTTGTCACGTGATGCATCTGTGTTTTGGTGAACAATAGTCCATGGTATATACTGCTTGCCTGTTGTGTCCCATAAATATCAGATGAAGACAATCACATAAAGGTGATCCACATGACGCACCCATTGTAGTGGCTCTGTGTTCTACATTTATGTCAGGAGGAAGACCATTTACATTCACATGTTATTTAATTTACACAGTGCAAATCCTAATCATAGATTTTAGAATATAAACTGCTGATTCATCTATCTTGAGTCAGATTTACTATAAAGTCTTTGTGTGCCTGCCATTGTGCATTTAACTTAAATCATGCCCAATATATGTCTGTTTTGAAGCAGTGGGTAATTCATTCTTTGATTTGCTTAATTAAAGCATGCTTTGAGATAGTGTTGGCAAACTTATTTATAGTGCATTATTTTCAACATGTTGATTGCTAAGTGTAGCAATCATTTGCGTGCAATGGATCTGTTGACCATGACTACTATATGCGCTTGCTGCTGATCTATATAATAACAGTAAAATTACTTGAATGGTACACGGCATGTGAATTTGTCACCAAGGTTGCATTTGTTTGCTAAAAATAAATAAATACAAATCAGCTGTCATTACTCCAGTCTTCAGTGTCACATGATCCTTTAGAAATCATTCTAAAATGCTGATTTCAAGAGACGATTTGTAAAAAAATGTAATGAAATAAAAAATAATATGAATAATATTTTTTTCCTCTGGTCTATCTTTCCTTTCTGACTACCTTTCTCTTTCACATTCACCCTAGAACTGGGTGGAACTGAGATGCTTTAAGCAGCCAGTGAACCTCCAAGCAAGACTCCCAAAACCATGTACACAGATATATGGTTTAATAATTAAAGACTGATAAAACATGAAAGTGACGAAAGTGACGAACGTGAAAGTGACGTGACATGTGGCCAAAAGTATGGTGACCCATACTAGGAATTAGTGCTCTGCATTTATCCCATCCTAAGTGCACACACACAGCAGTGAACACACACACACTGTGAACACACACCCGGAGTAGTGGGCAGCCATTTTTTGCTGCGGCGCCCGGGGAGCAGTTGGGGGTTCGGTGCCTTGCTCAAGGGCACCTCAGTCGTGGTATTGAAGGTGGAGAGAGCGAGGTGGAGAGAGTATGTAAGTAACCATACTTCCGCTATCACCTCAATTCATCCTTTATTCTGGTCTAAATGCATTAAAAACAAAGGCACAACGAGTTGGAAAATATGGAAAAATACTGACTGCCCATGTGAGATGTGTTCACAAGTGTCAATTCAGGACAACATAAGGTACATTTTTAATCAGTATAAAAACTTCCATGTCATTCAAAAAGGCACAAACACTGACTGTGATAACACCGATCACAGCTCTGTAGTCTGAACCTCATTTGAACCTTGGTGTCCTCAAGGGAGGAGTCCTGTTATAGGTGACATTACAACCTTCACTGGATATGAAAATCGTAATGTATCATATCTAATTCAAGAACTTGCAAAAGAGCTTTATAAATTGACATGTGACTGTGACCCCCAGCTCCACTGTATTAATCTGCCGAATGAGCTCAATATGCTGTGGAAGAAGAAGAGAGAAAAAAACTTTGGCTCATGTCTGAGATGCAAGGCTAAAATCTTAGAGCTCCAGAGACAAACAGTGGCTTCAAAAAAAGTATACATTTATTGTTTTATCATTTCAAACCTATCAAAGGTCTTTTGTGAAATATTATAAATGCAAGGTTTGCCCCTGCTATCTTTCCTTAAAAATAATAACACTTACAATACTTTGATATTTTGTCATCTAACGTAATGACATTCAAACATTTTAAGTATGACGTAAGTATAAGCACTTACGTAAGCACTTGGAGGTATGATTATGGTATAATTGTAATATTATCCTCTGTTACAACTTTCCTTGCTACCTACCTGCTGTACTCTGCCATTTGTCTACCTTCATCTTCCCGTTGGGCATTCTCCTCTGTGGACTTTCATCAACCCTGCAAAACCACACCAGTAATCTCAGCTAAGTCTCCATTGTTCATCTGTTCCAGTGTATGCACTACTCTGACTCCCCATATCAATAAACACCTCATCTGTGGAAGTTCATGTGTTGTCTCCTTCTGTTTTGCTGACAGAAGACCAGACCTAATCAAATGATGGACCCTAGAGCTTACCTATGCACAATCTTTCAAGATGGCAGGAATATGTGGAGTAATTTTTAGAGTACAGCTACCTGACAACATGGAATGATCATATCCTTAGCCGCTGCTTCAAAGATGGATTAGACAACGGTATTGCCAGCTGTTATCAGAGATCAGTGGATGTGAGACCCTTGAGCAATTTTTGGACCTTGTTCTGCACCAGTGTGGTTCCGCCTATATGGCTGTATCATCAATGTCGTCATCATAAGACTTACGGAGTGAGACTCACCTCACCTATTATGTCCGTTAAGTCAGCTCTGATGAAAAATTCCACTCACCAGTCCTCTGGTCTAGAACCCATTCCAGAGCCTATCTGAGATTGTCAGTCCAATCCTGAGTCTGCAACAGCCGCAGTATTCCATTCTAGAAGAGGATGAGGAGGAAGATACGATTCTCAGTGGGACCAACCACCACCGCTCCAGTGTCATTCCCCTAAGTTCTTCATCATCATCACATCTCACACCAGTCCCTAAAACCAATCTAGTTCATGAATTCACTCTAGAGTCTAATCCAGAATCTGCTTTATTCCAAGAGACCACTCCATTCCAAACCAATCTAGAGTCTACGCCAGTTCAAATCAATCCAGACTCGGCTACAGTCCAAACCAATTCAGAATCCACTCCAGAGTTTGTTCAAGTCAGTGAGTCTGCCCAGGACTCCACTCCCCTGAGTACGCCGCATGCGGCTAAAGCCCCGGTATGCTCCCCCAGTTTCGGCTCCAACCCCTGAGTCCATTCTAGTGTCGGCTCCAGCCCCTGAGTCCGCTCCAGTGTCGGCTCCAGCCCCTGAGTCTGCTCCAGCATTGGCTCCAACCCCTGAGTCCGCTCCAGTCCTAGAGTTCAGTAATGAGTCCACTCCAGCCCCAGAGTCCACTAATGAATCTGCTCCAGTCCCAGAGTTCAGCTATGAATCTGCTCCAGTCCTAGAGTTCATTAATGAGTCCATTCCAGCCCCTTAAGTATTAAGGCCGTTATGATTTCAAAATATATGTGGGAGCCCACTCTAAATTCTGAAGTGGCATCGGAGCCCATTCGTGCCTTTGAAATAACCCTAAATTTAATTCCAGTCCTTGAGTCAGTACAAGAATTGCCCCCAGACCATAAACCCATTCCAGAGCATAGCCCAGAGTCGGCTCCTGCTCCTGACCAGAGTCTAGTGATGGCTCCATCCCCTAACCAAAGTCAAGTGAAGGCTCCAGCCCCTGACCAGAGTCCAATGATGGCTCCAGCCCTTAACTCTAGTTCTATGCCCACTCTCATCCCCAAGTTCAGCCTAGTGCCCAGTCTCTTCCCCGAGCTCAATCCAGTACCTGCTCTACCGCCAGAGTCCTCAACTCACGGGCCAACCAAATCAGAATATTCCCCTGCACACAGTCAGCCATCACCACACCTGCCATAGATGATCTCTTCATCAAGTCTGACATAAAAGCAGTCACTCTCTACTTCTCCCTTGTCTGGTCTCATTGTTGCTAACTATGTTACAACTTACATGGCTAGCTACCTGCTGTACTTACCTTCTCCGATCTGCCATCCGTCTTCCTTCATCTGGCCGTAGTGCATTCTCCTCTGTGGACTCTGCAAAAGCATTCCAATTATATCAGCTAAGTCTCCATTGTTCATCTGTTCCAGTTTATGCACTACTCTAACACACCATATTAATAAACACCTCATCTGTGGAAGTTCCTGTGTTGTTTGCTGACAAATATTCAATCATTTTAACAATAATAAAATGACTGAATATTTAATTGGCCAGCCAAATAAACTGGTCTATCACTATTTTAGGACATTCTAGCAGAACAGTATCAGGGCTCATGCATTCATATAATTTTCTTTTTCACGTGAACTCAGATTTCCCTAAATTGTATTATACATTTTCAGTCAATGTTTCTATGCCATGTACAGACAAAATATTGACAGAACAAACAGTGAGCCAGCTGTCTTCTATCCAAACACACCACTACTGTTCTCTTATAATTCTAAGTCCTTTGTTTCACACCTTGAAAAACCGATTTAGCTGAAAAATAAAACATTAGTAGAGAATTTTCACCCACACCCCTCCCACTTTCAAAATCAAAAAGCTGCTTTAAGCACTTGCATTGTTTGTGTTGAGTATAAAGAATGAAATAATTGGGAAATATTCCAGGTTTCTTTTAGAAAAACAGAATTTATTTATTGACAAAGCTGTGTGTCTAAGCCTCTCAGAGCAAAAATTAATATTGGTTCTTCATTGGTGTGTAAGTCCTCCATAGGCACTTATTGGCTTTGAAGAAAGATCTTGGACTACAACCAAACTATAACTATAGCTACAAGCTCAATAATAATTCTGAAGATTCTAAACTGTGTCATTCCAAAATTGTATGTAACTATAACAGATCTTCTTTACAGATTGTCACAGAATATGAATTACAATGCAGTATGATTATAAATGTGAAATATAATAATATATTTAGAAAAAAATTGCCATTTTCAATCTACATTCCATAATTCACCTGCATCTGACATCAGCCTGAGGAGCTCACAAACCTGATTTCAAACTCAAGAGTTCATTACTGTTATGTATATGGGCAGATCTCTGGCTCTGCTGTAAAAAGGTATAATTCTAAAATGTTTAATAAATAAAGAATAAAAAAAATAAAAATAAAAAAAGAGTTAATTACTGTGTAACTGGGGACATTATAGGAAAGAGAAAAAGACAGGGATGACTCCTCCGGCCAGCAGCAAGTCATAATGAAGCAGCCAAATGCACACTGGAGACAGCCGTCTGGATCAAACAGCTTCACACCGATGATTGCTGGATCATGATCCACAATAAGCATGGCATTTCCAATGACAATTGTCTGCATTTATGCTGTTTGATTACTGGGCTATGGCTCATATGCTTTTCATTTTAAACAACTTACACTGTAAAAGTGTCAAGTAATTTGTCTGTTGAATGACAACACAAGCACAGAAATCAAAGCACATTAGATATTTAAAGTTAACATAAAACACTGTTAGCATCCTATTTTATATTCACCCAAAAAAATTGGATGAGTACAATGGGATACAAAAAATGAGACTTGGTTTTATCCATTTCTAATTGACTGGATTGCCAATTAACAAAAGTGGGAGTTACATACAAAAACGGAAGCAGTTGGTTGGAGGTGAGGGGCTGAAAAGCCAAAAAGGGGATGTTTCAGAGACAGAGCACGATATTACATTTTGATGAAAGATTGTGAAAACATTTATTCTTATTGCATGTGCACATGTATTTTACAAAATAGGACCAGGGGCCCGTATTAAGAAAATAAATGGGTTCAATTTTGATTTTTAATTGATTTTACTACACAATTGAGTAAGAATTTTGGACCAACAAGATTTCACTGTGGACTCGCATGAAACATGACATTAAAGGCTTCAACTCTTTTACATGGACTGTCTTTTTCATAATGTCACTTTTTTTTTTTTTAAATATAATCTTTTCAAACTATTATACTTGACAAATTTCCTGTTCAAACACTAAAAACCTAAGTGTCTTTTAGCAAGACCATAATTATGCCTGTAGTCCAAACGGTTCATTAATTTTTGATATGCCAGTTTAAAGGGAGGCTAGAGATTATGGTTTATAAAATTTTAAATATGGACATTTTTTCTTACACAAATGTATCACTTAATTTCAGAAGGCCTTTTTTAACCCCCCAGAGCCGTGTGGAACACATTTTATGATGAATGGATGCACTTTTTTGAGCTTCAAAATATCGACCCCCATTCACTGGCATTATAAAACATGGAAGAGCCAGGACATTGTTTAATATAACTGTGACTGTATTCATCTGAAAGAAGAAAGTCATATACACCTAGGATGGCTTGTGGGTGAGTAAATCATGGGGTCATTTTCATTTTTGGGTGAACTATCCTTGAAAACAGTTAAGAAAAGGCTAATACTCCAGTTAATGAATTTCTGAACTTAAAGAGCGATCACACTCTGTTCATATATAGCGAGCAGAGAAGGCATGTTTAGTTCATTTGGAGGCAGTGGGAGGTTTGACAGTTTGCGCTGCCAAACGCTGCCTGCCAAGATACGGTTTGATGTGTATTCAAGGCAGAAGCATTGGATATGACCAGCCAATGGGCCCAACTTCACAGACAGGAAACTGACAGCAGGAGAGAGCATGCTTGCAGACATAAATGAGCAAACTAAGTTTATTCCATTACCACCTTCTACTTTTGCCATGATCACTTGGGATTTCCTTAAAATTATTGGAGCAATTGACTCCCTCTTGTGCTAATCAAAGCAAGGGATGGGGTCAAAAATAGCCAATACCACATTTAATCTTTTTGAAACCCATATACAGTGGGTACGGAAAGTATTCAGAACCCCTTAAATTTTTTCACTAGTTGTTATATTGCAGCCATTTGCTAAAATCACAAAGTTCATTTTTTTCCTCATTAATGTACACAGCACCCCATATTGACAGAAAAACAGAATTGTTGACATTTTGCAGATTTATTAAAAAGAAAAACTGAAATATCACATGGTCCTAAGTATTCAGACCTTTGCTCAGTATTTAGTAGAAGCACCTTTTGATCTAATACAGCCATGAGTTTTTTTTTGGGAAAGATGCAACAAGTTTTTTCACACCTGGATTTGGGGATCCTCTGCCATTCCTCCTTGCAGATCCTCTCCAGTTCTGTCAGGTTGGATGGTAAACGTTGGTGGACAGATATTTTTAGGTCTCTCCAGAGATGCTCAAGTGGGTTTAAGTCAGGGCTCTGGCTGGGCCATTCAAGAACAGTCACAGAGTTGTTGTGAAGCCACTCCTTTGTTATTTTAGCTGTGTGCTTAGGGTCATTGTCTTGTTGGAAGGTAAACCCTCGGCCCAGTCTGAGGTCCTGATCACTCTGGAGAAGGTTTTTGTCCCGGATATCCTGTACTATTCATCTTTCCCTCGTTTGCAACCAGTCGTCCTGTCCCTGCAGCTTATAAACACCCCCACAGCATGATGCTGCCCCACATCTTCACTGTTTGACTGTATTGACGGTGATACAGTTCCTTTTTTTCCCTCTCCACACATACCGCTTAGAATTAAGGCCGAAAAGTTCTATCTTGGTCTCATCTGACCAGAGAATCTTATTTCTCACCATTCTTGGAGTCCTTCAGGTGTTTTTTTTAGCAACCTCCATGCAGGCTTTCATGTGTCTTGCACTGAGGAGAGGCTTCCGTCGGGCCACTCTGCCATAAAGCCCTGACTGGTGGAGGTGCTGCAGTGATGGTTGACTTTCTACAGCTTTCTCCCATCTCCGGACTGCATCTCTGAAGCTCAGCCACAGTGATCTTTGGGTTCTTCTTTACCTCTCTCACCAAGGCTCTCTCTCCCCCGATAGCTCAGTTTGGCCGGACGGCCAGCTCTAGTAAGGGTTCTTGTCGTCCCAAACGTCTTCCATTTAATGATTATGGAGCCCACTGTGCTCTTAGGAACCTTTAAGTGCAGCAGACATTTTTTTGTACCCTTGGCCAGATCTGTGCCTTGCCACAAATCTGTATCTGAGCTCTTCAGGCAGTTCCTTTGACCTCATGATTTCATTTGCTCTGACATGCACTGTGAGCTGTAAGGTCTTAATATAGCCCATGAGGTGGTGTGGCTTTTCCTAATCAAGTCCACAGTATAATCAAACACAGCTGGACTCAAATGAAGGTGTAGAACCATCTCAATGATGATCAGAAGAAATGGACAGCACCTGATTAAATATATGAGTGTCACAGCAAAGGGTATGAATACTTAGGACCATGTGATATTTCAGTTTTTCTTTTTTAATAAATCTGCAAAAATGTCAACAATTCTGTGTTTTTCTGTCAATATGGGGTGCTGTGTGTCCATTAATGAGGGGAAAAAATTTACTTAAATGATTTTAGCAAATGGCTGCAATATAACAAAGAGTGAAAAATTTAAGGGGGTCTGAATACTTTCCGTACCCACTGTATATCTGAATCCCTGTTATATTTGCTGCTGAAATGGGTCTGTAATTATATATATATATTTTTTTTTTTGCCAACCAAACAGCAACTGTCGTAAGGCAAATTCAAAATGTTAAACACTAACCATAAAAATCTAGTTAAAAATAAAGGCTATTTCTACACTATTTACACACAGCTATGCAGCAATACATAACAAACAGCTTTGTTTACGTGCATGTTGTTTATGCAGTTTGAACTGAAAATGATCACAATACCACAGTAATTTGGTGTCTGTACAAATCAGTACAAATACATATGGGTGCATGAAAATCTGAAGTGGTCATAAATGTCACCAGTTTTTATGAACATAAAGTCTTCATATTCTACCAATTAATTCATATTATAGCTGGTGCTCCACTATGAGATAGGAATTAGCCAGAGCACTGCGTTGAAATAGGAGTGCAGGTCGATAATGTTTGAAAGGATGATGATGATGATGATGATGATGATCAGCGGACCCTCGTTCTGTTCAACACAAAGCACTAGCAAGGGTATTATGTTTATTTATACAGTGCCTCATGAGACAAGGCTGTAATCTATTCTGTATAATGTAATCTGCTACAAACAACCAGTTTTAGAATAATCTGATGTATCTGGGTATTACAAAATTGATTCAACAACTTATTCAGGGCTTAAAGTGTGGAATTGCTCCCTATATTTCCCCATTATAGAGAAAATAAGATCAATAGTTGCTCATTTCCTTCTAGTCTGCTGAGAAAAATATTACTGTAAAATTGCTCTTGCATTATATCTACAGTGGAGAAATCTTTTTAAATACCTTTCTACAGCCTCAAGATCAACTACATATTTTAAAGACATGGATCCCAATTTAATTCCAGTTGTACAATTATATCGCTCACTGCAGAGTGAATATTACTAGTTCCAGCTGTAAAATCTAATGTCATGTTCAAAGCCAATATGCACTCCTGCATCCCCATACCCATCAAATTCTAGTGTATTAATATATCAAGTTGCTTTGTGCATCACATACCCTGATGATTAATACCCACAGACACAAATGTAATCAAAGAGGCATGTGTGAGCAAACAGACTTCATAAGGTGACAGAATCATGCCTAAGAGGTTTTTCACTCTCCTCCCACCATTTATTCTGTCCCCAAAGGTCCACATTTAATAACATATTCTCTCTTTTCTACTCAAATTTCAGTCTCTGTGTAATGGATTGCCAATTAGCATGAATGAATAGATAGATTGTTGAACACATCCCTTCAGCATCACTCTTGATTGATGGCCCACATTTATTTACAGTGAAAAATAACACGTCTTCTATAATCATTTTCAAAAAGTGAAAAATACAGCTAAGGGACCATCAGTACCTTAAGTTTTTAAACTTCTGGATGGTTCAGAAAATAGTCTCAAACATAATCCATTCAGACAAATATGGTTAATAAATTATCACAGCAACAGTGATTCACTAGTTTCTCTGACTTGAATCTGAACTTTAAAAACTGCTGGCTAATTTTAACAGTTGAGAGAAAGCAAAATAACTATTATTAATGGTCATTAATCACCGTTTGATACACTTTATAAAACAAGTTAACAAAAAAAATTTAATTCTTAACAGATCATTGTCACAATCTGTGATGGCGAGGAACGATGGAGACGGAGAATAAACGAAACAGTCTTTAATCCATGGAACACAGGGCACATCAACATTGGAGACAGCAGGAAACACATCAATGTAACAAGTAGAACCGACAGACACAGACTGCACAGACTAGGACTTAAATACAGGGGATGATTGGGGAAACACAGGTGCATGGGATGACTAATTAACTAATTAACAAAATGAGGATAGGAACATGACCTAATAAGGGAACAGAAACAGGGGCAAAACATAACACAAGACAGTCCATTATCCTGACAATCAATCAGTCCACGTACATTCAAAATAAATGTATATGAAAAAGTTGTTTCATAGTGGTTTTCTAAAGTTAGTGAGTTCTTTTATATGTTCAATAGACAGGAGTTTCGTTTTTAAAAGTTGTACTACTTTTAACATTGCACACAATCTTTAAGTGAAAAAAAAGTGACGTGACATGTGGCCAAGTATGGTGAACCATACTCGGAATTAGTGCTCTGCATTTAACCCATCCAAAGTGCACACACACAGCAGTGAGCAGCCATTTTTTTGCTGCGGCGCCCAGGGAGCAGCTGGGGGTTTGGTGCCTTGCTCAAGGGCACCTCGTCGCACTTATTTTCACAGGAGTATTGAGGTGAGAGAGAGCACTGTACATTTCACTCCCCCGACCTACAATCCCTGCCGGTACAAGCCTCGAACCCGCACTTTGGGTTATGAGTCCGACTCTCTAACCATAGGCCACGACTTCCCCAAAGGTTAAAAGCAACACTCAACAAGCCAGGACACTCAACAACCTGGACAAGATGTAAAAACAAGGAATAGGAAACACCGGTCTAGTCTGTTGTTGGAGGACCAGTCGACTATCCTGGCCCACACAGAATCAGTGGCTGCAGAAATTTATAGAAAATATAGCAGATTTCCGCAGAATTTGAATGTCTATCATTTACAAATTTCTATATATCCTGTTCCCTTAAGAGTCCCCCCCCCCCCACAGTGGATGTATAAAATTACTGTCAGAGATTCTTATCATATATACGTATATGATAATAAGACCTTTCTATGAAGTATAGTTATGAGCTGCCTCATTTAGCAGGTAACCCTGCATTTTTTCGTAAAATAATAGTTTTGCTGAAAAAAAAAAATATATAATTATATATATATATATATTATATATATATATATATATAGGATATATAGATATAAATATAATATTTTTCATAATTATTATATTGTTTATTAATTTTTAAAACGCTCTTTTTTAAATAATGACAAATTTTCTTACAAGTATAATATTCTTATTTTGTTTAATATTTTTATTGTAACCCTAATAATACCATAACAATTATTAGATTTATATATAATCACAATTTTTGGACAAATTATGCAGCCCTACAAACGAGCACAACAAACCTGGTATATATATATATATATAGTTGGGTAGTTGGGTAGTCGACTACTTCAACCAGGGGTGTCTGCAGGATTTCTTCCGAGGGTACACACGGTTTTTTTTAGGGGGGGGGACCAATGAGCATGATAGCAAACGAATGTGTCACATTTTTAAACTCAACAAAATGGTAAAATATATCAAGAGCATGCTCACAGATGAAAACAAAACAGCGTTGGATGAAGTGGATTAGAGCCCTGCACGGGTCTCAAATTTAGCCTGTCTTTTTTCCCCTTTTCCCAAAAAAAGCTTATACTACTGTTTCAGCTATTAAAATAGTTCAGTTTTGTATGTAATGGAAAAGTGATTATATTTCGCTTATGAATTATACAGTTAATTAGAAAACTTGGAACATGTTTTTTGTTTGTTAAATGAATTTCCTTTTTTTTAAGTAACGTCCCGCGGCCTATGTTTGATCAATTTAGCATTCTCAAATCCTCATGACTTGCCTAAAATAAAATCTATAGATGTAAAACAGTTCAAGCATATCATAATGTTAGTTTAAGTGTTTAACCTATATAAATGTGCATATCCAGTCATTTGTGCGGAGAGTGGAAGCTGAAGCGCGCTCTGCAGGACATGGAGGCGCCAGCACGATCACTTGAATTTTTTTCTAACAGTGGAAACAACAAAATACGCAGTCATTTTTGCTCATAAAGGTAAGAGTAAACATCATTCGTAACTGTATGTTTCTAGGTCTATTTTATTTTGTGTGCACTCACAATATCAAGAAAAACTTTGTGTTTTTGTAAAATAAAGAAACGCTTTCCTGCCTCTCAGTCTTGAATGAGCGCTTCACAATGTTGAACTTAAACTCAGACATGATCAAAATATATAGAAAGCTTTAGATTACTATTTTAAAACGAAATAATTCAAATCGAGAATAGAAACTCTTTCATTATGTAATCCGTGCATTTCTCTCTAAAGGCACATCCAAGATGGCGAGTCATTTTTTTTCATCACCATAATTGATGGATGTCTAAAATATTAAAATAAGGAAAAGCCTAAAACAGGCCCGGTTATAATTTGCGTTTTATTTTTTATTTCGTACAATTAAAAAATGAAATGCTAATTATAATGGCATATATGTAAAATTTTGTCCTGTAATTGTATAGCTGCTTATATTTTCTGATTTTTATGTTGCTCTGTTCTGAATACCTTAAAATTTAAAGGATTTGCAGCTACGCAATTTTGTCTGATATGTGCATTCTTTATTAGCTTTTTTTTTATCCATGCAGCAAAAAAAAAAAAAACAGCTTTTACAATTCGTTATTGCATTCCTGATGCTTTTAAAGTACTTTTCACTATAAATTTTACGGGTAGCTTGAATGTAAAACATTGTCATGAATTTGTTGTATTCCCATTTGTAAAATAGCTAACAAATTAATTGTTGTAGGCTAAACCGATCTCATGAAAGTGCGTATAGCATGTTTTTCTGCTTCTATTTAGCGTAATATTTATAAGCAGAAATTGACTTTGGCATTCAAAAGACTGATAAATTCATAATTAATGGCATGGCTGGTTCAGTCGACAGAAATACAGGACACACAGGTCTATAATAACTGCTGAAATGTTTGCGGGGCAAATCTCAGGTCAGTCTGAGCGCTCATGGTACGCACAGTGCGTACAGCCGTACACCTGCAGACGCCACTGACTTCAACCACTAGTCAGCGCTGTCAAAATCTATTGAGCTTGCATTAACTATAGTCAGTAAGTAAGTAATAACACCGGTTTTATGGAGGTGTTAAAAGGTGCTAAATGAAAGAAAGAGCACTCTCGGTAATGCAAAGTTGCAATGTTCCGTGTCAGTCTATAACATGTCACTGTCAGTCTATAATGTGTACTGTATATGCTGCTATAAATACAAAATAAAATTATTTTCCCATCAGCATTTAAAAAAAAACGAAAAGAGATATGGCAGCCCCGTTACCATTTTTTATCATTTTATAAAAAATTGTATCAAAGAATGGCCCCTTCAGAATATTTTGTTGAATGAATATCTGAACATGCAATATGTCAAAAGAAAGGACAGAGCCTCTGCTTTTAAACAAACAAACAGGCAAAAAACATTTTATTCTAGCAACATGCATTCTTTTTTTATCAACATTTGAATGTGGGGGGGGGGAGAAAAAAAATTAGAATATCATGTTTTTTGTCAAAGACATCTGGATCGGAATCAGAATGATGATCAAAACATAGAAGTATATCACTTCCATAAACACCTCCAAAGCTTGCACAGTCCTATACCAATTCCTGGGTCAACATTTCATTTGCATTAGGCAGTTTTGATTTATATGCTGGTTAACATTTGATGATCATGTTATTTTACATATGCATCTGCTTACATATGCAATAGCTTGTTTCTGATGCTTCTTCGCTGTGTTTTGATCCAGAGATTTAGTACTCTTTCAGAAGATGTGTAATAGCAACTCCTGCCACATGGTGAAAACAGTTATGAAAACAGAAATTAGTAGTCGTGCAACCCTTATTATAAACCAGTACCTGTTATGCACTTCATCAAAAGGTTTGTTGGAGTCACTAATCAAATCATCATAAAATTATTTTGAATAATAATAATAATAGTTTCTGATTCTCTTTTTAGCTATTCTTCTAAAACTGCTCCCATGACTACTATGATGAGTGTGAGCAATACTCTCACCCTTCCCAGGGTTTCTGCAGATATGAACAAGTTAAATTTAAGACTTTTTAAGACCTTTTTAATACCACCTTATATGAAATTTAAGACCTAAACCCGTAATGGAAATACACATTTTATTACATACATATATGTGATATTTAATGTGTATAAATTAAAAAGAAAACAAAATATCATTGCTGTAATAAATTATATTTATTACTACGATATACAGTGAACTTTTCATATCAGCAGACAATATTCCATACAAAATATCCCTGCAAAATAACTGCATCACTGAGATTTTTGGTGGAGTAAACAATTTATTCTGAAGCAATATTTTCATCACTGTTCTATCAGCTTTTACATACTTAAATCTGCATATTTACCTTTACAAAGGCCTATTTTTAACCTATTTAGATGTATGCATCATCTTACATGTCAAATTATTACAATTTATCAATAAATTCAATATACACTATAGGGCTGCTACCAGTCAGATTAAATAATTTACACTGCAAATAACAATAATTACAACTGCAATAAATAATGTTATGAGATTAATGTTTTAAATGCATTTATGAGTAGGCTATACAAATAAGAAATGTTGAGGGGAAAATGCATACTTTTCAACATACTTCTCAACTAAACTACCAGTGACGGTAAATCACTGAATGAGTGAGTCACTGAGTCATTCATTCAACTGATTGAGTGTTATCATGCTGGTATCTTAAGGACTTTCGTGGACAGCTGACTCCTAAAGTTTTTGATATTCTTCATATTCTGTGTGGTGGTCAGATAGAAATTAATCTTTTCCAATAAGTTTAAATAGATTTTTACCTTTTATGGGCATTTTACCTTTATAAAGCCATTTTTCTATAAGTGTGCATTATCTTTTGAGTCAAATTCTTACATTTAATCAGTGAATAATAATAAGACATTTGGGCTGTTACCAAGCAAATGAAATCAGTATCAACTAAATTAATCTTTGCAATCCAGACATAAGCTGCATCTGAAGGGGTATTTAAATGTGTTTACATGCTGTTTAATGCAGAACATGAATGCATTTAACCTGCAGTTACAAATGCATAAATAATGTTTTGATATATTAAACATAAAACATTGAATACTGATATTTGAAATAATTAAATAAAAGATCCTTTAAAGGTGAAATTAAAAAAAAAACGCCAGGTAGGTGTCAGCTGAAGCAGTCACTGTTAAGTGAGTCATTGCGACTGAACCAAATCATTTAAACGGTTGATTCATTCGGGAACGAAACACCGTCATGTTGCTCAGAGACGCAAACAGCGCTGTGGCTTTGTTTGGAATTATTTTTGTTGTCGAAATAGAGCAAAATCAGGCAATATGGTGTCTAAAACGTAAGTATCTTTATATTAACTTTTTGTTTATTGAACTGTTGTAAAAAAAAATCACATTTGTATATGGTAATTTTTTGGAGAAAAAAAAGGCACTCTTGGGGAGGGGGGGGGGGGGGCCGTGTGAACTTGATAACTAGCTGAAGTGGTATAAATATACCAGAATTTTTCATGCCCCCATGTCCTTGAATTTGTGATCATTCTGACTGTATTTTAATAGACTGAATCATGCAATAAAAGAACGCGCACTAGTCTAGACTTGCACGTAACGTGTGCCTCTGTAGTTAGTGTTTTGAAAGTTTTTTTATATTCGTGAAATATTTGGAAAATAGCTCACTTGTCCATGGTGGTTAGTTACTATAATCATTTTATGAATACTAAAAACATTAGAATTTTTTACCTCATTGTGTTTTCTTCTGCGTTTATGTGTGCTTCCACGCTCATTTGTTCTGAAGTCCGCGACAAACCGAGAGATCTCAGCAGCGCAAGCTTTTATCTGTATTCTCTAACTTACCTGTCTCAGACTACAGGAGTTTTAAAATCCTAATCGATTATGAAATCTGGTTGCAGCACACACTTAAGGAGAATCTTTGCAGATTATCTTCTCTCAAATCTTAAACATGCATACACTACAAGATTTGAACATCATGGCACATCACACACTACAAGATACTAGTGCGTTCGCTTGAACCACGGCTACGACGGGCGATCAACTAGATTAGCCGCTTTGCCCAGTCGAGGGTGGATTTTAAACGGAGCCTCAAGCCCAGACATTGCTGCGCCCGTTAGTGACGCTCACATAACGTTTGCAATACTTCTAATCACAGAGAAGTGACTTAATTGCAATATTTGTCAAATAACACTACGTTCAGAAAACATTTTCATGAGCACGAACCACTTTTTATATACGGTCTTATACAGCGCCATCTGTTCAGATAAAGTTCACGTAAATATATTATTAATACAATAAAGTGGGGGTATATATGCTTTCATGATAAACGTGACTCAATATAACATTGCGACTACAGTAAAAAAGCTTTTACTGTTCTAAAAACACAGATTTATGAGCAGTATTGGATTTGAAGATGTTAGAAACACATGTCATTGTTGTCATGTGGTGAATTTGGCCAATCGTGAAACAGCTGTGTGGTCATCAGCGCTCTTGCAGTCGCTCTGAAAAAGCTGCGCCAGCTGAGTCAGCCGGCTGCTCTCAAAACGCTATCGCGGTACTTTGATGCCACACGTGACAGTGACGCGCGTTGGCGCCTGTTCAAGTCGACAAAATTTCTAAACCACAGCGCTGCTTCAAGTCGAACACACCTATTATTCAAATTATCACGCCAGATGATCGCCTTGTGACCAGGGGCGTGTCTACGTGGTGGCCAGGGGTGGCACCGCCCTCCCCTGAAATCTGGCTGGCCACCCCAGGTGCCCCCCCTACCAGATATATTGCGATAGGCTTGTTTTTAGTAAATTTCTAACTGCATCTGGCAGTGGCAGTTCCTGGCATGTGTAGGCAGCTGCCTATGGCCGCTTTCTTCTCTTCTTTATACTTCATTTTAAGCGGTTTCTATAGCGTGATCTTAATGACAATGTCGAGAGCCCAGATGTAACCGATCCCCATGTAAGCGTGACAAGAAGTTTCACCAAGCAAATAATCCGAAGCATGTTTCCTTCACTCATACAAAATTGGACGTGTGCTTTTATCTATACTTTGTTTTTTTGTATGAATTGACTCTGCTCTAGTCGTCAATATGGGTGCGTGTCGTCGGCACCACGATGGGGGGAGGTTTGGTCCGCGGGGGGTGGTCGAGCATCACTGAACAGCCATAAGCATTCTTGTTTTTTTTCAAGTATTAGCAAGGGCGTTTTCTCTAATGGAAGCAAACTGGTTATAGTCAGCATTCTCTAGTTATTTATTTTATTAATAAACTTTTATTTTAGTTAAGTGCTTAAATTGTAAATGTGCATTTATTAAATTATTTTATTTAGAGCATTTGTATTTTGTTGTTTTTTATTGTATTGTGGGCTATACAATAAAAGCGTACCAACCAGAAATAATCACTGAGGGTGCTTCTGACATCAGTGAGGGTGCTCTAGTCTTAATGCACATTTTCACATATTTTGTCCCATCTATTGCTATGGTTATCACTATGTCAATCACTGCTACTTCGAGAGCGAATCCAGCATAAATATGCGGCTGTCATTCCCAACAAAGTTCTACATTTTAAATGGATAATTGCATAGAAAGCTCGCAAAGAGCGCTCCTTTTATAATCACTAAAAAGCTGTCACTAATCTTAGTTCATCGCAATCTCACAAGGTTCTGATTACCAATGTCTCACATGTTCAATAATATATTATTACATCGTCGTGTGTATATACTCTGTATGTTATAATGAAAGGATTCGATTGTGATCAGCACAGAACAAAAACTGGTGTGTGTCGCAGCCATTAGGTAAACCAGCATACATTCATGAGGATGATGAAAGTGTTTTAACTTGAGTAAAGCCCCCAGACCACCTGCTTGTGACTCCCCCTGCCACCCCCGTACACGTTCAAAACTGAGGCGATTTCACTCCAGCGCTTCTCTTTATTCTTACGGTTGTGATACGTTTTCGACACATTATACAGACAGTCGTGTTACTACAAAATGTCAAGAAGCAGTTTCCTCCGTCTCCACTATCCAACGGAGCCGTACAGCAGCTGTTTTGCGGTCGCGTATTGGCTATTGTGAAAGTACTGACGTAGTCATATAGCCGTCATCATCCCGATTTCAATCCTAAATATCAAACATGTTTGATATGATCGGGGCGGCCCCGATTTGTGTGCGAGCAGATCGGGAGGTGCAAGATTCGATTGGTGAACGCCTCACATTACCAGATAATCCGTGCCGAACATCGGGACCGATCGAGGGGCTCGACAAGATTTTTGCTCCGATTCTCGGGAGGGGGAAATCGGGGCTAAATCGGGCTAAAAATCCTGTAGTGTGAACCAGGCTTTACTGCAATTCTCTCTGATGACACAGTAACTTACCGCGGGTTGGTCAGTCCAATGATTGCAAAGTCATTTAGGTTCGTCCCAGACTGAAGATATTTTAGCGGTAATGAGACCAAAAAAATGTAAGACCCATCGAATCCGAATTTAAGACATTTTAAGACTTTTTAAGGACCCGCGGACACCCTGCCTTCCAATAACACACTCTCTTCTGCCCACAAATCTGAGACTACACTCAACACACGCTGCTATTAGAAACGTAGGAACACTCTGCCATTTGATTTGGCAGCCTGCAAATACATGAATTGAGCAAAGAAGATAAGGATGAAAGAGAGAAAAAGAGAGAAATCCAGATTTTATCTCATCTAAGCTTTGCCACCAGCTTTGCCTGTCTGGTAAAAAGGTAGCTGTTGTTGAGCAGAGGGCAATACCCATGATGCATTGCGCTGATGGCCAGATTCCAATCTATTGTCTCATCAAGGTATAGAACCCAAAGGCTCTTTTGATCATGACTGTGGCGGGGACAAATATTCCCTCAAAACAGAGTGTGCTAAAGAAGCTTCGCAATCCTCTCTTATACTTGATCCATGGACACTGGAAAGCTAAAAAAAAATAATTTCTGATAATTTTCACCAATTGTCCCTCAAATGCCTTAATTATCTCCATCTGTGCCATTTTAGAGCCGTTTTGCTGAGGCCATGAACGTACAGGAAAATTAATCTGAAGAAGCTTTGGATTACACATGCACAATGGAATAGTAAATCCAGTCATCTTAGAGTAAAAGTCCAGGTTCAGCAAAAATTAATAATCAATAAATGACACCTGTGACATTCTGTTGATTGTTTCAGAAAATAATTTCAACCCATCTCTTAGTTGTAAAAACACACAAAAAGGCACAACAGAGGTATATGAGGGTTTAAAGGGGTCATATGATGATTTCAGTTTGTCCTTTCTCTTTGGAGTGTTACAAGCTCTTGGTGCATAAAGAAGATCTGTAAAGTTGCAAAGACTCAAGTCTCAAATCCAGAGATATTCTTTATAAAAGTTGAGTCAACCATGCCTACCTAAAGTGGCTCGTTCTAACACGCCCCTACATATCTACATCACTATGTGGGAAGATTTGCATAACGCCGCCCAAATGTTCACACAAAGAAAGAAGGCGAAACTTTTATTCTCACTGTAGTATTGTTGACACTGAGCCTGTCCGTGAAGACTCTGTGTTTTTCGTTTGTGAAAGCGAAACTACTTTGTTTTGGTCTTCCAAAAGAGGACGATACACGCTTCGTCATGCCTAGAGCTGATTCATTCTGGTTGCTGAGGAAATACATCACTTTCAATTCACCGAGACTAAGCGGAGTCCCAGCAGGAGTCCGTCACCTGTTTTTGCCGCTCATACTCGTTGGTCCGCCGGGCACGCGTCTCGACCACGCCAGCCTCAGCCTCACTCTATCCTGGCCCTCAGTTCCCTCTATCCGCCTCATCGCAAACAGCTAATGACGCCCGGGGCTTTCCCCTCCTCATGTCTCGCTTGTTTTTTCGTTGTGAAAGTAAACTCTAACTTTGCTTGGCTTCCCAAAGAGTACACGACTCAATCAGTGGTTTACGTGTATTTACAACACTGTTCTGCATAACAGTTTTTAAAAACCCAAATATTAAGATGTGTGTAGCGCATTTTATGGAGGACTGTTTACGGATCCTGGGAGAGTAACGTTAGACTAAAATGCCGGCAGTTCTGACTCACTTAAGTACGTTTTCATTTAAGGATTTGCCACTGACGATTCAAACAAGAGTTTTGAGCAGTGTAGAGTAGCACTTGGTGTTTGTCATTTCTCCGATCACAAATGCAGAATTGTTTTTATGTTTATGCGGCGCGATGCAACACAACGCGTAAAAAGTAATTATAATCCGTAATTATAGTCCCCACTGGATGCAACAAATGCCTCGTTTGTAATGGGTTTTAATGTTTTTGTCTCGTCGCTCAGGCCGGACACGGCATCAACAGTATGTGAGGGGCGTCACATGCTTGAGGTATTCGGCCAATTACAACGCATTGGATAGCTGGTCAATCACAGCACACCTCGCTTTTATAATGTAAGAAACAATAATGTACATTATTTGAAAAATAATGTGTTTTTTTTTTAACTTTAAACCGCATAAACAAATTTCATTAAACCAAATACACAAAATAAATTTTTAGCAACGTCATATGACCCCTTTAAACCCAAAAATGTACAGGTAGCATATTTGCTAAAGCACTTCTATATTCAACAACCTCAAATTCTTGTATAATATTTTTTTGTGTGGTTATATGACACCATATTAACTGAGATCAAATGGAATTTGTAATTTTTAAAAATCATTTGTATCTCACAGTTCTGCCAAGTGTACCACAAAAGGTTTTTTTTTTTTGTTTTTTTTTTTAAAGATAAAGTTAAAGGCTAAATAAATGGTGCCCAGTTAAATTACCTAAAACTTAAAACCTTAATGTTGGATGTTATATGTTTTTATATTAAATTATTTCAAAATGTGTGTTACTTTAAATGAAAGTGAAAGTGAAATGTGGCCAAGTATGATGACCCATACTAGGAATTAGTGCTCTGCATTCAACCCATCCTAAATGCACACACACAGCAGTGAACACACACCGTGAACACACACCCGGAGCAGTGGACAGCAATTGGGGTTTCGGTGCCTTGCTCAAGGGCACCTCAGTCGTGGTACGAAGGTGAACTTCGGTACAAGTCAGACTCTCTAACCATTAAGCCACAACTGCCCCATTGGTGGGGCAATCACTGTTGAGATTACTTTTCCAAGCGGTGTAACAGAAATGGGTGGATATATATATATATATCCACCCATTTCTGTTACATTCCTGTTCCTTTCTTGCATCTTTGCTTGTACGGTATTATGCAAATAATAAACAAACTTAAATATCTTTTTTTTTGTTTTTGTTTGTTTGTTTTTGTTTGTATTGAAACAAAGCTGAAATAAATATTTGATGAAAATCTTAAACCTAAAAAAACTTACACAAAAATTTAAATGTTGCCTGGGAAATGTTGATTTGCAACTAACTAAAATAAACAAACAAACAAACATGAATTAAAGCTAAATAGAAGACAAAATTAAAAAGACAAAATAACTTTACAAAATTACTAAAACTAAAAAATACAACTGAAAAGAAAACGCTGATCAAATCTTAATAAATACTAATATCTAAATACAAGTGGGGAACAAAATTTATTAGTCAGCCACCAATGTGCAAGTTCCCCACTTAAAAAGATGAAGAGGGCCTGTATTTCAATCATGGTATACCTCAACTATGAGAGACAAAAAATCCAGAAAAAAAATCCAAAAATCACATTGGAGGATTTTTTAAGAATTTATTTGCAAATTATTGTGGAAAATAAGTATTTGGTCAATAACAGAATTTCATCTCAATACTTTATATACCTTTTGTTGGCAATGACAGATGTCAAACGTTTTCTGTAAGTCTTCACAAGGTTTTCCACACACTGTTGCTGGTATTTTGGCCCATTCCTCCATGCAGATCTCCTCTAGAGCAGTAATGTTTTGGGGCTGTCGCTGGGCAACACGGATTTTCAACTCCCTCCAAAGATTTTCTATGGGGTTGAGATCTGGAGACTGGCTAGGCCACTCCAGGACCTTGAAATGCTTCTTACGAAGCCACTCCTTCGTTGCCCGTGTGGTGTGTTTGGGATCATTGTCATGCTGAAAGACCCAGCCACGTTTCATCTTCAATGCCCTTGCTGATGGAAGGAGGTTTTCACTCAAAATATCACGATACATGGCCCCATTCATTCTTTCGTTTACACGGATCAGTCGTCCTGGTCCTTTTGCAGAAAAACAGCCCCAAAGCATGATGTTTCCACCCCCATGCTTCACAGTAGGTATGGTGTTCTTTGGATGCAACTCAGCATTCTTTCTCCTCCAAACATGACAAGTTGAGTTTTTACCAAAAAGTTCTATTTTGGTTTTATCTGATCATATGACATTCTCCCAATCCTCTTCTGGATCATCCAAATGCTCTCTAGCAAACTTCAGACGGGCCTGGACATGTACTGGCTTAAGCAGGGGGACACGTCTGGCACTGCAGGATTTGAGTCCCTGGCGGCGCAGTGTGTTACTGATGGTAGCCTTTGTTACTTTGGTCCCAGCTCTCTGCAGGTCATTCACTAGGTCCCCCCGTGTAGTTCTGGGATTTTTGCTCACAGTTCTTTGTGATCATTTTGACCCCACGGGGTGAGATCTTGCGTGTAGCCCCGATCTGAGGGAGATTATCAGTGGTCTTGTATGTCTTTCTATTTTCTAATAATTGCTCCCACAGTTTATTTCTTCACACCAAGCTGCTTACCTATTGCAGATTCAGTCTTCCCAGCCTGGTGCAGGTCTACAATTTTGTTTCTGGTGTCCTTTGACAGCTCTTTGGTCTTGGCCATGGTGGAGTTTGGAGTGTGACTGTTTGAGGTTGTGGACAGGTGTCTTTTATACTGATAACGAGTTCAAACAGATGCCATTAATACAGGTAATGAGTGGAGGACAGAGGAGTCTCTTAAAGAAGAAGTTGCAGGTCTGTGAGGGCCAGAAATCTTGATTGTTTGTAGGTGACCGAATACTTATTTTACTGAGGAATTTACTAATTAATTCTTTAAAAGTCCTATAATGTGATTTTCTGGATTTTTTTTTCCCTCATTTTGTCTCTCATATTTGAGGTATACCTATTATGAAAATTACAGGCCTCCTCTTCTTTTTAAGTGGGAGGACTTGCACAATTGGTGGCTGACTAAATACTTTTTTGCCCCACTGTATATAACTAATACTAAAATAACAATGTTCCATTGTAAGTGCATTAAAATTTAGCTTATTTTTGAAAAAAATTGGTAATCACAGATGTTGTCAATAGAGCCGAGCTTGTAGTAAACCAATGAAAAAGCACATATGAGAGAATATCTATTCAAGCCTAAACTAATCTATGAGTGATGAGTGACCTATACAGAGTTTGTGTAAATAAATCAGGCTCTCTGAGGATAGTGGATCTGTCTTGAGTCAACATATGGGCTCTAATACCAAGCCTCACTCTGAAGGGTAGGAGCTGCCCCAGGAGAGAGGGCACACGCACCCTGCCAAACACACGTCCCACTGTCTGCTCCTTCTGTTCATTACAGAACAGTCTGACAGTAACAGAGCTTGCACGAAACCCTGAGGCATGCATGTTCTTTTACACCATCTACCCCAGTTTACAGTGACAAAGGCCAAAGTAGTACAACAAAACAAGTATGAAGATATTCTGCCATGACATCCACACCCCAAGAAGACCTTAAAATATAGGACTGAAAAATATCTGCAAACATAAACAGAGGTCTGTCATGCAAAGTTGCACTCTCTTGATTTTATAGAATTCAATTATCCAATTACGCCCTTGAGGGAAGCTGGCATTTTGAAATAAATGCCATCTAAATGAATCCACAGCTCCTGGATAACTAAACAGCCTGTTGATTGTCATTATTTAAACACACATTCAAAACATTCTGGTGACATTTTAGCAGCCAGTACAATTGAGACTGCATGCCACATTAATTGCTAGGGAGGCACCAATCAGGATTTTTACAGCTAATACGGATTGCGTTATATTTGTTTGTTTATTTATATGAGGATACAGTGTTTTCCCTAGGGTTACGGCTCCGTTTTTTTTTCTTTTTTTTCTGTACTCCTTTTTAATGGTTAAATTACATTTTATTAATCAAAAAGCATGTCGAATTAATTAAAATCATGAAACTTAAACAATTTAACATCACTTTATTAAAAGTTTAAACAATTACATTTTAAGGCCCTATGAAATGTTTTATTTTTCCCAACCTTATGTTTAATTGTAACCAAATTCTGTTTTAGCATGTCTAATTATTTGAAAGCATAAACAAGTTTCATTTATTCTTACAATAGCCTTAGGATTTTTTGCTCAGAAATTCTGTGTTCTTAAAGGCATAAATCATTCATTTAATCTATCTTTTAAGTAATGAAAATTAAACGAATTAAATTTTTGGGAAAATAAAGGTCATTTAATATTACAATTAAAACATTGAAAAAATATTGTATGCTTATTCCTTAAAAATAAGGTTTTAATCATTTTAGTAGTAGTAGTAGCAGCCTGTTACTTACATTCTACTGAACAATAGTAATATATTTCTGGCACAGTGTCTTCAAGTTAAACAGAACCTTTTTTTTGACGGGTTGCTGTGAATACCTTTTAGATTTCTGTGTGTGTATGACATGATGATAGTTTTACTCAAAAGAAACGGTCAAATGCTCATGAAGTGACTCACAGAGCAGTTTTGGAGATGTTGTTCATGTATTTATGTCCTCCAAAAAAAAAAAAAATTAGTGAGACGGTCGGAACTCCGCTGTGCGTGATACAGAGAGCGTGACCATAACGTAGAGACCGAAATGACATTCCGTCATGTAAATAAGATAAATAACATAAGGCTATTTTAGTTTGTTTAATAAAAGAACAAGGTTTAGACATATTCTATAGGAACGGTAACTTTAAATGACTTCTGTTGTGATCTGGCGTTATAGAGAAAATATAATTAAATAAAATTAACTTGATCTTCAAGGGGGGCGGAGGGTGCCGTTGGGGGGGGCGGGCCGCCCCCCTAAAACAATGGCAGGGGAAACACTGGAGATTTCATATCCAGATGACAGAGCCTCCATAATGATCACTATTAAACTTAAAGGTCCCATATTGTCAAAGCTGAAATTTCCTGTTTTTTTCATGATAACTGAGGTCTAAGTGCTATGTTTTAAGTTTCAAAACAGTCAGTCCACAGTCAAATTCACACAGCCTGCTTAAAGTTCTAGCTATTTTTCACGAACCGTTGTGACTTCCGTAAAAAGTTGACGTCAGAACTACACAGTCACTGCCTTCAGTCACCACCCCGAGCACCGCCCACCGTCCCACTCTCCTTTTGCCAAACCCCAAGACAACATCGTGTCCATGCTTTTGCTGAGCAACAACAACACGGAAACGTGTGGAAAAGGTTAACTTTAACCACGAAATCAGATCGGCCGACCTGTAAAGTTACACTCTCACTCAAAGGATGGACGATCTGACAGGATTGTTACTATGAGGTGGATCACATCTAACGTGTATAGTAAAGACAAACTCACCTTGTGTATCTAGTCATGATGAAGATGTATATATATTTCAATTTCAGCAGGCAACTATTTTTACAGCTACATTATTGTTCCAGCCACAATTAATCACAACAATGTATATACAATTACAAATGATTATATATAAATCATCAGTTTGTTGTTTTACACACATGCACACAGACATTATTTCATACACGACATAGTCGTGAGATGCAAGAAACATATGGCAAGAAATCTGTAGACGCGCCCATAACAACAAAAGACAATACTTTATTGAACCTTTTCTGATAAGAAGTGTGCGCTGCAAACGTGAGCATTTTTGACGATCCTTTCTGTCCAGTCTGCTCGTTTTATCGCGTTTAACCACAGCTGTCGTCGTTTTTTTTGTCTGGCAGTGGTAGCAGATATGCAATCAAATTTCTAATTTGAGGCTGTATTACGTCGATTCTGGCACCCAACATCACAACAAGATGATATTTTAAGCTCCTTATGTAGCCGAATCTGTGCTGGTTTGAATGAGTCGCCTCCAGTTTCCCCTTTGTTTTGCTGCCTCCAGCTAGCGCTGTGACGTCGCTGACCCTAGTTACCTGTGGTTGGCCTGGCCGTGCGTCACTCAGAAAACAACAGGCCAATCAGAAGAGAGGCTCATGAATATTAATTAGACCAAAATCGACCTGTTCTCAGCAGAGCTCCTGAGAAAGGAGTTGTAAAAATATATTGAGATGGTTTTTGGTACTTATACCGCAAATATATATTCTTAAGAACATCAAAACCTCAAATAAAACTCCAGAAAGGTGTACAATATGGGACCTTTAAAGTACTACTAAAGCCTTCCTTTTTTTGACAAAATTACTGCCAAAAAGGCAGGTTGGTTACGTGATAATCAAATAGTGAGTGAGCGAATGAATGACTGAATGAATAAATAAATAAAAACAAGGAAAAATATGCTTAAGGACTATGAGGTAATAGCATTCAGGGCTTATGTCAAAATAAGTAAGGAATAATTGACGTCAGGCCATTGAATTAACTTTAAACACCTCGGTGTGCATTATTTTCTAATAATTCAATAATTCAATTATTCCGCTTATATTGCGGTTCCCACACCTCAATACATTGATCAGATGATATATTTTAAGGAATTCCTCTAGTTTTTGTCCTTAAAACGCTCTTGTGTATAGGATTAATTTCTTACGTATCTCATCCAACGCCTGTGTTGCTAATTCCAAAATGTCATTTTAGACCTACAGTAGTATTGGAGTCTTGAGCAGTTGATGGCAGACTAATGCAGTTAATAACAAAGTTATTAGAGAGAGAGCGAGAGAGAGAGAGAGAGAGAGAGAACTGTGTGAATTACCTCTCTATCCGGCATCTCTCAACAGTGTTCGCAGCAGCGTCTCTACTAATCGTGAAACTTCAAGTTAATTTTCTTCAAGAACAGCACCGCTGTTACCTCGCTTGTGAGAAATGTCATGCAGCTTTTAAGCTGCTAAACTATTTTACTGATAAAATCGTCAGAGTAGTGCTAACAACATTAGCGTGTGTGTGTGTGTTTCCGTGTGTGCAAGTATCTATGTGTGTGTGTCTGTAGGGAAGAGAGAGCGGGAGAAATAGAGTATGTGCTTTCAGTACATAATAAAACCTCATTTTATGGCAAAAAAAACTAAAATGATCTGTCATTTTTATCCTATTGTTTACTATATTTATTTGCTTAGCCAATGTTGTTGTTGGTTTTGGTTATTTTGCTGTTTTAGGCATTAAGGACCTTTGAAATACCTGAAATCATTAGGCGAAGTCACATGGACATGTAATGCGGTCAAGACCTGCCTGGAACTACGTTCGGCTTGAGTTTCCCTGAAAATATTGTACACCTTAGAACGTTCGTCAGCCAATCAGATTCAAGCATCCAATGGGCCTGTAGTATATTATATAATATATAGAGTAGGTATATATATAAACAAGGCAGGTTTGTGAATGTATTCATTTTAATTATAATTTGTCATATGATATATTTGTCATTTCATTATTAGTTGTATTTGTAATGCAGTATATACAGTAAACATTGTATATGCCGTTATGTTACTCACACATACATTCCCTGCCTTTTCATTTAGATTCTCTTTTATTTGTTGCTGTATATTTATATGATTAGAACACTCTGTGAGGGAGAGCTGAGAAGATAGTGGAAGGAGAGCATGTGTGAGACTGAACAGCTGCTGCCGTTAATGCTGTTTTCTATAATAATCACATTGGTGATGACGTGAAAGTAAGATGGAAGTCTTAAGGGCTCATGTCTTCAAGATGTAATTGGTTTATGTGATGTGACTGAGTAGTTACTGATTTCCGATCAGCAGCCAATCAATCAGAACAGCCCTATTTAGTACCTACTACCTAATTAAGTATTAAAGTTTCTTATATTATTGTCCTAATACATTCTTCCATCGTGTTGTGTCGCATCACGTATGTTAAGGTGCGGTTACATTAGCAAAATTTTGTGGGCAAATAGGTTCATTATAAACAGGGTAGTCATGTATGAAGAACAGCTTACATGAAAGTCACTTTCAAACCAAGCAGCTTTCTGTTGGTCAATGCTAGGGCTGTGCAATATTGAAGAAAAATGCGATATGCGATAACTCATTCAATAATGCGATATGCGATATGTGATACGATAATGCTTAAAGTGCCACATGCTCAGATGAAACCGTTTTACTCAGCTGTTGCCGAGTCAGTTCTGTGAACTTACAGTATATAACTATCTTGTGTCATATATATCTATATATGGTTATTTGTATGTATGTATGAACCAAGAGTTCCTGTAAAACCACAACAGATTCCTTGTGTTTGCTCACACTTAAGTGGTGAATAAAGCTGATTCTATAAGAAAGCACCCCTACAACAACTTCTGAAAGTGAACGGTATGAGTTTTACTCGAGCATTACATAGAAATGTAATTTTAACATTAGTGTAATCATTTTAACATGAGTTTAGGAACTGAATAATAAAAAGGAAAAATAAACACTGCTTAGTGTTTACTCTTTGAATTCAATATGCACTGATTCTTATTTAGCTACAAAAGTTATTTAGGTAAGAGCAGTGAGTGATTTTCTCTTTGCTTTTTGTTCATGGCCCCAAATATTGCAAGCTGTAGCGATATGCATATTGCGATATGTACATTTGCAATATTTCGATAATTTCAATATATTGCACAGCCCTAGTCCACGAAAGACAGGAATCCATTGTGAATCTGCAATGTGAATATTTTGCTCTCACACAAAATTCCTTGGATGGCTTGGATTCTCCTTGAAATGCCTGGATTTGCTACAAAAATAGTATAACGGCAAATGTGCCACACATTTGCTTTCTTTACACCTCTGGCTTCTCTGGCTGCCTTTTTTTTTTTTTTTGGCTATGCAGGTTTCAGACAATCACATACAATTGCCTATTCATATTGTACCAGAATTAAATAAATCAGTGGAAACACGTGACCATCAAGATGAATTTCAATCCAATGATTAAAACGTTATTAGTGTGTATAATATTGTTAAAGGGATAGAAAAATGAAAGTTCTGTCATCATTTAATCATCCTCAAGTTGTTCCAAACCTGTAATTGTTCTTTCTTCTTCTAAACACAAAAGAAGACATTTCGAAGAATGTCCACAGGTTTTTTTTTTCTTTCTCCCATATAACCATTTACCCACATTACCCAAAAATCTTCTTTTGTGTTCAACAAAAGAAACTCAATACAGGTTTGAGGGTGAGTAAGACAGAACTTTCATTTTTGGGTGAACCATTAGTGAAGTTTTTCTTGAGAGACTGAGCTGACTTATAAATCAAATTATCCAAGACTACAATATAAAGAAATTCTGCACACCGCATGAAACATCGCAAAAATGGTTTGTACACATACATTTGTTTTTGCAATTGATATGAAACAGAGACTTAAACCCATCACTTCTGGACACCAGCACCACTCGGCTGTACATAAAAGTATGCTCATAAAACCACACACACAAACAAAAAAAAAAACATTTTGCTGAGATTTTGAAAAATCCGCCTGTCACCTCAAAGTGACGCACTATTATAATCTTATTTCGTCCTACTATTTGCACCACCGCCCACTGGCAGCTGGCATTTGTCTTGTGAGTAATGGTGATTTTGCGGGTTTATGAATTTAAGGAAATATATTGTCACTCACACACATGGCTCGAGTGGGTCAGGTGTGTGTGTGTGTGTGTGTGTGTGGGTGTGAGCTGTCTGATAAATGCACCGATTGAGTGTGTGTTTATGTGTGTGTGAATGCTTCTGTAAATGCTTTGCTATGCAGCAGTGCCAGGACAGCATACCTCGTCTCAGCCTATACATCAGTGTGATCTGCCACACATCACTGGATAATTGGATCCATCTTTTGGCCGCAGACAAGCATGTAGGTGAATTAATTTATGTTTATGATTATGTGTGTTTATATGTATACAAAATATCTATAGCCTCTGGGTCTGTGCTCTATTCTTCAAATCCTCAGGGTAATAATAATGTAGCCTGAGACCAGCCTGGCCGGTTGTGCACATTTCCTGATGTTGCGTGGTGTTGGTAAAAGTGAAAAAAAGTTGTCTCTTCCATGTTTGTCCTAACCAGCCAACATTAAAAGCGACACATTTTGCAGGTACTTGGTTTTTATTTTGCCACATTGCCTCAGGTAGCCTGGTACAATGCACTACCAAAGTAGTGCTCCTCATCTACAGAAACATCAAACATGGACAAGAAGAGACTGACAAATTGCTCCTAAAAATCACTCAAAAATAGCATGAAGTATTACTTAAATCATGAACATTTCTGTTCTTAGTTTTATGATCATCAGCTGCAGTGCATCAAAAGAGAGCACAACAACAGCTTTGGGGTGCATTTCCCAAAAACATCATTAGCCAACTATGGCTGCAAGTTTTATCATAGTTCAACGATTCTGTCTTTCTTGAAACCATGGTTCCAATGAACATTCGCAAACAGCATCGCAAAATTGTGTGATCGGAACCACAGCTCTCAACCTGTGGTTAGAAGTATAGTTTCTTGACTAGGGTTGGGTACCGAAACCCGGTACCTATGTAACCGGTATGTACTAGAACCGAATCTGAACGCAGATTTCGGTGCCTCATTTCGGTGCCATTTAAATGCTTGAGCGATCGATTGAAATATTTGTCCTGTGGTTCTCCGAAACGGACGTAAGAAACATCATCGTGGGACCGCACATGAAAAATTATTTCCCGACTGAGTGCACGTGAACTCAAGTCGGAAAGGTCTAATAATACAAATCCAACACATCTTTCTAGTAACGAGAGTGTCCATGTTGTTTTCACATTCCGACTTAAAAGCACAACTCTGGAAATGAGAGCATCCAAGGAGCGCGTGAATGCAGTAATTACACTTGCTCTGATGGCAGCAGGTAGCCTTCCGTTAACTAAGCTAAACATGCTTAAATTAAAATGCCTAAAGCTAAACCTCCCTTGTATTCATATTTCTAAACCTGTTGTCCACTAAAATAGAACATTATTTAACCTTTTTACTCCACAAACCCAGTCAAATGCTTCCTTTTGTGATCTGATGAGGCTTCTCGTCACAGAATGAGCCCCACCAGCAGAAAATATGTTCCATATGCTACTTTAAAAAGAATACATCGATTAGCAATAGATTATAAATTAGGGTGACCATACGTCCTCTTTTCCCCGGACATGTCCTCTTTTTGGACCTACAAAAATGCGTCCGGCCGGGATTTCTTAATTGCCCAAAATGTCCGGGATTCGGCTGTTTTCTTAAATCCCACTTCCCCACTGCACTCTCTGGCCATTGCCCGCCTGCTCGCCGTCAGCAACACTGTTTCCCCCCATGATTTTTCCGTGTCCACACCAACACTCTTTTAAACATTCTAATATTTTATATAATGTTGCCGCATCAGGGAGCCGCTTTCAGAATGCGGTCTATTTAATATTTTTGGGAACGGCGTTCACGCTGTTTACTTTCACTTACGCGACACACACGCTCTGTGTAAGGGAGAAGCCCTCTTACAAGATCAATATTTGGCAATGAGTCAGAATCTTTTAGCAGCAAAATACTCCAGCATGGTCTTGTCAGCATCTCTCCTTATTCTCCGACCTGTGATCAGTCAAGCGACACCCCCTGTTGTTTTTTCCACAGATTTGGGCTACTTTTAAACTGTTGCCATGGATTGATTTTTCCAAGTGGGTTAAAGGTTTGAAATATTGCAAAAGTTACATTTGACTGAAATGCTTGTACTGAAACATTTTCCATTCTACCTTTGATAAACCGTTCACGGACTTTTAAATTAAATGTTCCCTCTTGGTGGAATGACCTGCCCAGCTCAATCAAGCAGCTGAGTCCTTAATATTTTCAAGAAACGGCTGAAAACACATCTCTTTCATCTTCATTTGACCCTGTAACTCTAGAACTCTATATTCTAATGCTGCTTCTAATTTACAAACTGCTAGTTGACTCTCGAGAGCATTTCTATTTTTAATGGGCCATCATCATTTTTTGGGGGATTTTTTATTATTTATTTCAATGTTTTATGCACCGTTTAGCACGAACCGGAACTTTTTTAAAAGTATCGATTTGGCACTGGTATCGAAAAAAAACAAAACAATACCCAACCCTATTCTTGACAAGGACTTACATAGATCATAAGCAAGCTAACATTCAGTACAATCTTTATCTTTTATTCCATAAGCATACAAACTGTGTTCTATGTCTGGTAAAATGTCAAGGGAATGAAAGCAGCATTTTTGAAGGGTGCACAGATGTGAATGTGCTCTAGCACCCTGGGGGGACCACGGAGTACGATGTAAGAGGGAACCTGCATTTTAAAAAAACATAATTAATAACAGAAATAGTAGTTCTCATACACAGTATTTGTTATTTACAGCAATAATCTGACATTAAATAATTATGTAACCAATTAATTAGCAGAAGTTATTACTCCACCAACTGCTTAATGACAATAACGACAGTCCAACATTGTTGAACCACCATGGTTCAAATGACTGATGTGCATCGGGAAACAGTTGTGACTAACTTGTTAATTTCTCCAATGAAGCATCGTACTATAGTAGTTAAGCAGCAAGCTACGTTGCTATATGGGAAACCCCCTGTGTTTTGTGACACCACATTTTCACATCCACTGTGGATGAACAAATTACTTGACACTAGAATCTTCTTTTATCTTACATAGGAAACAGTTCAAGAAACAATATGACTGTCAGCATGTTAAGGTCTGTATGTGAGCATGCTCAAAGGCATCATTGATAAATGGTTAATGATTTTCCTGCTGCATCACTCCCTTTCACACGGCTACATTAGCAGCTTTCTCACTCTATCCTCAAAATGCTAATACTTCTCTATTAAACCGGACTACACGTACAAGCACAAATCAAAAAATATGAAGAAACCGTCTGTTTCCGCACTGCAGTCAATTAATATTGTATTCTAACTGAATCAATTAAATGTCAATTAGTCACATATCAATATTTGCTGAAAAGCCAATCTATGCATCCCTGCCTCAGCTGATCCCCGGTGGGGATAAAAAAAACATCCCCCTGGGTGATGCTGCCAAACCAACAGGCCATATAAAACACCAAAATGAAAAGTATTTTTAAAAACATTGCCAAGTAAATCACTGCAACATTATAATGAAAACAACAAAATCAGACACAGACTTTTGTTGTTAGCGCTCCAGTTTTGTGATAATGGCGTCTTGAACACGTGATCTGGGTCAGGCGCCTTTAATCCATGAGGGCTTTTTACAATGATAGCAGCATGTCGGTATGACATGCCTCCTCAAAACTCTTTCAAAACTTTGAATGTTTGCAATAACGTTTTATTGCGACCTAATGTGGATTTTAATATATTATTATGAGGCAAATGTATTTTGTGTAGCTTTATATAGAAACTAAACACACCGGTTCAGCATTTCTACTTTATTATTTTTAAAATAACCCAACTGCATGTAACACACATAAACTATTTACTATTGTAATTGTATATTTATTAACTTAATGTTTCATCTGTGTTAGTTAAGGTGGGAATTATGATCATACAATACTGATTGATGGATCTGCAGGGAATTATATGTCTACGAATCATCAATCCCATAAAAGCGTGAGACAGACAGTGGTCAGAGGCGGACTTAACCATTAGGCAAAGGTAGGCGACCGCCTTGGGCCCCCAAAAGCCAAGGGCCCCCTAAAATGCTTTTTATATGCGAGATGCGCGTTCAGTACGGACGCACAAGTGGTGTTCATTACCACAACAACCGTCTGTGCGTCCGCGTTGAACGTGCTTCTTAGCAAAAGTAGGGCGATGTAGAAAATGGGGACGGAATCCCGGAATCTATTCATAAAAACGGAATTTACTGTGTAACGCGGAATGTGACGGAATGAACGGCGCAGACGCGCGTTTCGTTTGCTAGTTTGCTATTTAAGCACCTGCAACGCTCGCGGTTGTCATCTGTAGTAGCTAAATAGTATTTTTGCCATTTAATATTCACATACACTAGTCCATATCACGGTTAGATTGAAGTGTACTGAATTGCATTTTATTTATTCATTCAATATTTGACGAATTCTGTGACATTGCTCGTTACACAGTAAACTTCTGTTGTGTAGCATTTTGAATGTACAAAAATTAAAGTGTTTGTTTAATTTTCATTGGAATAAAAGATAGATTAATGTTTTCGCCTTCATTTGATTACCAGAAAAATTAAAATACACAACACAGAATTTCTAAAAAATAAGTAAATAAAATTAAAATTTCATAGGGCCCTATTATTGTATACAAATTAATAAATTAAGTTGTTTTTATTAATTCAATTAGATATGTTTTTGATTAAACCATTAAAATGGAATACTGAAAAATTTAAATGTAAAAAAAAAGAAAGGGCAGAATTTGGGTCCCTAAGCATGTAATTTTTGTTAAACTTTTAATAGGCCTAAATTGCTGTTAAATTAAACACGTTTCATGATTTTAATTAATTAGACATGTTTTTTGTTCAAATTTAATATAATCATCCAGAAAAAAAAAATTAAATAAATAAATAAACTGAACCAGAAAAATTAAAACGGAAAAAAAGATTTTGGAAAAAATAAAACTTAGGCTAATTTGGGAAAAATAAAGCGGATTTCATAGGGCCCTACAAATATCATGCATTTGAAGCTATAATTTTAATACTAAGCAACGGTGCATATTATATAGGGCCTATTTTAATTTTTTTAAATGGCGCTCACTCGTTTTTGTGAAAGACCCAAGAAGGACCATGTAAATGTATAATTTCCTTCAGTTTAATTTAAATGTGCAATAAAAATATATGTATATTTTAAAGTTTAGAATTAGACAGCCTTGCGTTGTGTAGACAATTGCATAGTGAAAATTACCCCAACGCACCAACTAGTGTCCAACCTACTCTAATACTAATACCATTATAACCTGTTTAAATATGAACAAGAGATTTACAACATTAAAGAAATCCTTTAATTATAACATGTACATGAAAAATCTAAAAAAAACGGACACAACTAAGGGACACGGTCGTGCAGTAGCGAGCAACAGTGAAAGGAACCTCAAGGTTGTAAATGTGTGAAATTGTATAGGGCCCCATTCCTGTATTTTGCCTGGGGCCCCCAAGTCACTAAATCCGCCCCTGACAGTGGTTGTCCACAGTCCATTCTCATCAGACTGCACAATTAATGGAAATTAATAGAAATTATGCTTCTATCAAAATAACAGTAAGTAAATGTGTGAATAGAAATAAAGCCCAAATAGATGTTGAGTAGCGGAGCCCTTTGTTCAAAAATAAATGGGAGCAAACGTGACTGCATATGTACAGTCATAGCCTATATGTCTTGTTGTTTTATTCAAAATATCAGTAACTACCGATTGATTTTGCATGATCTTGCATTCCTGGCAGGCTGACAGAAATTAAGAAAATTACTTTCATTATAACCCATCCAATCTATTTATTCAAAGTTTTTCAAGATCAAATCATAATTCGTAATTATTCTATAATTCTTACTGTAACAGCTGGAGCATGTGCAAGGCTGGACGAGGCTTTGCGTTGCTCTGGCCAGAGATTGGAAATTAACGGGGACTTGGGGCAAAAATGCTATCAAATTGGAACAAATGCCCCTGCACACTTAAGCTAAATCTATTATGGCTGTCGCAAATAAAGTCAAAATGAAATGAAAAGAAAATTTAGATCTGCATTTGATCATGTATTTAGATGTTGCATCACATTTTTTTTTAAGTGTTTTTAAAGTGTTGCGCATTTTAACCAATCGCACACGTTTCTGTAGAGCTTATCATTGGAGTGGCCAATCAGAAGTGTTCAGATAAGTCATCGCTGACTCTGACTCAATCAGAGTTTATTTAAGCACACACACCCTTGCTTGCTGACTGAATTCTGCTTACTCACGAAATCTCTCATCATAAACAACAAAGTGCAGATGTGCATACAATGTAAGCAAGAGATTCATTTACATGGTTATAGCCGCTCAGTGTTTATAACGGGGAGTTTTTTGAGATGTCTTAAACTCGCGCTAGACTGAAGTCCGTGATAATATTCTTTGATAATGTAGCCTAAATGTTCTTTGCTAGCTTTCTCTATACAATTTATCGTTGTTTGAATAACCGTGGAAATTAAATTATTACAAACAGGCCTAACTATGTTTTTATTAAATTGTGATCATGTTAAATACAAATTCGGTCATATTAAAAATATTTTACGACATGACACCCCATTATCTGGTACTTGCCTAAAAAGACAGGTATGATGTGCATTGTTAACAGATTACGCTAACATTAAGTTAGGCTACAGCCTTACTCTGGAGTTGGGTCAACCTCCGTCTATGGAGAAAAAAATAAGTTTTCTTCACAAATCGCACCCTGATTATAAGCATCTAGCGACAGGAGGTAACACTGTTCCAACTAAAAAGTAGTTAAAGCTGCAATCCAACGAGATGTTTTTGAACACGAATATCTGACTGCAGACTCACAAATAAATGAAGGGTGTACTACTTCAAGCTTGAACTGCTCCAATGGTAAGAAAATCCATTATTAAAGAATCTACCTACAGGTTATGGGACATGATTACATGCTGTCATTTTTATTGCATTATTTTATCATTTCCACTACATTAACATGTTCAATTGACAGGCCTAATATTTTGGGTTTAAACGGTATATACTGTATGACTTTTGATGTAAATCTCAACTTTCCTCTTGGGCGATTATTGCCTTTGGGAAACAGTTGAAGAACAGAAGATCTACCGTTCCTGTTGTCAAAGTTTGCCAGCCCTTGACGTGTTCACCTGCCCTCTCTCTGCTGTCTCTATCGGGGCTCCCACCTTTCACACTGCTTTTCCTGCACTGCACTTTGTTCCTGTCAGTATTGCCTGTGGCTGTTTCTGTACCTGTTTCCAGTCTTTCTCTCTTGAAATCAAGCAAAGACATTCACTGTTGGGATAGTCAAGACTAAAAAAGAGGGAGGTCATGTGATTTAAGCAGTTCACACTGGGAAAGGAGAGACAGTATATAATTTCATGATCATATTGTGGCAAATATGATCTCTGGTGATCATCATGTATTTATTTATTTTCATTAATATTTTTATTACTATGAGGACAAGTTCTATTTTTTTATGACAGGAAACAGACAATATGTGAGGTACACAGGGAAAAATATAATAATAATAATAAACACTAATTCTGGCAATAAAAATTAATTTTAATTATTCTGACAATATAACATCATTAATGGTCATTTAATAGTTTATCAGCTATTTTGGTAATGTTAGTAAATGAAATTTCGATTAATTTAAGAATCTTTGGCTTTTATGGACATAGTTCTCCATATGCAAAACAGAATAAACAGACTTCAGACATGAATTTCCAACTGACTGAAGCTGATAACTTTAAACCGGTAGGCTACTTTAAACTGTGAAGTTAGTCATGACTAGTAAAGACGGACACGTCTTCCTTGAAGATTAAATGGTCTGGTCATAATCGTGTCAATATTTCTGGTGCTCACACAAAACAATTTAGAAGATAGTTTAATTTTTTCTTCAGTTTTATAAATCACCTCATGTTCAGCTAAAGCAATTTACCTCTTGTAATTAATAAATTATCTATATCGCTTCAAAGTACATCAATTTAAAAAAAAAAATCACATCAGTACCTGATCTTGCTGTTGAGCTGCTTTGGTCGATATATTTGACTCCTTTGCTGTGGTCATGATAACAAATTACCACAGACAGCAAGAGACATTCAGTTTGTGACGAGACCGCTGACGGTTACACAGAGAGAAGATGCTGAGGAGAAAACGGTAGAAATGCAGCAAAATCCCAGTTAGAGATTTGATCTTTAGAGTCGTTCTTCAGAGGATTGGTGCGCCACTGTTGCTAAATTACACAGAGAAAGAGAGAGAGAGGAGTGAAGGAAAAACAGATACAGAGAACACCGATCACAGCCTGGAAACCGACACCGGTCGACTACGAGTGCAGCGCACACGAGCTTTTCTCATCCCCCTTCACGCGCTTGCCGCCTTTTTCACCCCCGCCTCCGTGCACCAAGCGCACACACACGCGCGTGACTGCCGCCTTTTTTTACCTTCTGCCTTGAAGCTAGCAAACGAAAAAAGGTGGTAAGTGTGTGCGTAGTCTAGGTGAGTTTTTTTCTTTCTTTTTCTGTTCTCATATGACGGTATGTCATTATTACATAGTAATGTAGCCTATAAGGTTGCACGGCCACGGAAACCGGGAATAAGAGCTTTTTGTTTTACATGTGTTTTCTAGATGTTCTGTATCATTTTTAAAGTGTATATTACGGGTTTTTTTCGCACCTGCAAGGATCTAGCTTTCCACAGTTGTGACGGCCATTGTTGAACCTTGATTCTATTAGATAATCCATTCAAACTGTGCCATTTTGTCTCACTTTTTGATTATTTTTTCCACCTCATAACATAGGCTGAATCCGAAATCTCCCCCTATACCCTCGTTCACTATTCACTACAAGACCTAATTTCTTGAGAAGTGGGACAAAACAGGGTGCAAAATTGAAAAAAATAAAACCTTGTACTCATAAAATACATAAATGTAGTTTCATTTGTCTATGTACTAAGCAACTGAGCTATGCTTTGATACAACCTCCCAACTTTTCTCTTTTTTAACAAAATGTGCTTTTTTACCTTGGACTGTGTAATATAATTTCAACTTTATCTTTAACAGCATTCAAGATGTTTTAACATTTCAAAACACATTCTCATTATCAGACAGATTACACTTTTACATGTGACCAACAATTCCACAACAAATATAAAATATCATAATGAAATATTATCAAAATATTCAACTGACGGAGGTGACAGAACTGACGGAGTTGACACATCTGATGGTCGTGACGAAAACCTGAATTTGTAATAATTTTAACTATCAAATACATTGAATCAGTCAATTACTGTATTAAAAACAAACAGGGAGTATGTTATTGTTTATAAAGCTTTTATTCAAGAGTCACATTTAAGTATTTTGATATATCATTGGAACACAAAATCTTATGGTGGTGACATCTGACGGTGTTGACAAATTTGGCATTTCTTTCACAAAACCAATGGAGTTCATGTAGTAGCCATTTTATTTTTTTCTGTTGATGCTAGATGCTAATGGAACCTGCTTCAGGAGAATAAAATTATCTAAATATTTCAAATAATTTCCTCAGAAATTGGAAGATGGTGTTGACATATCATGGCTGTGACAAAGGAAATATTACATTAGGATTTAAAATATTCTAAAACAAAAACATAGCAGAGCCTGTCTGACACTGATGTACTCCGCAGAGGTGAACTGTGGCAAGGGGGTCCTTTAGAGTGACAGCTGCCCCTGATATTCCCTGATTTTATTACATTTTATTGAATGTCTGACGGTGTTGACAAAAAGTGGGGGACGCAACTTTAAAATCTTATGAAACATGCATGTGTCATTAAAAAAACAACCTTGCTTTGATAGGAGATATTATTAAGTGTTGCTTTTGATAAAACAAGCTCTTTTTCATCATTAAAATTTTTTTTTTATCCATTTTATTGCATATGAATGATTGAACCCTTCTCTGTGGACAAACTGTTTTAGACGTAGTGAGAGGACATTAAGAAACACAGATTTGGTATAATAATGAGAAAATTAAATTGAAGGTGATAATTGTGTTAAATACATTCTATTATTAATCCCTCATGACATATAAAATTAAAAATATTTTACATTTTTAAAGATAATAGCAGTTACCCTTGCTGGACCTGTTTTGTCCCACGTCTCAAGAATGACTGGTATACAGTTGTTCACCCAATATTTATACCATGGTTAATGGAAACATATGAACAAAACGGACCAGTTATCAGCACAATATGACTAAAGGGCAGTTCTTTTAATTGACCTATCGCTAAACCCTGCCCCCTTCGTTGTTGCTCCCTCGGACAAACAAATGGAGCTGCTCACTCTCTTACAATGACAGCTGTCAGTATGGAAACCTTGTCCCACAATGTTTTTGAACAATTTTGGACACAGAAGAGCCACCATTCAAGTGGGAATCAAATATGCCATCGAGGGATATATAAAATATTGTAAAGGGGTCATATGACGTTGCTAAAAAATAACATTATTTTGTGTATTTGGTGTAATGAAATGTGTTTATGCAGTTTAAGGTTCAAAAAACACATTATTTTCTACATACTGTACATTATTGTTTCTCCTGCCCCGTCGATTTTTACAAAGCTCATCATTCTGAAAAGCGAGGTTTGCTGTGATTGGCCAGCTATCTAGTGCGTTGTGATTGGCCGAATTCCTCAAGCGTGTGACGGAAATGTTACGCCCCTTATCATACTGTGATGCTGTGTCCTGGCGCGACGAGACAAAACCAATAAAACCCATTATAAACAAGGCATTTGTTGCATCCAGTGGGGATATAATTACGGTTTATAATTACTTATACTGTCTTTTTACATAAAACACTTAAACATAAAACCATGTCTGCATTGTGATCGGAGAAACGACAAAGATAAGAAACGACAAACAACAAGCCATACTCTACACTGCCCAAAAAACTCGCATTTGAATCGTCAGTGGCAAATCCTTTAAATAGGAAAATGTACTTACAGGCTGTGAGTCAGCATTATCTGTCAGCATCATAGACTGTATAGGGTCAGCATGCGCGCTGAAGGGGAAACAGGGGAACTGAATTCAACGGAACACCGGCACTGTAGGCTACTCTCCCAGGAAACAGTCCTCGTACTCCATAAAATGCGCTGCACACACTCAAATACTTTGGTTGAAGTGTTCTGGAACAGTGTTGTAAATACAACTTACCACTGATTTCTAGTTGGTCCTCTTTTGGAAGACCAAACAAAGTAGTTTCACTTTCACAACGAAACACACAGCGTCTCCACGACATGGCGGCGGCGGCAACAATACCACAGCGAGAATCAAAGTTACGCCTTCTTACTTTGCGTGAACATTTGGGTGGTGTTATGCAAATCTTCCCACACAGTGACGTAAACATGTGGGGCGTGTTTAAACGAGGCATTTTAAGAGGGCATGGACAAGTCTTAACTTTTAATTTGAGACTTTAGTCTTTGCAAATTCAGGGATCTTATCTATGCACAATCAGCTTGAAACACTCCAAAGAGAAAGGAAAACTTGAAATAATATCATATGACCCCTTTAAAATAAATATGGTGGGTAAATCAAAGCGAGGGTTCACAGATCACAATATAAGCGGGAGAAATATTATGGTCGTCACGATCGCGGATGACAACACGCAAGATCAACACTGTTCATGTTTCGCAGGGTATGATTAAATAAATGTACATTTAACCAGTTTTATATGGAGAGGCACTGAAATGTAGACCTTCGTTCATGTGTTTAGCCTCACGGTGCATGATGAGAACAGTTCGCGGTTAGGTGTGTATTTATGTTGCTATGGCACATATTTTACGTAGCTAGTTTTAGCCAGAGTACATTCTGAAGCACAAGATGACTCGCTTGACAGTATGAAAATTGTAACTTAATGAAGCGTTATGACAACAGAACTGAACGTTTTTGTCTTCATTGGGATTGGGGCTGAATGCTTAGGGATATTTTGCTCTGTTTTGGTTGGGTTTAGGAAATGTAATACAATCAATTTAATATTGATATCCTCTCGGATACCTGGAATAAGTGTTACAAAGTACACAGGGACATCGGTTTTGCATTTTTGTAGCATTAAACCCATCAAAAACGATGCAAGCTTCGGGATCCTCCAATGTTTCTCTATGCGCTAAAACCTAAAGAGGTTAGGTCCACTAACTGTGCAACTGATACTCGACTGCAATTGGCTCCTCTGCATTCGAGGGAGGGGGAGGGTTAGCGATCGGTCAATGTGCATGAGGAAATATATACTATATGTTTGATTTATATTTATTATTTATACCATCAATATATCCAGTGGGTATGTAAATTATTCAGACCCCCTTAAATTTTTCTCTTTTTGTTATATTGCAGCCATTTGCTATAATCATTTAAGTTATTTTTTTTTCCTTGTTAATGTACACACAGTACCCCATATTGACAGAAAAAACACAGAATTGTTGACATGTTTGCAGAGTTATTAAAAAAGAAAAACTGAAATATAAAATGGTCCTAAGTATTCAGACCCTTTTCTGTGACACTCATATATTTAACTCAGGTGCTGTCCATTTCTTCTGATCACCTTGAGATGGTTCTACACCTTCATTTGAGTCCAGCTGTGTTTGATTATACTGATTGGCTTGATTAGGAAAGCCACACACCTGTCTATATAAGACCTTAAAGCTCACAGTGCATGTCAGAGCAAATGAGAATTATGAGGTCAAAGGAAACTGCCTGAGAGCTCAGAGACAGAATTGTGGCAAGGCACCAGATCTGGCCAAGGTTACAAAAAATTTCTGCAGCACTTAAGGTTCCCAAGAGCACAGTAGCCTCCATTCCTTAAATGGAAGACGTATGGGACGACCAGAACCCTTCCTAGAGCTGCCGTCCGGCCAAACTGAGCTATCGGGGGGGAAGAGCCTTGGTGAGAGAGGTAAAGAAGAATCCAAAGATCACTGTGGCTGTGCTCCAGAGATGCAGTTGGGAGATGGGAGTAAGTTGTAGAAAGTCAACCATCACTGGAGCCCTCCACCAGTCGGGGCTTTATGGCAGAGTGGCCCGGCGGAAGCCTCTCCTCAGTGCAAGACAAATGAAAGCCCACATGGAGTTTGCTAAAAAAAAAACACCTGAAGAACTCCAAAATGGTGAGAAATAAGATTCTCTGGTCTGATGAGACCAAGATAGAACTTTTGGCCTTAATTCTAAGCAGTATGAGCAGGCACTGCTCATCACCTGTCCAATAAAGTCCCAACAGTGAAGCATGGTGGTGACAGCATCATGCTGTGGGAGTTTTTTTCAGCTGCAGGGACAGGACGAATGGTTGCAATCGAGGGGAAAGATGAATGCGGCCAAGTACATGGATATCCTGGATGAAAACCTTCTCCTAGATTGCTCAGGACCTCAGACTGGGCCGAATTTTTACCTTCCAACAAGACAATGACCCTATTTAAGCACACAGCTAAAATAACGAAGGGAGTGGCTTCACAACAACTCTGTGAATGTTCTTGAATGGCCCAGCCAGAGCCATGACTTAAACCCAATTGAGCATCTCTAGAAAGACCTAAAAATGGCTGTCCACCAACGTTTACCATCCAACCTGACAGAACAGGAGAGGATCTGCAAGGAGGAATGGCAGAGGATCCCCAAATCCAGGTGTGAAAAACTTGTTGCATCTTTCCCAAAAAGACTCATGGATGTATTAGATCAAAAGGGTGCTTCTACTAAATAATGAGCAAAGGGTCTGAATACTTAGGACCATGTGATATTCAGTTTGTCTTTTTAAGAAATCTGCAAAAATGTCAACAATTCTGTGTTTTCTGTCAATATGGGGGCTGTGTGTACATTAATGAGGAAAAAAAAGTAACTTAATGATTTTAGCAAATGGCTGCAATATAAAAAGAGTGAAAAAATTTAAGGGGGTCTGAATACTTTCCGTACCCACTGTATATATTATTTCATTTCCATTTAGTTTGTTGAAGTATTAAAATAACTCAAATTAAATCAAACTAAAAACTTAATGAAAGACCTATACAGACATAATAAATTCAGACATAATTTAACTAAAATTAAAATAAATAACAAATAATACAAATCAAATGACAGTAGTTTATCAGTAATCATAAAAAACCTAAACCTAAGAAATGGTTATAAAAACTGAAACAAGTAGTAAGAAAGAGGGCAAATAAAAAGCGATACTTATCCTTTGCCGGTGTCCCTGCCTGGTGGAGTCGCACGGTAGAGTCTATGGTCTTTACACTCTTCCGCTGCCGTGGGAAACTAAGCTTTTTTATACCCGTCAAACAAAATACTAAATTAATTTAGCTGGACACACTTTCCTTATTTTCTCAACAACAAATGGCCAAGCAAGCGCAGACACTGACAAGATACGCGATACAGAATATTCTACAAAGCTAACAGATATTCCAAGTGATAGCATAGATGAAATCATTAAGAGCCTGATGGGCTGTTATGGAGTAAGAAATAAACAATATCAATATAAGAAAATGCTTAGTTAGATTGATTTCCCATGGCATGTTGAATTAGAACATTATGTCAAACTATAGCCTATAAGTGCCTAAATAATATATAATATATATATATATATATATATAAATCTATATATATATATCTATACTATATATATATAATAACTATGTAACAAGTAATTGTACTAGGCTATTGTAGTTAGGTTGTCCTATAGGATTCAGTGTGTCCTTAACATCCAGCACAGATATATACTACGACAAAAGTGACACTCCAAACACTTATAAGTAGCTTTGAAAGTAGGCCTAGCTCAGGGGTAGGCAAGTTAATTTGTAGTGAGCCACTGTCCTGCGGAGTTTAGATCCAACCCTTAAAAAAACCTCACCTGCCTGTAGCTTTAGTAATCACTGAATAGGGGTGTAACAGTATGCGTATCGTGTACCGAACGGTTCACGGGAAAATTCCAAATGGAAGTGATCATTCCTATCCCCTTGGAGTGTGGACTTTGGAGTGAGCAGGGCATGTGCATTCCATTATGTATTCATTTGGAATGCACTTGGCAAAGGGAGCGATGTAATTTCCTCATTATCTTCAGCTGGGATGTTCCCGTGACAACACAGCATAGTGTCCGTCAACAGATGTCGCTGTTTTAATGTCATAAATGTCTTTTTATTGATGTTAGCATAACTGTTTCAAATAAACATACATTTTATATTTTAAAAAGTTTTGAAAATATGCTATATAATATATAAAAACTAATATATATAAAACTTTTTAAAATATAAAATGTGTATTTTTTTATGCCCATCAGCGACTCTGCATGGGAACATCCCAGCTGAAGATAATTAGGAAATAACATAGCTCCCTTTTCCAATTGCATTCCAAACAACTACATAATGGCACGCACGTGCCCTGCTCACTCCAAAGTCCCCACTCCAAGGGGATAGGGATTATCACTTCCATTTGGAATTTGCCCGTGAACCGTACAGTACGAATACGTGTACCGTTACACCCCTAATCTTGAAGACATTGATTAGCTTGTTCAGGTGTGATCGATTAAGGTTTGAGCTAAACTATGCAGGACAGCGGCTGTCTAGGACCGAACTTGGTTACCCCTGGCCCTAGCTCAACTACTTACATGACAATGTAGCTTTTACAGTAACAAGCTACTTTTTCAACTATTAGCGGTATAGTGCAACGGTCGCTGTTTTTAATGTCAAATTTGTATTACCTTACTTCTGAGCAAGAGGAGGTAAACAACCACACTTTAAGCCAGGGTTCCTCAAATCTTGCCCTGGAGGGCCAATGTGCTGCAGAGTTTAGCTCCAACCCTGATCAAACTCACCTACCTGTGATTTTCTAATGATCCTGAAGACTTTGATTAGCTTGTTCAGGTGTGTTTGAATAGGGTTAGAGCTAAACTCTGCAGGAAAGTGGTTCTTGTGGGCCAGATTTGAGGGTCTCTGATTTAAGCTCTGTTTAGCACTGGTAAATCCAATTAATTTGTGAATTGTTTTTTCCTGAACATTACTTTTCCCCTCATATGAAGCCTATAGTTTTTAAAGTTTGATTCATTATAGTGAATCAGAATTCATTATAGTGAATTCAATTCATTATAGTGAATCGTCCTAAACAGCTTTATCTCTCTCTGTGTACTGTGTCTGTAAAGTGAAGTTAATTCTAAAAATTTGGGTTTGTCCTAAATAGACCTCTCATACAATATGTAGGCATATTTTTCGAACTGTCTGTAACATACTTTGTTTAAAATTCCACAATGGTTGTGTAAAACAACACCCTTTTTACCCTGTCAAAAACAGCTGTTCACAGCGCCCCGTTACGGTGCATGTCTCTTTAAATGAAAATGAGCTACTGCTCACCCCACCCCTCACTTCTGCGGGGCGTGTTGATACAAGACATGTGAAGCACTAGGCTTGTTTGAGATGCGCCTCGCCTCGCCTGAAATGTAGGCGAGAGTAGGTGGCTGCAGTGAGGGGAGGAGTGAAATAAGCGCAGTCAAGACGGACAGTTCTGCCCTCTCGAATTGGAACAGATACCAACGAGATCAAAGGCAGATATCGCGTTATTCACACTCACATGCTGCGTTGCTAATAAACATGATATAATTTCAGTCCTCTTGCTTTTATATGAAAATAAATATGAACAAGACACTCAAAGTGCTTGCTATTTAATTCCATACGAAAGGTGTAGTTATCATCCATTTTTACTTTAATACAAACATGTATTTTAGGTTTTTATATAAATATGACAACAATCACATCGCTCACACAGAGATCGCACTGTCATAATGTTTGGGAATATTCATGCATAATTTAAATACATAATCACATGAAATCAGATAAAAAATAAATTTTAGAAGAGAACGCAACATTGATTGTCTGGACCAAAAGCATTAAGCGTGTCGTCAGTCATTTTTCCATCATGCTTTTGGTCAGCGCAGTCAGTGGAGAGCAACTGCACCCGACTGCGCAATCCGCTTTGCCGTCACTAGAGTTTTTTGACACACGTCAGCATGACATCAGAGCAAGTCGGACGTAACTCGAATTTTTCTAACCGGCATGCATCTCGCGGTGCTTTGTCAATGGTAGCGCTGCTAACTTGCTTAACAGGCTTGGCCAGCTGACCAATCAGAGCAGAGTAGGCTTATGAAAGGGAGGAACTTGCTTGGAACGAATCATTTCGTAATCATTGGCATGACTATAATATTAACAAAAAAAAATGTATATTCTGGGAAAATTACAATGTTTTCTGACCTTAGATGTATTTAAACCTGTTGTAGGGGACTCCAACACAATATTAGGACACTTTAAAATACCATATGACCTGCTCTTTAACGTTCCACCAAAGATGCCGTGACGCCAAACCCCCTCATGGAAGAAGAAAGCCGTCATGTTTACAACTGTGACAATAAGCGCTTATAAGGATCAGCTAAACGCTGAATTTTCAAAAGTATGTGAAATATGTAAAGTTCGCAGCATAGACTCTTTAAAATACGTCCAAGAGTTTTACACACTGGTCTGTTATTGTGGGGACATTTCTACACACCTAAACATGACACGGCACAAAACAAAATGTGATTGGTTGCAATACCTGTCAGTCATATGGCCTCTTGGGTGGTCCTTGGCCATTCAAAGCGGCCATGGATCCCAGACCTTCTGCTGTCAGTCTGAAGGTCTGGCTACGTTAGACTATCTATGTAGAAACTGGCTGCAAATTGAAACAGCTCTATGGGTGACACAGTTTCAGACTCAGACAGCCCATAACAAACTGGCTGCATGTTTTCTTTTAAACTTCTCTGAGCTGGCAGACATGCCAGAAGCCTAACTAAAATGCAAAAAAAAAGTGAAAGTTTAATCCGATGTCCCCTTTAACATATTACAAAAAGATATCACAATCCACAATGGTGTATTCAAAATGTTCAATCCCTTTTATAATAAGCAAACCAGTTTGTGCTAAATTAAACTGTTCTACAGCATTATAAGTGAACCTGAAAGCAGAAACTATACCATTTACCAAAATCAAGAATGCGATAATGTGGCTAAAGAATCCAGTATACTAAAATGTATTACTTATCTGGTGATTCTGACTTAGTCATACAGGAGACACATCAATTCTTGATAAAACTAATATGATCCATTTTCAGGGATAAAAAATGTCCAGGCAAACGTTTCAGGTCTAAGGTAATATTGTTAAATTCGGAACAATCCAGTTGGTACGCCATTCTAAATGTTAATTCATTCTCTTTTTATTTCTCCTGAAGGTCACTGCTGTTCTGCTTTTTGAACATGCTTTGCCTTCTCTGTTAATTAAGAGCAAGGCAAAGTGTGTTCTTTTCACCAGGCAAATTATTCTAAAATCCCCAAAGGCATCTGATCATCAGAGGTCACGTGATTCCAAAACCAAAACTCACAGTGTGGATTTGCTCATGTCCTGCAAGGGTGGCGCTCTGGGTTCAGGAACATACAGGGAAACAGTAGTGTCTCTTAATGAATATGCCTAAGGCGCTTTATCATTATCCCTTGCCAGCGAAAGACAAGAGAGAAGCCCGTATGTGCCTGACCACATGCTGAGCAACACAAACTCGACGGTCCGTCCATCCGCATTAAGAAGGGGCTGGTACTTGACATGTATTGTGACTTCAATAGCAGGAAGTTCAATGTCAACACACTCTCCCTCTTATCATATGTTATTCAAATGTTGCTCGAGAGTAAAAGGACACATAATTTTGTCATTTGAGATGAGTGGCTTACAGCGTGTGAAGCTGAGCAGGCTGATCAACCCCCCCATGAGCTCACATTCACTGTGCCAAAATTCACAGTTTTGCCAATTGAGTTCTGCTCTACTACTTGTCCTTCAAATCAACTCTTATTTTTCATCAACCCCGTGATGGGTGAAATGAAAGATCTCTTCTCGGCAAATCAATCACCTCCAAGCTAATGGCTTTCGTTTTGGTCACAGTTGCCAGCAGCATGCACTTGCTGAAGGATACAGCAACTCTGCTAGCCACATAATAGTTGTTATTATGCTGCGGTAGGGCCTGTGCAGTGTATACACAGCCTTATTGGTAATACTGACAAATAACTATTCAGAAAATGATAGATGACCTTGGTTGGCAGGTCTTTAAATACACATTTTGCAGAGTGTTATAGATGAACTGGCTGACAAAGGCAGACAGGATGAAAGTATTCCCTAGCCTAATTACTAAACATCAGTGCCAACCTCAGTGGCTTGCACAGTATTAACCATTCAGGGAGTGATGTTATAGAAACCGCAATGAATGATTAAATTTGACCATTACTCATAATCATACATGAATAAATGTAGTTATCCATGCAACTAGCACTATATATAAGTCTTCTGAAGTCATATGATATATTTGTATGAGGAACAAGATTCAATTTAAGTTTTTTTTTTCAATGAAAATCTTCCTTTTTGCTGAAGATGTTCAATTTCATTTGTTTCTGTGTCCAGATAACATAAATATAGCATAGGATTTACTTTAATGCCAGGATTCTCCTATGTTCTTTTACGAGTCCAAAAAAAATATAGAAAGTAGAATGACATTTAAGAGCTTTGAGGTTTTTTGTTTGATTTTCAGTGAATAATGACCTTAGTTTCTTTCTCAGCAAAGCTATCATGTGACTTATTAGTAGTAGTAGTATCTTTCTTGAAGCTTGACAGGCATGGTCACTCTGAACTCATTGTATGGGGAAAAAATCACTTAAATGTTCTTCAAAAAGTCTTAACAGGTTTTCAGCATACAGCTTAGGAATGACATAAGGATGAGTAAATCTAGGGTAAATCTCCAATTTTGAGGTGAACTTTAACAACGGCATCAACTTTTCAAGCTTGCTGCCTTATTGTGTACCTACTTTGTTTGAGCACTTTAAGGAAAGGGAGGACAAGCACCAGAAACTGAGAGATTCAATTAAAGAACAGGGAGGGTTGGGTGAAGTTAAGTTCAGTAAAGGTGTGAAAGCGTTTTGAGTGAATCCTGATTAATTCCCCCAGCTACACAGTCTAGCATGAACTCATATTTCAGGAGATTGAAAGCCTGCTCTCTTCATTGCGTATGTTCACCAGGACTTTCATCAGGCAAAAGGCCGTGAAACAGCAGTAAGGCCGTGGCCAAACAGGCAATTACTTTACACCCTCGGGAAAACGGCTTCTAGCTATAATTGTTATCTCTTTTAAGAGAACTTCCAATGCTGAAAAGCTGTGCTAAGGGTGCAATCTAGCAATAATTTAAACAGAGAAACCGTTCATCTTTTTTTTTCTTTGCAGCTGCTGAAGAGTAGCAAACTAAGTGTAAATCCAGGCATTGAGCTTAGATACTACTGTCATTCCTTTGTTGGCTCTTAAACGTAAGATTTTAATTGCGATTTTTAAAGATCTAGCCTTACGAAATCCTACCCCTAAATCCACCCAACACCCCAGATCTTTCCAGATTAAGGCAAATCTGCTGTTGATTTCAAAGTCTGAAGTTTCCTCTTTCTCACAGTAAACTGTCATCCTCAGTGCCTCATGAAGTCAAAGAACAAAGCAAAGTTAGAAATAGAGCAAAATGTATTCAGGAGAAGCCTCAAAACATTGATCCAGTCTATGGAGTTTCTGTCAAACAGGTCTGTATGTGGAGATCCAGCTTATTGATTTAATTAATTAAATATATAGACAAAAATAACTGTTGAAGTTTATCTCAATAGAATTCAATGCATCAGAAAGTGATTGTGTGTCTGTGAGTGTCTGCTGTGTAAGGCCTTCACACTGTGCTTAACCTTACATTAAGCAATGTTTCACACTTGCAATTTTGAAAGTTACTGTAGCATCAGTTTTAACCCTGGGTAATGAAAAGCTTCTGCTGTACTAATACCAAATTGTAGAGCAAAAACTGATGAAGTGCAAGAATGCTATATTCATTCAATCAATATTACTAACCTCATAAATGTGCAAGTAAGAATGTTAACCCAGGGTTTATGCAGTAAATGTATGGCTGAATTCTTTACAATTCTTAAAAGTATGAATAGAATGAAACATGAGATAAAATAACTTAGTAATACATTCACCTAGGGTTTTACAATAATACTGACTCAAATGTGAAAGCTCATAGGCTATATACAGTGGGTACGGAAAGTATACAGACCCCCATAAAATTTTTCACTCTTTGTTTATATTGCAGCCATTTGTTAAATCATTTAAGTTCATTTTTTTTTCCTCATTAATGTACACACAGCACCCATATTGACAGAAAAAACACAGAATTGTTGAAATTTTTGCAGATTTATTAAAAAGAAAAACTGAAATAATCACATGGTCCTAAGTATTCAGACAATTTGCTGTGACACTCATATATTTAACACAGGTGCTGTCCATTTCTTCTGATCAAACTTGAGATGGTTCTACACCTTCATTTAAGTCCAACTGTGTTTGATTATACTGATTGGACTTGATTAGGAAAGCCACACACCTGTCTATATAGACCTTACAGCTCACACAGTGCATGTCAGAGCAAATGAGAATCATGAGGTCAAAGGAACTGTGCCTGAAGAGCTCAGAGACAGAATTGTGGCAATGCACAGATCTGGTCAAGGTTACAAAAAATTTCTGCTGCACTTAAGTTTCCTAAGAGCACAGTGGCCTCCATAATCCTTAAATGGAAAGCGTTTGGGACGACCAGAACCCTTCCTAAAACTGGCCGTCCGGCCAAACTGAGCTATAGGGGGAGAAGAGCCTTGGTGAGAGAGTAAAGAAGAACCCAAAGATCACTGTGGTTGAGCTCCAGAGATGCAGTCGGGCGATGGAAAAGTTGGAGAAAGGCAACCATCACTGCAGCCCTCCACCAGTCGGGGCTTTATGGCAGAGTGCCCGACGGAAGCCTCTCCTCAGTGCAAGACACATGAAAATCCGCATGGAGTTTGCTAAAAAAACACCCGAAGGACCAAGATGGTGAGAAATAAGATTCTATGGTCTGATGAGACCAAGATGGAACTTTTTGGCCTTAATTCTAAGCGGAATGTGTGGAGAAAACCAGGCACTGCTCATCACCTGTTCAATACAGTCCCAGCAGTGAAGCATGTTGGTGGCAGCATCATGCTGTGGGGGATTTTTTCAGCTGCAGTGACAGGACGACTGGTTGCAATCGAGGAAAGATGAATGCGGCCAAGTACAGGGATATCCTGGTTGAAAACCTTCTCCAGAGTGCTCAGGTCCTCAGACTGGGCCGAAGGTTTACTTTCCAACCAGACAATGACCCTAAGCACACAGCTAAAATAACGCAGGAGTGGCTTCACAACAACTCTGTGAATGTTCTTGAATGGCCCAGCCAGAGCCATGACTTAAACCCAATTGAGCATCTATGGAGAGACCTAAAAATGGCTGTCCACTAACGTTTACCATCCAACCTGACAGAAGGATCTGCAAGGAGGAATGGCAGAGATCCAAATCAGGTGTGAAAAATGTTGCATCTTTCCCAAAAAGACTCACGGCTGTTTTAGATCAAAAAAAAAACCAGGGTGCTTCTACTAAATACTGAGCAAAGGTGTCTGAATACTTAGGACCATGTGATTATTTCAGTTTTCTTTTTTAATAAATCTGCAAAAAAAAAATTCTGTCAATATGGGGTGCTGTGTGTACATTAATGAGGAAAAAAAATTAACTGAAATGATTTTAGCAAATGGCCGCATTATAACAAAGAGTGAAAAAATTAAGGGGGTCTGAATACTTTCCGTACCCAATGTATACAAATTGGGACAACAGTTAGTTCTAGTCCTTGGATTTGATTGATCAAGCAGCATTCCAAGAAAGCTGATATAACAGTTCAACAGCACTGGGACTTTTCACTGTTTGTTTCACTCCTCTTGTCTGTGTTTCAAACAGACTGTCATTCTGTGCATTTATTGGTGGGGATGCTTTCTGCAGGTTACTGTTACAGATTATTTTAATGCTAGTTCACTATATAGTTCACTATATTTTTTGCTTCAGAGTGACAAGCATTTCTGTAAAGAGTGCATAATAACTATACACTTGGCCCAAAGCAGACATTTCTTATGTCAGAGCATCCTGACCATGCACATACTCATTTTGGTAATCTCATGCTTTGTTCACATAATGCCATTAATGGTAAAACTTCTAATACTGGCAAATAGCTAAAACGTCTCAGGTTACGTACTATGTTCCCTAAAGGGAAACAGATGCTGCGTCTGAACGATTTGGGAATGCCTCTGCATGACCACGTTCTGAAGCACATGTGTAATCAGTCCAATGGAGAAGCAAGACGTCTAAGCATACTATCAAGTCCATGTCTGGTGTGAATCCAGATTATAGAACCAAACAAATGTGTGCGGAGAGGACCAGCCCGACGCAGCACACATGTTACTGCAGGGAAGCCACCAAGAATAAGGCCTTGAGGCTGACATATTCGGGGCGAGTGGGCTCTGACCCCCATAGGTGACGGGAGGCAAGAGGACTCGTAGGCTAGTGAGATGGACTCGACCACCCACCTGCTCATAGTCTGCTTGGTCGCCGGAGATCTTTTCTTTGGCGGACCAAAGCAAACAAATAGCTGATCTGCCTTATGCCACAGGGCAGCTCTGTGGAAAAAGTGTCCAATGCTCACATTCGACAGTAGGGCTGCACGATTAATTGAAATAAATCGCATCGCGATTAGGCAAAGCTGCGCTGTCACTGCGCATCTTGTACGGTGAAAGCCTGGTCTTGGGATCCGTAGGAACTATCAATCCAAACGCACAGGGCGCTCTCGCGCGGGGAAACTCCAAAACAACCGCCAGAAGAAATTAGGAAATCCCTATAGATTTGATGAATAAACAGAAGATTTTAACTGATGTCATTGAGTCAAGGGACTAATAAACACACAACTACGGACATTTGTGACCTTGGACCACAAAAACCAGTCATAAGGGTCAATTTTTTAAAATAGAGATTTATACATCATCTGCAGCCGGCAGCCATATCACCCTGTAGCCCAAGACTGGTTGCCCACTGAAGCTAACCAGGGCTAAGCCTGGTCAGTATCTGGATGGGAGACCTCCTGGGAAAACTAGGTTGCTGCTGGAAGAGGTGTTAGTGAGGCCAGCAGGGGGTGCTAACCCTGTGGTCTGTGTGGGTCCTAACATCCCAGTATAGTGACGGGGTACACTATACTGTCAACAAGCACCGTCTTTTGGATGAGACGTTAAAACGAGGTCCTGACTCTCTGTGGTCATTAAAAATCCCAGGATGTCTTTCGAAAAGAGTAGAGGTGTGACCTCGGCATCCTAACCAAATTTGCCTATTGGCCTCTGATCATCATGGCCTCCTAACAATCCCCATATCTGCTGATTGGCTTCATCACTTTGTCTCCTCTCCACCAATAAGCTAGGGTGTGGTGGGCGTTCTGGTGCACTATGGCTGCGTCGCATCATCCAGGTGATGCTGCACAGGTGGTGGATGAGGAGATACCCCCTGACAATGTAAAGCACTTTGAGTGCATAGAAAAGCGTGATATAAATGTAATGAATTATTATATTATTATTATCTGAAAGCTGAATAAATAAGCTTTCCATTGATGTATGGTTTGTTATGATAGGACAATATTTGGCCGAGACACAACTATTTGAAAAGCTGGAGTCTGAGGGTGCAAAAAAATCAAAATATTGTAACGTGTTCAGAATGTTGTTGTGTTGTGGAAAACAATGTGTTTAATGTTAATGTTGCACTTTATTCCTTTTTGCATTTGGAACTGTTATTGGATGTTCAAGTGTATAGGGAAAGAGGCTCCACCCCCTGGGGTGTGTGTAAGGGGAAACTGAGAGAAGGGGGTCAGAAGAGTGCCTCGCTGGTACAAGTGTGGTTCTCTATCAAGTCAGGGTGTGTTCGGCGTGGGTTGTGGCCGACAGCAGCCCAAATAAACACCCATTTTGCATCAAAAACGCCTCGTCCATGTCTGAGAATGCTACAACTGGTGTCAGAAGTAAAAAGAATCTAAAAACCGCTGGAGGTGCAGCCGCTGATTGAGCGTGTATTAGACGAGCAGCTTCTATCTTCCGCTGGTGAGAATGGATAATACAGTTCGTATTAAGATGGAGGGTGATGACGATTATGCTGGGGCTGGGGCGGTGCATATGTTTGATGTGCACACAGCAGCGATTTCCAGTCAGTATAAAATAAAGTCAGTGAAACAGGAGCCGTGCGAGGCTACGGCTGCGGGCGAGGAAGCGAGCCGCCATTACCCGCCGATGCCGACCGCCATGACGTCAGGCGCATGTGACGTGGAGGACCATGCCTCCTTGCAGTGGCTGATGACGTTCAAGGAACCAGAGGGCCAGGTGGCTCAAGGATTTGCAGAGTTATGAGATCACTGTGACACATCGTGCAGGTGAACGGCATGGCAATGCAGATGCCCTGTCGAGACGGCCATGTAGTGTGTAGGAATGCAAGTATTGTGAGCGCAGAGAGGCCCGAGAGCCGGAAGGTGGATGGAAACGATGAGCCAGAGCTGGTCTGCCGGGAGCTGCGAGAGGTGGATGTCACTCAATGGGCGGATACTCAGAGGCCGGATCCAGACCTGCAGCCTGTGATTCTGTGGATGGAGGCACAGCAGTGACTGCCATGGGAGGAGGTAGCACTCCTCTCCCCATTCACCAAGGGACTTTGGACCAAGTTCAAATGTCTGCGGCTGATAGAGGGGGGTTCTCCAGCGAGCTTGGGTGGTGCCCGCAACAGGGGAAAAGAGATGGCAAGTCGTGGTGCCTAGGGACATGCAAGAGGCCGTGTTGAAGGCCATGCATGGTTCTGCTGGGTCTGGACATTTCAGGGTGACAAAGACACTTCGACGTCTGCAGAAGGCCTTCTACTGGGGATGGCTGAGGCATGATGTGGAGGACTTTCGCAGGCATTGTGATCTTTGTACAGCATGCAAGGGGCCGCAAGCTCAGTCTAAGGCCCAGCTACAGCAGTTCCCGGTGGGGGAGCTGATGCAGAGGGTGGGGGTTGACATTATGGGGCCATTTCCGTGCACCATGCGGGGAGATCAATTTGTTTTGACTGCTATGGATTACTTTACAAAATGGCCTGAGGCCTTTGCATTGCCTGACCAGGAGGCTGAGACAGTTGCCAATGCCGTAGTGGAGGGAATGTTTAGTAGGTTTGGGGTTCCCCAGAGTATCCTTAGTGATCAAGGCAGAAAATTTGAGTCCAAGGTATTCTGTTCTATCTGTGAGCATTTGGGAATCAACAAGACCCGCACCACCCCGCTCCACCCTCAAAGTGATGGACTTGTGGAGCGATTCAACAGAACGCTAGCCGAACAGTTGTCCATCTTAACATCTACTCATCAACACGATTGGGGCACACATCTGCCGCTGGTCTTAATGGCATGTCGCTCTGCTATTCAGGACTCTACATCGGCACTGCTCATGTTCGGTAGGGAAATTAGGACCCCTGCAGAGTTGGCCTTGGGTTGGCCCCCATATGCTCCACCTGTTCCTGCTGGACCTGAATATGCAAGACAGCTCCAGGACTGCTTGGACTCCTCCCATGCATATGCCAGGAGGCAGTTGTTTTCTGCAGGAATGCGGCAGAAAAGGGCTTATGATCTGCATACCCGGGGACGTGACTTTGGGGTAGGGGAGCTAGTTTGGGTTTACAGCCCAGTGAGGAAGAGAGGGAGGTGCCCGAAGCTAGACAGCCACTGGGTGGGACCATGCCCAATACTGGAAAAGCTGGGGGAGGTTGTGTATCGTGTGCAGTTGCCTCCTCGGGGGCGCAAAGTGGTACTGCACGGGGATAGGCTGGCCCCATACCGGGGCACCGCATCACCACAGGGCAGCACAGTACTTCCTTCACAGAACACTGAGACTCCAAGGGGGTCAGAGAAGGGAATTGAATCAGCTGATATGGCCAGTAGCAGCCAGCAGGTGGCATCGCTGCCTGACATCCCTCAGGGTGATCGTTCACAGGGCTCAGAGGAATCAGCACCTGAAGGCCAAACTCACATGCTCCTCAGGGGGCGTCCAAAAAGGAGGAGGAGGACCCCAGTCAGATTCAGAGACTTTGTCCTCGGGGTCGAGGACTTCAGTAAGAGGGGGGTAGTGTAACGTGTTCAGAATGTTGTTGTGTTGTGGAAAACAATGTGTTTAATGTTAATGTTGCACTTTATTACTTTTTGCGTTTGGAACTGTTATTGGATGTTCAAGTGTATAGGAAAAGAGGCTCCACCCCCTGGGGTGTGTGTAAGGGGAAACTGAGAGAAGGGGGTAAGAAGAGTGCCTCGCTGGTATAAGTGCGGTTCTCTATCAAGTCGGAGTGTGTTCGGCGTGGGTTGTGGCCGACAGTAGCCCAAGTAAACACCCCTTTTGCCATCAAAAACCAAAAAAAAAACAAAAACAAAAGCCTCGTCCGTGTCTGAGAGCGATAAATATGAGAAAATCGCCTTTAACCTGTTAACCTGCACCCCTCATTTTGGGACTCACAGCTGAAAATGACCTACCTAACTTAAAATGGTAACAGATCCTGACAACAGTGTGCTACACACACAATTTTGGTGTCTTTGGAAGAAGACCTATCAATCCAGAGTTGATAATACTCAAAAAGATAAAAAAGTTAAAGACACTGAAGTGCATTGAAAAAAACTGTACCACACTGATTTTTTTTTATTTCCTATAAAAGTACATGAAATCAGTCCTGGAGCAATCCAAAAAAAAGTAATGGGTTGAAAGTCATATTATAGTTTATATTTCAAATCTGAAGAAGACACCATGAAAAATGAGATGCCTGCAAACATTTTTCTGAGACTATGTCTAGTCCCCCCCCCCATTTGAGGAAAATATTTACAAATGTATTGAAGGGTTCTACAAAAAGTTTAGTCATTAACATACCACTGCATAGTTTTTTCAATGATTAAACAATAGACAGAATCTAGAGATCATCTAAGTGATTTATTGAGACTGGAAAAAATGCGAAGAAAGAAGATCATTTTGAGTAAATACAAATCAATAAGAAAAAAAAAAGAATTACTATGTATGTTGTTACAATGTGCTAGACATACAGCATTCACATGCTAGCTGCTCATACAGTCGGAAGCTAATCACTGCTGATGGCCGTTCATCAGATGGTAATTATACAGATACAGCCACATTCCCCACTTTGATTATTATATGATTATTATATAATCAATAATCACACTATATTCATAAAGACCGCATTACATGAAGATGTCTACAGACAGTAATCACATGCTGATGTGCGGTCAAACAGATGGTAATCATGCAGATACAGCCACATTCCCCACAAAACACACACACGTATATGAAAAATGTTGAATAGGGAAAAAATAATTATTTGTGCAAAAAGCTGTTCGCTAAGTTACGCCCCCATGTGATGACAGGTGCGTCACAGCGTGCGTCAGTCACGGGAGAGCGCCAGAATTCAAATAAACAATATTCCGCGTTTCTTTGACTTTTTTTAGTGGATGGTCTCATTCTGTTTGTGACACTGTATGCTACAAAACCATGTTGCTTTTTACTACCAAGACGCAGGTTTTTTGAGCGTAAGTTATTCCATAACGGATACAAACAATAACTGTCCCCGAAGAAATGAGACGTAAACAAAGTAATTACCATCCATATTACAACATTATTGCTTCGTTGGACTAAAAGTGCTCTATTGGATGTTGTTCAGTGGACCCTTACCTTTCTAACGAAACTGGGATTTACAGCTGTGGATGCATTTATGACTAGTTATTACGATGATTCTGGTACGTACTGCATTTTGATTATGCATGTTTTGATGTGGTAGCTGCCGGTACCGTAAATTTAACAAATACCATTCTTTATAGCTTCATGAAAACAGGATCTACGTCGATGCCTGAGGCTTCGACTTAGAATGATATATAGTTGTCATAGATGTTAATTAAGCTGTTCTTTCATTTCAGCGATTCAGTATAAAGCACTTGGAACGTGCCAAACCAAAGAGCGTTCAGGTGCGCCACAGCGTCCAGGTGCTGGTGTTAAACAGGTTAATAGTTGTCAAAGGAAGTTTCTGTAGCAATGCACGATTACTAGATCAAAACTGTAAGTGTTAAATATTTGCAGTAGGGATAATGTACAAATATCTTCTATGGCACATGATCTTTACTTAATATTACCTAATAATTTGGCAAAAACTTTAAAAAATCAATATTTTGACCGCAATACATGTAGGTTTGGCTATCTGACTACAAATATACCCAAGTGACTTGAAGATGGTGTTGGGGTCCCGGTTCACATTATGTTTTATCGGAGTTTGTCTATTATGATTGTCTCCTTAGGGGATCATAAGTATATATAATGCCAAGCATAATCGGGTCATAGCCTTATAGCGCGGCGTTAGAATACTTATGACATATTGTTGTGTGCTATTACTTCTGAGTAAGAACGGCACATCATTATTACAGATGGATTTTATTTCAAACACTCGACTGATGTTATAAAGGGAGTTTGGAGTAGAAATGTGTTATTAAATGTGGTATTTTCACAGGCTTTCAGATGGAGCAGCATTTAGCGACACAGAAGCCCCATGGACACTGACAAGTGTACGAAGACAGCTTTATAACTAGCAGAACGATTTCTTCGATTCTAATTTGCGCAATGTAAGAGTAATTGCATAAGTTATATTGTTTGTAGAAAATGATAGGGGTTATTATAAATTAATTTATCTGTTTTGCAACTTCACTTTTTTAAAAAGTCATATGCCCTTGTAATCTTTAATCAAAAACGTTACCTTCCCCTCACCTCAACGGCTCATCTTCTCTTCGGTCCCGAGCTTATGGCGCCAAGGGCGGAGCTAGGGACTGAGGTAGCGTAAAAAGTAGAATGAATCTGACAGGGGAGGCGCAAAGCTGAAGCTGAGTGCTTCATTTGTATGGCTATGACACCATTGTATGAGGGATGTACGTTGACCCTAAACAACTATGGTGAATAAGATAGTTGAGAAGATAGTTATGACAATATTTACTGTCGAGGACATTGCAATCTAATTTTTTCCATGAATATGACTTAACCTGATGGAGGACGTGCTCAGTCATTCAGGCAGTCTCTCTCTCGACTTTAAATCGGTCTGCAATAATGAACGCAGTTTTGCGTACCTTGTCAGTGAACTTCGGCTCTATAAAGTAAATGCTGCTCCATCTGAAAGCACGTGATGGAGATTTACCACTGATCAAATAACCAGCTTTACTGACAAGATGAGCATGACAATCGCATTCGATTAATCTTGCAGCCCTACTCGACAGAGCAGATTTAGCCTCTCCTGGTCAGTTTCCTGGAAGGGAGGAGGACAGAAGGCTTGCAGCACTATGGGACCTGGCATAGAGGTGGGCACTTTAGGGACGTACCCAGGCCTCGGGTAAAGGAAGGCCCTTACCATGCCTGGGGCAAACTCCAGGCACGAGGGAGAAACTGACAGTGCCTGAAGATCCCCTATCCTCTTGAGTGAGGATATAGCAAGGAGGAAGACTGTTTTCAATTTGAGGAACTTATCTGGAATCTCCTCAATTGCTTCAAAGAGGGCATTGCACAAGCCCTCCAGAACCACCGCCAGGTCCCACAAGGGCACCTTTGTGCACTGTGCTGGCCTCAGCCTCAAAGTACCACAGAGGAAACGAGTAATGAGTGGGTTTCTTCCCAATGACTGACCACCCAGAGGGGCATGGTAAGCAGCTATCATGGCGGGAGCTCTGGACTGGAGTATGGTCTCAACAACATGAGAGACGGATGGGTAAGAGTGTGCGCCACTCATGGGCCATGCCCACAGCTTCCATAACACTGGGTGGGGTTTGAGGATTGAGCCCCCCGCCTGAGAGAGGAGGTCCCTCCTGATCAGAATCTCCAAAGAAGAGCGGTCGAGAAGGGACACAATGTCCGAGAACCATACTCAGGCAGGCCAGAAAGGGGCTACGAGCAGAAGATGGACCCCATCCCGGGGTTACCCCTTGGGGAAAACCCCTTGGTCCTGTGAGAATCAAATCGATATGAGCAGGAGACAGACGTGCCTGCATCAAGGTTGAGTCCCACACCACACCTAAATAAGTGGTCCTCTGTAGTGGAGAAAGCACACTTTTCTTGGCGTTCAGCCTCAACCCCAGCTATCTCATATGGGTGAGGATGACATCTCGATGCCGAATCACCTGCTGCTGAGACTGCGCTAATATCAGCCAGTCTTCGATATAATTCAGTGTGTGGATGCCCTGGAGTCACACACTTGGTGAAAGTGTGGCGTGAGAGTGATAGGCCGAAGGGAAGAACCCGATATTGGTATGCTTTGCCCCCAAAAGCAAACCTCAGGAACTTCCAGTGTTGAGGGAGGGTGGAAACATGGAAATAATCGTCTTTGAGATCTATCGTGACAAACCAGTCCTCATACCTGATCTGAGACACAACCTGTTTGATAGTGAGCATCTTGAACCGAAGCCGTTTGATAGCGCGGTTCAGCAGATGCAGATCTTTTATCGGACACGACCCCCTATCCGATATGATAAAGTATCAGTTGTAGAACCCAAACTCTCTCGAGAAAGAGGGACACTTTCTATGGCCTCTTTTCTCAAGAGAGTGTCCAAGTCTTTTTCCATTACCAGAGCCTGCTCAGGGCCCACTAATGTGAGAAAAACCCGAGAGTGTGAAATGCGCAGCGTGGGACATCAACGGGATTTACTAAGCCAGCTATCTCACCCAAGGTTCCTACAGAACCCATTGTGAGACATTCACCAAAAGTTTCCACACTGCCAGAAAGTGTACTAAGGGAACCAGCCTCTTGGGTATGGCTAGAGAAGTCACTTTGGTGCCCTGAAGCGGATGACCGGCAGAGAACGACCGACCTGACTGCTGTAGCACTCAGCTGGGCACTTTGTGTTGGAGCCCATTGAGCCCGGAGTACCGTGGTGGCAGGGGTATCAGCAGAGCTGAGGACCCCAGTCATGAGCTAGAGAGTTTAAGTCGGTGTCCTGAAGTGGATGACCGGCAGGAAACTACCAATTTATCCACTTTAGCACCCTCACTTGAAGGGACAGGCATTCTCGTGCTGTACCGTAGCAGAGCGGCTGCTGAGAACAGTGCTCGCTGAAGACTGCTGTGCCCTGAAGCACCGGAGGTGGCAGGGTTGACAGAACGATCCCCTGAGGACCCTGTGGAGGATTGGGTACTGTATACGGAGATGTGTACCGCTCCTCCATAGGGGGTCTGCCCTCAAAGCCCTGACGCTTGTGGAGTCAGGACTTCTTGGCCGAGGTCTTCCTCGAGAGAATGATGGTCCACAGATCCTCCTTCTCCTTAGAAGACCCAGACCGAGAGAGACGCCCAGACCCCTGCTCTTTCTGCGGGGGGTTACGGGTAGCTCTGTTTCTGGGCCTGGCGTTATGAGGAGCTAGAGAACAGCTGGGGCTGCTGCATTGAATGGCCAATGGCTCTGGCCTTTTCCTTTGTAGCACGAAAAGAGAGATATGTGGCCTGACGCAGTTACTCTACCTCCTCTTTGTCACCCAGGTCCTTAAGCAGTGCGGTGTTGGTTACACCTGGTTAATCATCACCATGGTGTGCACGACTGGCACAAGCCGGGGGACGCTGCCAACACATAAGCTTGTACCCACCAATGAGCCGAGGTTGGTTCTGACAGGATTGCGTGGGGGGGATAAGCCTTGGGATCTGCAGAAGACAATACCGAAGGAAGGGGAGAGATGTTGCAAGAATCTTCTCCACCATTGGCAGTTTCCCCACTCCTCCTGCAATCCATCCCCAAAATGGTCGTGAAATTAAAGTTGGAAAACCGTGGGGTGAAGAGATGTGGGCACGTAATATGGTTCATTATTAAAACAGAACGACCAGTGTGAATGGTTGTCGATCTTGCCAGCAGGAATCGCGTCTGTCTATGAGTCTCTGTGGGAGAAGCCCAACGCAGAGCGGTCGTTTCAGAACCATGAGAGAGGGCCCGCTCGGATCAGAGCGCAGCGTGCGGACCGAGAAAGGGACGAGCCGTCCGGATTCCTTGTAAGCCATTGTGATCCCAATGACAACAGGTCTGAGCTGTGCTCGCGCGCTGAACCGGTGCCAGCGGACGCGGCTGGCGCTTCTTCAAAGAGAGCCAGGGCTGGGGCAGAGCACAGGCAGCGGAGAGCGCTCACAATCCAGACAGTCAGCTCCCTGATGTAGAGGAGACCAGGTGCTATGCATCATTCGCTTGTGCCCACAAAAGATGTATGCAACAAGATTGTGGTTATCCACCGAACTAGTGTGAGAATAACAAGGCCAGGGAGGACATAAGGCGCCGTGACATTCACACACGACACACACACAACATACACCACGACCGCCGCCCTTACTGACGAGCAGACGCTAACATGCGTGTGCGGCGTTTGCACTTTTTAAGCTCTGGTTTGCTCCACATCCAGCCTCGATTGTGACTCTCAGACTGTGTCTTGCATTGCGACTGATTGCCCACATGTGCTCAGACGGGTCATCCAGAGGTATTGCGCAAAAAGCGTGTGTGTAAGATCGGCAGGGCACGTGACTATCATTCGTATTGTCTACAACATGGTCCTGACTATTTAAGGAGTAAGGTTATACATATGGCAGAACAGGGACCATAACAGAAAACATTACTGCATTCCTGAATCGTTTGAGGAAAACTCGATGCATTCGCATGCTGCGAACCGACTTGGTGGTGTCTCTAGTAGACTGCAGTCTGGGATTTGCACAACTGGCAATCTCATTACTAAAGGGACGTCAAGTTTATCCAGTGATTCTAAGATTGTTCTTTAGAACTTCTCATAACGCTATATGTTGCGCACTTGTCATACACACTGTTTTATTGGACATCGTCACCGCATGTATGGATATTTAATATAAAATATAGTCTTCAAATACAGTGTGTTGTATGAAACTAGGCCATGCACCCGAAGGGATTCCTGCAAGTTCCCCCATTTGTGTATTGGTGGAACGTAATTGGGACGGCGCCCAAGGAGAACACGTAGAATTCTGGTGGATCATTACCTTGATAGGACTCATTTGCTTTCAATTGTAGCGGACTCACAAACAGTTAAAGGTCTAATAGAGTCAATACTAAGCCGTCATATACCACTGCTGGGCTACGGATCCAAACGTAGTTGTCAGACCCCTTAGACGTTGTATTCAAATCTTTTGTATGGTATTGCGTAGTCCCCATTTGCCTGAGAAAGATTTTTTAATCTCATGCACATCGGTCATACAACGACACATGATACCACATGATGTGATAAGAAAAATACAGAATATTATGTGACATGGATTTTTTGCAGATTCTTAAAACAGAAAACGAAATACACATGGTCCGATATAGATCAGTACCCTTTGCTGTAAACACTCATCTATTAAGCATGTGCTGTGCCATTCTCTGTGTTGGGGATCATCCTCGGACGCGGCTGGGAATGGTTCTTTACACCGTAATTTGAGTCCAGAGGTGTGCTTGATGTACGATTGGACTTGATACAGGCAGTCCACACACCTGTCGTAACTAAGGACCTTACGAACACTCACAGTGCAAGTCAGAGCATTGAGAATCATGAGGTCACAAGGACGTGCCTATGTGTATAGATGCTCAGAGACAGCGAATTGTGGAAAGGCAACCAGCTTGCTGCAATCCGGTGACAAAAAAATGTTCTGCGCAGGAGGAAGGGTTCCCTATAGAGTGCGACAGTTTGGTCATGTGAGACCATACTCCTTAGAATGGAAAGACGTTGTGGGTCGTTTAAACGCCCAGTAATCCCCTGAGTCCTAAGACCAGGAGGCGCGTCTCAGGGCCCAACTAGCTATCGGGGTGAGAAGAGCACTGTGTGCGGTAGGGAAGGTAATAAGAGAAGTAAGCCCAAAAGATCACTGGTGGCTGAGCTGCCGAGATGCAGTCGGGACACGGGTTGCGCAAGCGGGGGAAAGTGTCTGGATGAGACAGTTGTGTGACAAACACATTCTGTCAGCCTCTCACCCCCAGTCAGGGCTTCTACTGCCGAGATGGCCCGGAACGGCAGCCCTCCCTCACGGATGCACAGCGACACATGAGAAGCTCAGATGATGGAGTTTGCCCTAACCACAAAAACCAGTGATCTGTAAGGGACTCCAACGGATTGTGGTGTAAGACATCAGAGAAGGATTATGGCTGTGCTAAGCTCGGGAATGAGCCAAGATAAGAACTGGTGACTAATTTCTAAGCGGTCTGTGTGGAGGGAAAACCAGGCCATCTGCTCATCACATGTCCAATACACGTCGTGATAAACAGTTGCACAGTATTTTGGTCATGAGACAGCAGTCATGTGCGTTGTGGGTTGGTGGTTTTATTCAGCTGCGGCTCGGGAACAAAGATGAGGGCGGATGCGTGATAATCTGATTTTGGGAAAGAGATAGGCGGCCCCAGGAGTACAGGTGATAACATTGGACGAAACCTTCCAGCATTTGTGCCCCTAAGGGACCCTCCAGACCTGGGCAAAGGGTTACCCTGCAAACATGGATAGACAGACCTAAGATACCACATAGCTAAAATAACGAAGGAGTGGCTTCACAACAACTCTGTGACTGTTCTTGAATGGCCCAGCCAGAGCCCTTACTTAAACCAAATTGAGCATCTCTGGAGAATCTGACCCCAACGGAAGGGTACGTGCGTCCACGCAAAACGCTTTCCCGCATGCCAACCTGCTACAGAACTGGAGAGGATCTCATAGGAGGATGGCAGAGGAGCTCCCAAATCAACAGGCAGTGAAAAACACTGTTGCACTTTCCAGAACAATATAGACTCATGGACTGTATTCGGATTACAAAAAAGGGTGTTTTCTGGTGCAAGACGGTTTGGTGTTGTATAACTATCTAGTGATTAGACTACTGTGACCTGCATAATAAGGGACTGCTGAAATACTTAGGTACCAATGTGATTATGTTCACTGACGTTTTCTTTTTAATAAATACTGGCACTACAAAAACATTGTCAGCAATTCCTGTGGTTTTCTGTCACTATGGCCTGTGTGCGGGTGTACATTAAGAGGAAAAAAAAAGATTAGACGTTGAAATGAATTATTAGACAGACCTGATGGCTGCGAATGAGAATAAAAGGGTGAAAAATTAAGGGGTCTGCATACTTCCGTACACATGTATATACTATATAATTTGCATCTGCATATTAGTGAGTGGATTCACGGTCCGATGGCGTCAAGTCAGAGTTGCCAGGGTCAAGTTTTTCTGACGAAAAGTGGTAATTTGAAAATTACGCTCAGTTGCTAGGGAGAAAATGCATAGAGCCTGCGGGCGCTATGCTTTTTATAATATGCCCCATGCACTGGTGAGTATCTGGTAGAAAAGTAAATAAAAAAGTATATTTTTTAATGGTATGGATACTGGAATAATACCGAGGTGTGCTAAGGACACCTAAAAGAGGGAGATCGTAAAGGGAGATGTATTGTAAGGTGAACACGTTTGATGGGTCGCTACACGCAAACTAAGATTATGGGAGTTTCAAATCTAATTGTTTAGTTTTTGCCTCGCTTTTATCAAATAGTCGTATAACAGTGTGACCGGGTTAATCATATTTATAGATCAATGTGAAACAGTTAATCATGCAAGTGCTGAAAATTAAAATGAAAGAAAGGGTCAAATAAAATAAATAAAATACAGATTAAATAATTTAATATGCACATACTACATATAAACAAGTCTAGCTAAATTCATTCAAGTAAGATTTAAATCAAATCAGAACGTGATGAATCCCACAGCTGTCGATTGTGATTTAATGGGGGAAAGATTGGACTAGTTTTAATTTTTTTTGTGCAGGCTTTGGGTCGTCTTTGGGCTGGAAATATTTCTGGGATCTGACAACCCTGGCTGTGATTACCTGTAGCACTGAGCCTTTAGATGAATCACAGCTGTGCTGATATCCAGAACAACAACACGCTTGCTTATGTGACATTGCTTAATTATTTTGTTGGTGATCAACCCATTTGGTTGAAATGAGAGCCATTTCTGAAAAACAATCAAGCTCAATATAAACCAGTTGAGGTATTAAAAAAAATGTTGAGGTATATCACCCAGCCATAGTGTGAATATCCCTTTATTCACTCAGTGTTATGAAGATGAAGTGGAGGTAGGGTGTTTACTGACACACATGTCTATGGGGAAAATGAAGTTTAACATGGCTTTCCAAATCATATTTCTCACTGGTCTTACAAAAAGCTCCATAGTCATGTTTTGAGTAAGGGGAGTTGTTATTGCTGTTGCCCGGTGCCACAACGCATCGTTAGACGGGTACCGTTAGGCTCTAATGTCTAAAGTCGTACGAGACTGTCTGGCAAAGATACACTCAGCCTAGCACCTGCGAGAGTCAGTAGCCAAGATGACTAGACGCGACTGGCACTGACGGCTAGAATACGAGCAGACTGATCGCTTCGCCGGTTCGCTACAGAGAAAGGGAGTAGGTTGCTGATCTTTAGGAGGATTGGACTGTATCCTCATGAGACTCCAGTTTTCAGAAGGCGCCTCCTCGAGTAACACTATCACAACCAAGAGATCACGATCAAGGCGTTGCATGCACAGAAATGAACACAGCACTGCAATGTTAGCATTAGAAGAGATAAACATCTTTCTCTTCCCATAAGGCTCCAGCTGGGGTTGTATTGTGGCTGGGATGTAAAGAACATCACTGGAGGAAAACAAACTATACAACCAAAACAAAGTCATACCACATTTCATCCTGTGCCCACAAAACGCCAATCAACGATGAGGACCGAGGTGATCGACATGATGTGTGTGAGTTACAATTGTCACCACCCACCCACTTCATAAGTAAGGTTTAATTCAGGGTTAGTGCAAAACTAAAAAACTAATAAAGCCATTGAATAATAATGGACTACCACAACTAAACATTTATAAAACCTTATTTAAAAAAATTGCATTAAATACAGAAACAAAAATGTACACATGCATGACGTCACAAATACCTTAAGCTAGGAGTGTGTGGTTGATGCACGATGTCACTTTTATGTAGTTCTGGCCATAACCTGTGTTGAATATTGTTGTGATCATCAACAATATCTGACACCGTTACGAACGGCTGACAGTAGGGTACAGAAAAATGGTGAGTCGGATATCGTCCTCTGTGAAAATTCTGGACAGCAGACGCACATGCCGCTACAATAAACGATGGCTAAGGGACTTACAACGATGGTATTCCAGAGGTCATCGTCATCAAGAACCCGGAATTTTAAATCAAACCACGCCTCCATGGTAACACGCAAGCAATCAAGGGAAGTGGCGGAGGACCATGCTGTGCTGCTTTATGAGAAGAGGAAGAGAGAAACCTAGAGGGCAGTAACAGGTCACGATTATATAGGAATATGACGATGCGGTATTCTAACGATTCTAAGGATTCACAAGTTTCAAATCAATGTTCAAAGCGAGCGTTCTGCATTCGTGTTCCTGGACTAGGTCCCTGCCTGCAACGCTCCTGCATCTCTCTCTCTCTCTCTCTCATTCAGATCATCAGCTCATTGAATACACTTATTTTCACATACTATAGCTATGAGAAGCGTTAAACATGGTAAAACGTTCAGTTGCCGTATTATATTAAAGCTTTAATCAGGATAAAACCATATATTAAAAGCTAAGTTGAAATGTTAATGGTGTGTAGTTGGCCTGTCGCTGGCCCGACACAGAAGCAGTAGTATTTACAAATAACAGCGTATCTAAAAGTATGAGACGACAACAAACAAAAATCTTAGGCCAACCATTAAAAGCCGTGCTTTTTTTTTTGCACAGGTTCTGCGCGATCCTCTTCAACAATACCCTCTGCTTCTCAATCGGCTCAAACTGATAAACAATATGACAACCCGTCATTTGTTTTACTATAACAGACGGTAGACCCATGCGCCATGTTGAGGTGCCGGTATGGTTAAGACCACACGCTAGAGGCTTGTTTGAGCAATCACAAACACACGATGGACATAGCGAAACGAAATCAGGAGTGTATTATGAGGGAGGGGTTCATAAAAGCTGGAAAATGATCAGGCGCGTTCAGAGGAGAGGGAGAATGGGGACTATGAGCCAGGAGTGTTGGCCAGAGGCTCGGGATGAAACGGGGTATATGTAATGTGAAAAAAGAGTTAGATGTGTTTTGGTTATCATCAAGAACAAATGCAAGGGATACTATGCATGTTAGCACTGCACCGCCTGATTAGAAGACGATCCGTATCAATAGGCATTGTTGTAATATAACCAAAAGGTTGCACGTCAACCTAATACCTCTATTAAGACTTGCCAGATGGAATACTGATGGTGAGAATGTCTTACTTGCTCCCCGCAACTTTAATATTCGACTTATGTGCCCACTCCTTTAAATCACTACTTAGTTAAAAACTTTGTACCATTAGGTTTGATTGACCTTCTTGTGTTTACAGCAGCATTCTGTATTTTCTGCATAATTCATGTTGCGTTTCAGTACATTTACTTTCCTATTATTTGAACAAAACCTTAATGGTTATCCTGCTTGCATGTATCACTGTATAGCTGCTGTGATCGCACAAGGCAAGCTACGTTGAGATAATGCGTCTATTACAAATATAACAGACGTGACGTGAGCTTCGTTTGCCTCGTGAGACAGGGCGCGTCTCCAGTAGCTCACGCAAGCCTCTGTTAGGGATGCTTTGGGAGGCGGAGCTTCCTCTTGAGGAAGATGTATTTTGACTTTCAACATGTTTTTAAAATGGAGACAGAAAGATAATTTATTTTTGAAAGTTTGGTGCTCTTTCCTAGAAAAAAAAAATGTCTGGTTAGCATGTGAAGGTTAGCTACTAGTGGGAGATGCTGTAACTACCCCTTAAGGGACAAAAAAGCGTTGGACTTTCTCCAATGTCAGACATTAAAAATTAGTACTCTGGCAAAATTTTCTCTCAAAATGAAGAATCGACTCTGAATCACCTAAATGAGTCATCAGGAATTTGAATCCCACTTCTGTGGTGGCTACACATCACGGGATAACACATTTGCATAATGCCCAACCTATGTTCTACGTTGGTCAGCCGCGAACAAGTTGACACTAGTGTTCATTTTGTCAGCCATTTGTAATTTAGTCTTAGTCCTGGTGTCAAATGTACTTTTTAGTTATTATCACATTTAGTCAAGCTTGTCCTGTTTTTGTTTAGTCAAGTTTTAGTCAACTAAATATCTGAGCATTTTAGTCTAGTTTTACTCAATGAAAACTTTTCCATCACATTTTTCTCATGCTGTATAATAGTTAAACTGATCTTTTTTCCCTCAAAATTATATTCGGAAAGAGTGTTGTTATTTGAGAAATGTATTTTTACATTTCGGGTACGGTGACACTGCCTAGGTGTCTCACACAAATACGCACAAATCAAGAGACTGTGGCATCCGTCCACCTGGTTCTTTTACCTACTCTGTGGTGAGTAGTGTGGCTGTTTATAGGCGCTAATTTGATATTATAAATGTGCAGTATATTATAATGTCCGATCAATGCGCACTCCGTGTAGGGTTCACCCCTTCGTATGATATACTGGGTTCACGCGCAATACCTATCACATCAACATACAATTAATGTACATTGATCTCACCAGCATACGATATCAGAATAGTAATTTGTATCACTAACACAATGTTCCCAAATATGTCCTAGCGTACGGTAAGTCTCTCGACTTTAAAACACATACACTCGGTGCTTATTCGACCTGGAAGGTTACAGTGTGATTTCACGGCGAACGATCCGACCATACGCGTCAATTACAAATAGTAGTGAAGAGGCTCCCCTACTGATTGTAAGCGCATTAAAAAGGGCCATGTTCACTGCTGAATGGGGCACAGTCTTCTTCCATGTATAAGCCGTACATTGACACACGAGGGGCCGTTTTAAGGAAACGTATAAGCTACTTGTTTTTTGGTCTGCTCGGTATTTTATGCAGTCTGTTCTTAGTCGACCGTACGGTCCGGCGTACTCTACTGCATATGGAGAACAATTTAGAGGGTCTCGCTCTATGAGTATGTTCATGTTGTGCCATATGATGTTGACTCGTAAACACCCAGACGGTACCACACAGGAGGCAGTTAGCCTAAATGTATCTGTTTAAGCTGGTGACAGCTGCTGATTCTGTCGTGATTTAAAGTCGCCTGTTGTGCATAGAGTTGTGGCCAACTGTGGCACACAATTGAAGCTGTACGTGACTAGCGACGGCCTGTCTCCGGCGTTCGGAACAGCAACGTGCCGTCAGATAATCTTTTGGTTAGTCTACTGGTGTGGTCTTTTGGGCCCACAGATGTGGCTCTTTGGCCTAACTAATTAAAAATAAAAATAAAACATTTTAAACTTGTCTTTATCGTCAACAATATTGCATGTTGATATAGTGATACTAGTTATCAGTATGACCTTAATCTGGATTGTTCTCGCGGGTCATTCGGCTCAACTGATTATGGATGATGAGTAAAATATTAGTGTGTCTATTCGTTCCTTGGTAATTTCGATAATTAGATTAGCAAAGTTGACTTGTATCAGGCCCCCAGCATTTGAACGACCGGGAGCACTGTCCGGCGGTGCGCGTTCGGTTTTCCGTGGTATAACATCTATCGTCAAGGCAAGTACGGCGATGTTCTAGCACTGGCAAAAAGTATAATTTGGTGTTTTAATGTTAGACACTATGTACCGGTACGGATCTATGATTGACGTGTGGAGTGCAAAGCACAGCATTTGCCTTGCTTCAGAGCTCAGTGTTTTCATTAACGGGGATGATCCAGACAGCAAGTGTACCTGCTCCAGTCTGTTGTGTCCAGAGCTCGCTGCTAGTGCATAGTTTTACTCGACGAGCTGAGTCTCACTAAAATCTCAGGGAGTTCAATGTGGGATTCACAAAACACTTGCTCTTGAAGTATGAGTGTGGAGTGACGCCGTGAACAGTGTAGTGAGCGGACACAGCTTTTGCTAGCTCTGAAACTCGACCTGTAAGTTGATAATAATGATGTTATATTTTTAGCAATCATTGAAAATACAATTAATTCTCTATAGTAGGAAATACGGCTGTCCTAATTTATTTGATCTCTCCCTTTCAACTTCATGATAACACCATATAATACTAACTGAATTGATGTCGTTGGCCAGCAGAGGTTTCTGGTTTGGTCCTACTTCGACGGTTTTCACCTGTTTGTCTTGCCTGTCTGATACTAGCTTCCACACTAACCGGGGTGGCTCCTAAATAAATTTCCTTACCAACTGAGTAAACATCACTGATCCAGTTGTGCTGTGATAAATCAGTGTTTGCTTTGATAGTAATTCTGATGTTTCATTATGGACTCAGGCTCGAATTTTATGACGGTAGCTAAGAAACTTCAAAACTACCACCTGTTTTTATGTTTGCGATTATCTCGGAAGATGGTCCAGTCGAGGTCTACCTGGGCCTGCATGTGGGGGTTCTCGCTTTCGTACATTAGACAATGCTTCAGCACTGCACGCAGTTAGGTATACAACATACGAAAAGGACTGGGGAATTGAACAAGCGAGGGCAGAGTGAGTTAGGGCGTCACGCGGAAGAAGGAGGTGTGTTATAATAGGCCTGCTTCAGCTTCACAAATGTGGGTGGCTGTCGGAACTAATCTTTTTACAAAGTGGGGACGGAAATTATAGCGTGTCCATATTCAAGAGTGTATATGATACGTATACTAGTGGTTTTGTTTGAACGCTCTGCCTCATGTGACACCCAAGCTTTTGCCCTCGCGGAGTGCCGGGCTCCATTGCGGCACGAAACCGAGAATGACGGCAAACCTTGTATATACATATTCTGTCTTGCTTCCCTATTGCATTGAGATGAGGTTATAATGGATGGGGTGATTTGAAAATGTCACAAATTGACTATAGTGTCAGATTGTTGCAGCTTCCCCTCACCAGTGAGGCGGTGCACGTAACGTAAGTGAATCAGGATATAGCATTCTACTTAAATCGGTGGTTTAAAATAACTTGAGGTGCAGGAGTGAAAGCACAACGATAGTAGCTTAATAGCGAACACGATGAGTTGAGAGTTTGGGTTGGTCCTTTGCAGTTGTTTTTCAGTTGGATTGGGTCTGGAACTCAATTTGTGCTGGGACTCCAGGCCAATTGAACCTTGTGCCGGGTGAGGGAGTGGAAGCAAAATTTCAAGTTCAAAATCCCACGGAGGAGAGGATTTGGTTGCCCGTGTCCCAGTTAAATCAGGACGCACAAAGATAGCATGCCATTTACACCCTGGTTTGGATATATGGTAATTGGTTTTAGTTTTTGTCCATATCTTTACAACTAGCAATCAGCATTGTAGCTTTAAGGCAAGATGATGTGTACAGCTGGTCCAAATCTACAGCCATAGTAGGCATCAAAAGCGAGTATCTATGACTGAATACGATCACACGTGCCTAGCTCGATTTACTCATACAGGGAGTAGGAGACAGTGTGTAGAAGATGGTTTACGTGACCATGAGGGCACCCAGTTTTCCAGGTGCATTTGCACCCAAAAAGCCCACATAGCTTAGGTGTGCGTGTTGGGGCTGAGGCTTTGTCATGGTTGCCGAAGAACATTGCGCCATATCCAGCGCTGCAGGAGACACTACCACTCGGCACATCAATGGCGAGAGCCCTATACAAGGACCTTGTGAGCGACAAACAGCCGTGACAACTCTGTCAGAATGGAAAGCCTTGAATAGAAGCAGTGTTCGTACACACCAATCAGGAAATAGACCTGCTGTAAGACAGGGTCATCAATAACCTTTACTCAAGGGCCTTGTTTTTGGGACAGATGAAAGGGGAGATCAGAGGTCGCATAGTTACTTGTCTACATGAAACGTCAATGCAAGATTTGGACTTGCAGGTGTTAAGGTTAGCTAATAATGTGTGCAGTACTACATTCATGTATTTGCATACTATGGTTTTATGCTGTGCAAAACCATTATAATAATCAATAAAAAGTCATATAATTGTACGGTTTTCATTTCAGAACAATGAATAATTTAGCTAGACTTTAGATTTTTAACTTTAGCCCAGTGGTGGGCAAAGTACATAAATCAAGTATGTGAGTAAATGTACAGATACCCCAATATATTATTAATATTATTCCAGTAGAAGTGTAAGTACTCATTTTCAATTTTACATGAGTAAAAGTACAAAGAACTTGATTTTAAATGCATTTATATGTGTTTGTTTACAGATGCCATCAACTTGATTTGTTTTGGCTCCTACTAATAATTGTATCCCGTAATGCGTGTTTTTAAAGCAGCGGAGGTGAGAACAACACACAACAAAGTGAGAACCTAATCTGAGTCGATTCGAAATACACAAGTACCGCTTCCAGGGGTATAGGCAATAATGTAGCTTTGTGTAGTTATTACTCCTTATCGTGCGCACCACGATCTGAAGGATAGTCATTTAACTCGGTATTGTTGTGTCTTATGGACCCAGAATAAGTGCAGTGATAAGGATACCGACCAGCGCATGCGTCGCGGCGCTGGAGCCGCCCGATGAGAAAGGGCACGTGTCTCGTGAGCATATGTGGAAATTGCCGTTTCTGGGGTTGTGGGGTTCGAATGTTGTAGTTTGAGCGGGTTATCATTTCAACTCACGGAACACGCACCACAGATTGCTCATGATTAATAAAACATGTCTTAATCGGTACTCGTGGAAGGAATGCAACTACACTAGCGAATAAGCAAAATATCAGCCCATAATGCACAGTAATGCAAAAGGTTGCGGTTGCAGTCTTTGAATGCAGTTGAGGATAGTTTACAGTTGAGTTACCCATCTTAGATGTATTTTACTTCAGATGATTAGGAATCGTAACTTTTAAGATCCGATTGTAACTGAATATAAAAGAGATTGAGGGTTAATTGTCACCGTCCAATTCTAGTAATCACTAGTAACCTCACGACAACCGCCAGAGCTTAGTGTGCTTCACATATGCACTTTACCGCGTATCCTCGGGAGCTGGTGGTGTTGAGATAATTTAGCCTCTGTTATCAACACCTTGTCGTGTTGTCGCTAACACCACCAGCAACTGTGAGCTGAGAGGAAGGCTGCACTATGGCCTGAGGGCGGGTAGTGTTGGCAGTGCGACTTTGGGCAGGCAAATTCGCCTTTGTGTGAGAGTGACCTATCAGGGTGTTACTGTCAATTTAATTACATGGTAATACGAGATGTTACTTCTTTCAATGTAAGAGATTTGATGAGACATAATAACCAACCATCCGTCTTTTAATAATGGCCAATTTGTACAATTTTTGTGTTCCACGCCGTCACTGTCTTCAGGAAATACTTGTTATAAGATTAAGGCTCAAAACCTAACATTAGCAAAACTTGCAATAGACAACAATTGTACATTTTTGACAGTAAGTGCCTTCTGTATTTGACTTGATTATGACGAGTTATGATCTGGAGGAATGCTTCTTTCACATCCAACGAAATCTTGATACCATGACTATTCTCACATAGAGTACAATTAGTAGTGTAGCCATGTTGCGTAGTCTAGTTCACCATTTACACAAAAATGGAAACCTTAGGAATAATTTTGTATTTTAAAGTAAACATGGACCATGTAACATACTGCAATAAATTCTAAAGAGTAGAGAGAGTAATTCTTGTTTTGTAAATAATTTTACAGAAATTAACTGCTGTGCCAGGCTGAAAGTTGTTTAGGAGAACTGTGTGAAGAATTTTGAAAAAGTGACCATTTGAAAATATGAGTATTGAGAAATGTGTCCTAGCGACTTCTCATTCATTAACTGGTATTCGAGACGAGTTAACATACACTCGTATTGACCCTTTGTGCATGTGATAATGGTGGGTGTGCGCTGATAGATCATATTTTATCGGTCACGCACTAAACGAAATTGAACCGATGAGACTTTATATAGTGGAATTATCAGTACACTCAACGAATATTGACTATCGAAAATTGAGTTAATAGCAGATAAAGGAGCCTAGTGAATAATAATGGTGAAAGTGTTCAGATTAAAATGTAACCATAAATATTGTAAAAAACACTGAAAAAATATTTACATATAAGTGTATTTTAGTATCATCTAGTATATTATGGTTTTTTAATATTTTCATTCAATTTTATTGTTTATTTCTGGTTTCTGTTATTTTAGTTTTTGGTTTGTTTAATTTTTTTAGTGTGTTTTTTAACTGTCTATAGAGTTTTTTATTTTATGTCAGTTTGTATTTTAGTTGATTTTAGTTATTTTAGTACATAAAAATAAACTAAATGGAAATTAGAAATTATGACTTGAAAACTAGCTGGTTCCTCTTCAGGAACTCGAGCTGAGTCGGAAACGCTAGGGGAACGCCCTTCGGTGACCACACTCTGAATAACATGTAACTCGTCAATAGGAGCGGGACGTCACGGGCGTCCGTGGTGACGTCGATGACAGGAAGCTATTAAAAAGCCATGCGGCTGGAGCCAGGACGTCAGCTTGTTCTGTCATTCAGCGGGAAGCAGTCTCTGTGTGTGTCAGTCATAGTTATTGTTGTCTGTCCAAATTGGTTGAAAGGTCTAGAACGCATCCTAGTATGTCTAAGCTTCATGCAAGAAAAAGCATTTCAAGGTCTGCCGAGCGAGCCAAGTTCAAGCAGTACCTCTCTAGCCGGGGGGCACGATCCGAGGAGGGTGTAGTGCTGGTGATCTTGCGCAGATTGCCCAGGCCATGGTCCCTATCTGTCCGCTCGATGGCACTTGGCGGCGAATGATGAAAAACGTCTGGAGATTATCTCAAGATCTAGCTAGGAAGGGTTGGAGAGGCTCTTTCCTATCTCCACATGGTTCGCTAGATTCTCGAGCTGTCTCGGGGGTGGAAGCCCGCGCGCGGTTTTTCCCTCCTGAGTCGAGGCCCTGAATTTCCTCTGAGGAGATTGATGTGTGAGTGTTAATAGAAGGGCTAGCATGCAGGAAGTATATAATCATTTTGGTTTTATGAGTGTGGAATTACTTCACTAAGACCGTATTAACGTGGGTTGTTTGATTGCATTAATTCTGGGAATGGAAGTAAATGAGAGCATATTAGTACGACTAGAGAAGTGAGATATACAAGGGCTCTGGGTATAAATTCTCGCGTGAGAGAGCGTTACTTCGATTTCGCTCTGAGGAGTGAGGGCGGTTAGCAGGGCCGCGGGAGGAGCTAGTCCCAACCCACCGTCTGTTCAGACCCTCATTTGTGGGGGGGTCAGTCTAGAGTCAGAGGTGCGCTCTAGGCCCCTAAGGATTCTAGCCAAGGGCGTGGTCTGTTTTGTGTTACCGTCATTCTTGCTGGATAGTCTTCATCGTAAATGTCCTGACGCTTAAGGCCTAGGACTTTTTGAGGGCCAGTTCCCTCTGGGGAAGAGCGGTGTACACAGCATTACACGGTGCCCGTCTCCATTCATAGGCCATCAGGATTGGTGTTATGGTCTTTTTGTGAATGCTACACCCTGCCCGTGTTCCACGGGCGCAGGTTAGTGGTCTCGGCGAGATGTTAGTAGGCAGATCCTGAGAGCGGCTAGTAAGGGCATCCAGCGCGTTTACAGCTGCTCAGTGTATAACTGAGCTACGCTGCTCCTTAGGCGCCACCACAAGGCCAGTCTGCGCGGGCCGGTTCCCCTATGGAGTGCACCTGGTGGTGGGAGCTCTGCCAAGTGTGCTCATTGGGTCATGCCCCGCGAGCAGGGTGTTGAGTCTCCTAGCCTTCCTAGCTAGCCCAAAAGGGGGTTGAGGGCCGTTGTTTGCTGTGGAATGCGTGGCTCAGGACCGGAGGGCCAGCTCCCTCTGTGGAAGAGCGGTGTACACCGCATTACATGGTGGCCGTCTCTCCTCAGTGCTCTCAGGAGGTCGGTCTGCCAACCCTGTCTGTGTTCCAGGGCGCAGCGGTCTCCGGCGCGCGCTTCTCTCAGTTACCGCCCAGAAACGTAGCGGTACTAAGAGGCTCGCTACCTCTACAGGGGTATCATGAGCAGCTAGTTCGGCCGTCCCCTGCCAGTGTGCCGCTTCAGGGCACCAAACTAGCCATTCTGGGCACACCAGAGATCAGTCTCAAGAAACTGATTCCCTTAGTAGATTATTTAGCAACATGGAAGCTACTGCCAAATGTGTCTCAATGGGTCCTGCGTACTGTAGAAAGAGGCTACAGAATCCAGTTAGGTTCTCGTCCGCCTCGATTCAACTCTAGTGGGTCCCGAGCAGGCTCTGGTATTAGAACAAGAAGTAGGTACTCTCTTAGAGAAGGAGGCCATCGAGGTGGTCCCTTCTCATGACAGAGAGTCCGGGTTCTACAGCCGATACTTCATAGTTCCGAAAGAAGGATGGGGGGTTGCGTCCCATTAGTAGATCTACGTCATATGAACCACTCAGTCATGCGACTAAAGTTCAGGATGCTCACACTCAAACAAGTCGTGTCTCAGAGCAGGTCCGAGGACTGGTTTGTCACGATCGATCTGAAAGACGCATATCTCATCTCATCACAGGAAGTTCCTGAGGTTTGTTTTTGGGGGCAAAAGCCTACCAATACTGGTTCTTCCTTAGGCCTTGCACTCTCACCCCACACTTTCACGACTCAACCACATCGACGATTGGTTGATATTAGCTCAGTCAGAGCGGATGGCGGTTCACACAAAAGAGCTGGGGTTAAGACTTAACGCCAAGAAAAGTGTGCTTTCTCCAGTACAGAGAACCACTTATCTGGGTGTGGTGTGGGATTCGACAACGAGGCAGGCATGTACAGTGGGGCCAAAAAAGTATTTAGTCAGCCACCAATTATGCAAGTTCTCCCACTTAAAAAAGATGAGAGAGGCCAGTAATTTTCATCATAGTTATACCTCAACTATTAGAGACAAAATGAGAAAAAAAAAAATACAGAAAATCACATTGTAGGAATTTTAAAGAATTAATTGGTAAATTCCCCTGTAAAATAAGTATTTGGTCACCTAAAAACAAGCAAGATTTCTGGCTCTCACAGACCTGGAACTTCTTCTTTAAGAGGCTCCTCTGTCCTCCACTGGTTACCTGTATTAATGGCATCTGTTTGAACTTGTTATCAGTCTAAAAGACACCTGTCCACAACCTCAAACCGTCACACTCCAAACTCCACCATGACCAAAACCAAAGAGCTGTCAAAGGACACCAGAAAAAAAAAATTGTAGGCCTGCACCAGGCTGGGAAAACTGAATCTGCAATAGGTAAGCAGCTAGGTGTGAAGAAATCAACTGTGGGAGCAAATATTAGAAAATGGAAGACATACAAGACACTGATAATCTCCCTCGATCTGGGGATCCACACAAGATCTCACCCCGTGGGGACAAAATTATCACAAGAACTGTGAGCAAAAATCCAAGAACCACACGGGGGGACCTAGTGAAAGACCTGCAGAGAGCTGGGACCAAAGTAACAAAGGCTACCATCAGTAACACTGCGCCACCAGGGACTCAAATCATGCAGTGCCAGACGTGCCCCCCTGCTTAAGCCAATACATGTCCAGGCCCATCTGAAGTTTACTAGAGAGCATTTGGATGATCCAGAAGAGGATTGGAGAATATCATATGGTCAGATGAAACCAAAATAGCACTTTTTGGTAAAAACTCAACTTGTCAACTCAGAAAGAATGCTGAGTTGCATCCAAAAAACACCATACCTACTGTAAAGCATGGGGGAAACATCATGCTTTGGGACTGTTTTTCTGCAAAGGGACCAGGACGACTGATCCGTGTAAACGAAAGAATGAATGGGGCCATGTATCGTGAGATTTTGAGTGAAAACCTCATTCCATCAGCAAGGGCATTGAAGATGAAACGTGGCTGGGTTTTTCAGCATGACAATGATCCCAAAACACACCGCCCGGGCAACGAAGGAATCGCTTCGTAAGAAGCATTTCAAGGTCCAGGAGTGGCCTAGCCAGTCTCCAGATCTCAACCACATAGAAAATCTTTGGAGGGAGTTGAAAATCCGTGTTGCCCAGCGACAGGCCCAAAACATTACTGCCCTAGAGGAGATCTGCATGGAGGAATGGGCCATAATACCAGCAACAGTGTGTGAAAACCATGTGAAGACTTACAGAAAACGTTTGACCTATGTCATTGCCAACAAAGGGTATATAACAAAAGTATTGAGATGAAATTTTGTTATTGACCACATACTTATTTTCCACCATAATTTGCAAATAAATTCTTTAAATCCTACAATGTGATTTTCTGGATTTTTTTTTTCTCTCATAGTTGAGGTATACCTTTGTTGAAAATTACAGGCCTCTCTCATCTTTTTAAGTGGGAGAACTTGCACAATTGGTGGCTGACTAAATACTTTTTTTCCCCACTGTATGTCTCCTGCTCGGATCGAGTTGATTCTCACCTCAGTCGCGAGAGTAAGAGAAGGCCGGTCACTCACTGTCAAGCAGTTCCAGACTGCTTGAGCTGATGACAGCTGCGTCCAATGTGCCTAGCATGTGGAGGAAACCTTGGTCTTGTCATCAGGAGCCGGGTGGGAGATCCTTGTCGCGAGGACGATATCGCGGATGCGTCCCTCACCGGTTGGGGTGCGGTCATGAGTGGCCTCCCTGCCCGTGGTTTGTGGAGTGGTCGCCATCTGACGTGGCATATCAATTTTCTGGAGATGCTGGCCATGTTTCGAGTTCTGAAACACTTTCTCCCTGACCTAAGAGGTCACCGTGTGTTGGTGCGCACCGACAACACAGCGGTGGTCTCTTACATCAACCACCAGGGATGTCTGCGTTCGGCCCTTGTACAAGCTGGCGCACCAGATACTTGTGTGGTACCAGGGCAAACTCCTGTTGAGAGCAGTTCACATTCCTGGGCATATCAATATGGGAGCAGACATCATGTTGAGGCAGGGGCTGAGGCCTGGGGAATGGATGCTTCATCCCGAGGTGGTGAAGCAGATATGGAGAGTGTTTGGCCAGGCTCAGGTGGACCTGTCGCGACTCATATGATATCACATTGTCCCCACTGGTTCTCTCTGACTCATCCAGCTCCACTGGGCCATGGTACAGACGTGGCCGAGGCGTTGTCTGTACACATTTCCTCCGATTTTTCTGCTCCCGGGAGTTCTGGAGAGAGTGCGCCGGGACGGGGCCCGTCTGTTCTTAGTATCCCCATTCTGGCCGGGCCGAGTTGGGTCTCAGGCCTGATTTCTCTCCTCGACGGCGCTCTATGGGAGATTCCCGTCAGGAGAGATCTCCTTTCACAGGCGGAGGGCGCCCCCGCCCGGAGCTGTGGGTGTGGCCTCTGAGGAGGCACAACTCATGACTTCCGGTCTCTCCACCGAGGTTGTTGAGACTATCCTCCATCCAGAGCTACCTCTATGAGGAAACTGTACTACTTGGTGCGGATACCGCCAGCTCGACCCAGCTAACTGCACGTTTGGTACAGTTCTGGAGTTCCTGAAGGCCTGTTTATCCACAGGGTTGATCCACTCCACACTAGAGGTCTTCGTGGCGGCCATTGCGACCTACCACGCCCCTCTCGGTGGCCATTCAGTGGGAAGACACCCTCTTCTTACACGTTTCCTCTGCGGTGCGCTGAGGCCGAGGCTTCCGGCCAGAGAAGCTTAAGCTAAGTGGTGGATCAGGATGCTATTCCATAGCCTCGAGTCCTCTGATCTCCCCTCTCCTTCGGGGGTCAAGATTCACTCCTCCAGAAGTTGGCCTTCGGGATGGCGGGCCCCGCCTACTTCTCTCGCCCTAGCTGTGCAGTCTTCCACACTAGGCAGAGATTTGGAAGTCTGGCGGCGTGGGCATTCTAGTTCCCCTAGCGTTTCCGACGCAGCTCAAGTTCCTGAAGAGGAACATCTCGGGTTACATATGTAACCCTAGTTCCTCAAGGGAACAAGACGCTGCGTCTCGGTGCCATACTTCCGGCATCCCTGCCAGCACTTGCCTCATTCCTGAAGCTGATGCTGGCTCCGCCGCACGTGCTTTTATAGCTTCCTGGTCATGACGTCACCCGCCCGTGACGTCAGTCGCTATTGGCGTGGTCACAGAAGGCGTTCCCAAAGCGTTTCCGACGCAGCGTCTCGTTCCCTCTTGGAACTAGGGTTACATATGTAACCTGAGACGATTTTTTTGCACTTTATTTTATTTCAGTTAACATTTATTTGATTTCAAGTAACAGATTTGTGAAGGGGTTTAGAGATAGATAGATAGATAGATAGAGATATAGATGATAGATAGCTAGATAGATAGATAGATAGATAGATAGATAATAGATAAATTATCCTCCTTTGCCAGCCGAGCCATCAAACTGTCTTCATTCAACACGCCGGCCTGTTATTCCGGCCTGTTATTCCTGCTCAGAGGCGAGGAAGAACACAAATGAGCTTATTACAGCAGTGCTAATGTCTTCCCTCAATGTACAAAGCAAAGCCCTTCTCATTGCCAGTTAATGTTTAAAGGTGGGTTTGTGCCAGCAAATTATATATTTATATGTGCCAAACCACTGTACCAGTCATTAAGCTAAATACAGTCAGCAGTTTACAATTTTGGTGCATCTCAAACTTCTCACCACACTTAGGCCCAATCCCAATTCTACACCTTAGCCCTTCCCCCTACCCCTCCGTTTCGCACGTTCACGTGAAGGGGTAGGGGTGTCTCGATTCTCTTTTGGTTGGAGGGGTAGGGATAAGGGGAAGGGCCAGACAGCCCTTCAAACGAAGATTTTTCGGGACCACACTTCAAACAAAGGGGTATGAACCATCTCATTGTAAACCGACTTCAGTGGCAACATGGCTGCCCGGGCGAATAAAAAAACCCCCACAAATGTAAGCATTTTTGGCATTAATAAAGATTTTAACGAAAAGTAATCATTTGTTTTATGTTGCATTCAATCGTGAGTTCATTTTACGGTCATGTTACTCAAAGAAATGTTTGCAAAAAATCGCTAAAGTTTGCTAACGTCATATCATTACAGACTGCACGATAGTGCCACAACATATTTTCATGTCTGATCAGGGCGATAACCACCATAGACATTAAGGGGGGCTAGTCCCCCCAATAATTATAAATCGCTAAACCCTTTTCTCAAATATTGCCAATTAGAGAGCGAGAGAGAGAGAGAGAGAGAGAGAGAGATGAAAGTTGCGTGTATACGCGTCTGTGCGTTTCTCTTTTTAGAGTGAGTTTATATATATAAAAAAACAGCGATTTTTATCCTCTCGTGCTGGGAAAATATAATGTAGCGATTTCAGTCTTTAAACTGGTCTTATAAAAGTCGTCGGGGCGCAGCGTTTTGATAAGTTCTTTTCTCCTGGGATGTGTAAGCTGCCGGTATCTCCGATATATGTATGGTTTTTTTGTGTGTGTGTGTGTGTGTGTCAGTAAGCAGCGCATTAATATAGAACGGTAATTAAAGGCTCTAATGCACACCAGCACACCAGTATAGGTGTGTGTATTGTAGGAGCTAGACGACGTATGATGATGTGTGACGGCATAGTAGTGGTGTCTCAATTCTTATGGGAATATTTTCACCCTTACCCCTTGACACTCTGTTTCAAGGGATAAGGGGTAGGCGGAGGGGGTATAAAATAGAATTGTGATTGGGCCTTAAGCTTCGGTTATACTCCAGTTCGGATGCGTACACGGACAGCTGCGGACAGCACGGACGCGGACTACTTGTATTTATACTACTAAAAGTGTATGCTGGTGGGGGACCACTTCGGGACAGCCTGTTCCAAACATGCGCAGTGCAATACAGTAAAAACTTGAATAGTAAAAACAGAAACAGTAACATGGCGAAATCCATGCAGGAGGAGGAGCTGCTTTGTTTGCTGTACTTAACTAATTCACAGAAAAAGTAGAAAAGGCGGAGAGCAAGAAAGTGGTGTGTTCCAGCGCATGCGCAGTTGGTGCTTTTGTACGCCCAATTGGTGTGACCACGTGGATTAGTATGCACGGTCACAAAAAATGGGAGGGCACCGGACGTCACAAAGAGGCCTCAACATTACCCGCCGATGAGGATTCACGCCCCAGGGACCCTAGGTTGGACCCTGACACAACCTGCACACGTGGAAAGGATAACACAGGGCTTTATAATAAGTTAAGATCTTCAAACATCTCAGTGGGGTGACCAAAACAACCAAAACAAGTCAAAACAAAGTCTTGACATCTTACCAATAATTCTGTGTAAATAAAATATATATCTGGATGTTTTTATTTCGGTACGGAATGTAAAGTTGAGGGATTAATGAAGTCATAATAAATTGTTAAGTGTGATGCAAATATGTATACACTATGGTATTCAAAATTAAGGATGAGTGAAGTTTTAATGAGACAATTTTGAACCCGATTAAATTACAATAAAAAACGCTCCATTTACTGCCATACCGCGGTTTCCCTGAGATAAGGGAACGAGCGTTTTGTATGGGGAGAAAAAAATTCCGGTTACACTGGTACTGAAGGCGGATTTGTCAAGTTGTGTCGTGCACAAAAAGCCAATGGCGCTCTAGTCAGACGGAATGGGAGAGACGACCTTATATAAGTCAGCGGGAGGGGGAGAGCCATTTCATCGAAAGCATGCAGCTTTATAGCACGGCAAGTGACACTACGCGCGCCCTTATCTTAGGGTGATCGGACATTCCTTTCGAAAAACGACCGGCCAGAATGTGGATACTAACAGACGGGCCCCGTCCCGGCGCACTCTCCCAGAACTCCCGGGAGCAGAATAATCTGAGGAATTGAATTGATGTTTGAACTTATTTGCATTTTTTTTTTTGTCTTTTTATCCTCATTAAAAATGATCAGAAAAGAGGAAACCAACAAAAAAAAAACAGGAGAAAGTACCAAATTATTACTATATTACTATACTATACAGTAGTAAAACGCATGTGAACAGTACCCTACTTTTTGATCAGTAATATTCAGTAAATAATAGATATTGAATGGATGTTTGAACTTATATGCATGTTTTTTTTGTCTTTTTATCCTCATTCCAAATTATCAGAAAAGAGGAAACCAACAATAAAAAAGGAGAAAGTACTAAATTATTACTATATTACTATACTATATAGTAGTAAAACGAATGTGAACAGTAGCCTACTTTTTGATAATTTCATCAGTAATATTCAGGAAATAATAAATATTGCCCTGCCACCCCCATCCCCATTGGGCAAAGGGTCAAAATAATCACTTGTTTGTGCTTCATGTGAACACTCTCACCTTGCACGGTGGCACCATTGTGCTGCAAAGATGTACCGGGAGAAGCGTGGTTATTAGACGACCGATCGTCATTTCCAAAGGGCAAATATTCCCCTTCAGTGTCAGAATCGGCGAATAACATTTGCAAAACATTCTCACGGTACAACTTTTTATTAGCCATTTGGCGATTTCTGCAAAATTCCTTTTTTTCTCACAGCTTACCCGCACGCTATGAACTGAACTGCTTCCGCATCAATGACACGAAAGCTCACTTGCTCTGCACTTTCCTCAAACACTTTGAATAGGAAGGTGACGTAATTTCGGTCTAGAATCGAAGTACTACATGTCACGAAGTACTTACACCATATTAGGAACTACAGTCTATTTGATTAAGTATGACGCCTTGTCGCAATTTTGTGACTTTGGCGCCAAGAGGGTTAAGTTAAGGACTCATGAACATGAGCCAAACTGAGTCCCAAGAACCGCTGAGGACTGCAGATATAACCATTTCCACCCTTGGGGAGAAATAGGCAGATTAAACAGACAAAATCCGTGCCTGCAGGGCAGGGACATCTAAGTTATAGAATCTGGCAAATGTGGACGGCGATGACCAGCCGGCGGCCGCACAATTGTAAGTCAAACTGAGTCCCAAGCCCAGCTAAGGACTACAGATATAACCATTTCCACTCTAGGGGAGAAATAGGCAGATTAAATAGACAAAATCGGTGCCGGAAATCGTCTAAATTATAGAATCTGGCAAATGTGGTCTGTCTCTGGCAAAAGTCTCTGCCTCGTAACCAGCAGCCCATTACAGCGGCCTCTGAAGCAGACAAATAGCTGCTCTGATTGTCTGAAAAGACCAGAGCATTCAACATGCACTCTAAGAGGCCTGACAGGGCAAAGTGGATTGGGACCCTGCTCACCGTCTGCAGCAGGGGGTGCTAGAAGGGTATTAACCTGGGCTCTAAAAGGAGTTGAGAGCACCTTAGGAACATAACCTTGTCTTGGCTTGAGGACGACCTTACAGTCGTTAGGCCCAAATTCCATACAGGAAACACTGATAGACAGTGCCTGCAAGTCACCCACTCACTTGACCAACACTAATGCCAAAAGGAGGGCAGTCTTAAGCGACATGGGCTGCAGGTCGGCCGACTGGAGCGGCTCAAAGGGAGGGCCCAGTAGGGCCCTGAGAACTATGGATAAATCCCAGGTCGGCACGGTCTGAGGATGAGGAGGATTCAATCTCCGGGCGCCCTTCAAGAACTTAACGACCAAGTCGTTTCTGCATCTGATGACCTGAGGAAGCGGAGTTCAATCTGGGGGAAGGCGCACAGAGCCGAGAACTGGGCCAATCGTGGGCCAGCGCATCTTGCTGCATGTATAAATAAATTGGTCAGTGAGAGTTGTCTTCTAAGGCGAAGAGGTCGACCTCTGCCTTCCCAAAGACAGACCAGATTTCCTGAGCCATCTGAGGATGTGGTGTCCATTCTCCCAGAGCTACATTGCCTCTGGACAGCATGTCTGCGCCAAGGTTCAGACTGCACGGCACATGAACCGCTCTGATTGAGAGGAGTTTGCTCTCCCAAAGTAGGAGGCGTCGAGCCATCCTGTAAAAGAAACATGACCTGAGACCACCTTGGTGGTTGATATAGGCTACCACGTCATGTTTTACGGTCTGACCAGGACGTGGTGCCCCCTTAAGGCTGGCAGGAAGGTTTTCAGGGCCAGAAAAACCACCATCATCTCGAGGCGGTTGATTTGGAGGTGCCGCTTGTGGATCGACCAGGAGTGGAACGCCGGATAGACCTCTAACAGGGTGCCCCAACCTGCGTTGGAGGTGTCCGTCATCACTACCTTCTAGCCCCTTTAGCGAGACCTGTGAGTCGAGAATGGCCATTTTTTCAGCATCCCTGATCTCAGTAAGATTCAGCCATAGGTGGCACTCCAGCACCACCCGATTGGCCATGGTCTTGCTGATCGCCTGAGCCATCGCTTTCGTGGCATGCAGAGCCAGATCAGTCGCTGTGTGCAACTCCTTGAAAGCCAAGTGATCCTGGTCAGACTCGTCCATAGGTCAAAGAAGTTTGGCCTGAAACACCTGGAGAACACCATTGTATGCAGCGCCGAGCCGATTATTAAAATGCAATCATGTGTTGGAGGAAGGGCATGTTTGATTTTCTTTTTAGTATTTCAGTCTGTTGTCATTTTTATATCCAACATGACATTTTGTATCTGTGTTTGGTTGGAACAGGAAAGCAGATTGAATCTGTTTTGAAGTGACAGAAAAGATTTAAGCACAGAGCATGTGCAGTTGACATTTAACAAGAGAGGCTTGTGGAAGTATCAAGCAAACAAGACAAGAAATTATATGCATGTATATATTTTTACATTTTATTTCTTACAGTAAAACTAAAACTGTTATATGGTATTATAACTAGGGCTGTGTGATTAATCGAAATCGTCATAAAATCGCGATTTGAGCATGCGCGATTTCTAAATCGCTTTATAGCACGATTTTCCACACCCCCGACCTCCCACAGTATGCTATCCGAACCTATCAGAATGCAGCATGCCTAAATGGAGCACGAGAACAGAACAGACCGGGTGGGCATACAAACTTAACGCCAGGTTCACACACTCCGTCTGTGGTGCATATTTTTTCCACGCCCATGTTAATGGATCAGAGCGTTCACACTGCATGTGATTACGGTCCGGCAGTGCGCTCCGCATGGAATCTATTTCTGCTGTGCTATACGCGCTGAATTAAAGTGACAGCGCATTATTCGCGGTAAAAATTAACATGGATTGACACGGAAATTTAGTAATTACACCATAAATGCATATAATTAAAGTCTACATGGCTTTTTGGCTAGATTTAAAACAAGGAAAAGTGCACTTTTAGATAAACAAGGCAATAATAGATGGCACTCGTGGTGGTAGTTAAACAAAGTTATATTTATTGAGTTTAAACGTGAATATGTCTATGAAAGATTGTATTACTGTACTGTGATAAAAGAGAATCACAATGCTGAAAAGCATTTTCACAAACAACGTTTGGATTTGAAATCAAAATAAGGGATAAATGTTGTGTTTATGGTAAACGTGCTGCTTCTGCACCGCATACACATACTGAATACGCACTGCAGAGTACGTGTGAACTTGGCGCAACAAATCTAGTTCAACATCTGAGGCAACGCCACAAAGAGCTCTATGACCAATGCATGGCACAAAAAAAATCCCTGGACACAGGTTTTTTCTTTCGTTCTGCCATATATGTTATAGATAGAGCACATTTGGTACACCTTTACTAGTGATTATTTTTCCTTATGTTTGTTCTAGAGACATGTTACAGCTTTTTAATAAAGCTCTAATTGGTTTTCTTTTGAAAATATGTTTCAAATTCACACTGAATGCATTAATGACTGTAAAGCATGTCTGTGTGTGTCAAAATCGTGACTAAAATCGAAATTGCAAAATTGATCAAAGAAATTGCGATAGTTTTTTTTTTTCCATATCGCACAGCCCTAATTATAACCTCTTCATCTCATCTCATTCATCTCAATCCCGCAAATCATTTTATTCTCCTGCATCCCACACACACACACAAGTCTTTTCCTGCCCGCACCCGCAATCGCCTAATAGTCTCGTGGTTGTCCCACAGGAGTGCAGGTCTCTAACCCACAGCATTAAAGACAAGTTTTGTCGTTTAATTTAACAATTTATCAAAGATCCCAGTTAAGAAATGCCGTGGCAAGTGTCACTCAAGAATTTTGACAAATGATATGTACCTTCAACATACTTTATGCCAAAATGTATAAATATGTGTTTTAGTGGACTTTCAAAAATTGCTTTGCTTAAAAAAACATGAAAATAAACAAGTTCTTCTTTTTCTTTTCTTCCATTTTTTCCACTTGGGATGCATAAGCATTTGCAGCTTATGTGGACTGCACACCCCTGCTGTATACTGTACAAACACAGCTAATCATTATACAGCACAAATCTACTAAATCACTTTCATGGCCAATTTCACAAAAGAAATATGGGAAGATATTGTTTGTATAGTAATTACTGTGTTTATATTTTTAAAATAGTATGTTGGCATCACAGTTGCAATAAATCTACAGTAAACTTGCATGTTTTAATTGTACAACTAGTACTGCAAAATTGCTATGAAAGTAAAGTGTTTAGAGTGAGGATTGTCAACTCTAAAATTCATGCTAAAAATTTTTGCAGCTGCGTTCAGTTCCTTTAAACTTTTGCTTTTCTGATTTCAGAGTGGGTTGTTTACTTGAAACACAAACAAATTCCTTATGACTTTTGTTTCATATAATCATGTCCTCAATGAGCTGATGTAAATGTATGAGTTTATGCTTCTGCTCATCTGTGATGAGCTGAGCACCAGCTGGAGATCACATTCTTTCAGCACAGGATTTTCTGTCTTCCCTTCTGTCTCCCACTGTCATACTGAATCTGTCTGTAATTCCTCTCTCTTGTTCTGCTGGAGTTTGTACAGTATGCAGCATCCTTACTCTTAACCTCAAATACACACACACACACCATGAGTATACATTCCTCATTCAACACATTTAGTGAATGAACAGTCTAAAATTAAGTTACATAAACTGCTCATGAATAACACTGAAGATACACTGCAGTTTGGCTCTGCTGCATCATAGTGACACTTGTGTCAGGAGGCCTTTTCCAAACAAACAAATAATGCAATCCCCTGTGAAACCTCCTCCAGCACCACCCATCTAGATCTGCTATGGGAATATTATGTGTGTCTATTTGTGCAGCAGAATAGCTTACATGCTTGCAGCAGCATGTCTGTGTATGTTCTGACAGTAGCAAGTATCTGTTCTTGCTCTGCAGCAGCAACAGAATGTAGCCTGCCAAGACCAAAAAATATTAACAATTTAACAGCCATTAAATAATCAGAGTTGTCATGACTGAAATAATATAATCTACATCACATAAAACACACACAATATCCCCAAAGCAGATCTAGACAGGCTGTGCTGGAGGAGGTGGAGGGTTTCACAGGGGATTGCATTATTTGTTTCGATAATGCCTCCTGATGCATTGCATTCATAAATGATTACTACCTAAAACAATTGTGAAAGTACATCAAATAAACTATTTATTTTGCAATTTGCATTTAGAACCTGTATTTCTCAAAAATCTGGGTGGCACATGTCCCTTCAAGTTATTTAGATTCACAAGTTCACCCTTACATCTAATCTGATAGCAAATAGTAAGCATATTTTGGCGTGCTGTCCTGGGGGAATATAGCCCGAACCCAGAGACTCCCCCTATCCCTAATATGGGATGAAAATATATTAGGAGTGAGGAGTTGGGGTGGAGGAGGGATGCCGGAAAACTGTCGTAGGACAGAGGCGTTCGACTGAATAATATATTATATTATATATATATATATATATAGATATAATTATAAACATACGTATTGTGCTAGTTGGATGTTAGATAATACGAATTACACTGTGCAAATTGGTTGATTCTTGATCGTGCTCCTCCTGAACCTTGTTAATAAAACATCATGTGTTAATACAGAATGCAGACACACCAGAAACCCAGAGCTGAAACCACCAAAGATGACTGCACGAAGTCAGTTAGGGGAGTATGTATGGAAAACAATACAATTTCATCAGAGGATGACGAAGAAAGCATGTGGCAGGGAAAATGGGTCAGCACAGCAGAAACAGGCAAGAAAATAGCTGTCAGTTCAGCAGTACACCAATAACTCACACCATCAGCTCTAATAAGTGTGTGAGAGGTGAGCGCTACAGTCCATTGGCTTCAGCAAGGTTTTAGAGGCCACCATTAACAATGCATCAATGACACATATACAAGCAGGAAAGAGCCAGACACTTTTCTGACATCTGTTCAAACATGTCCTGGACTCAGTTCCCTTCAGTTCACATGCAGCCATATTAGATATACTCGGAATATGAACTAATCCAAATAAAGCTGAAAACATGACTGATTCCTTGTGAAAAGTTTGTTGCAGTATCAATATGTTCCAAGTTATAACTATAGCCATGACTTGCTTTTTATTATCAAAGAAAATATTTGTCATCTCTAGATTTAACTTCAGTTTATAAAACATGTACTATAGATATTTTGAAGAATGTAGGAAGTGTAGGCAATAGTTGTGTTACGGGCAAACAAGACGTGAGACAAGCGGATCCATCGCACGCTGGATTTAAGGACGTGTCACACAGGCTGGGAGGGTCAGACGATGGCAACCAGCATACATTGGAGGGCAAGACACAAGAATAATACAGTGAATGGTCTGGGGGTCGATCGCCGGCGAACAAAGTCCAACAGGGTAAGCCAAAGGGTAATTCCAAAACACAGGCGATGATCCAGGCTAGGGGGATCCAAACAGGGCGAGACGAAGGGGTAATCAAATACCGGGCCCAATTGATAGAAAAGAGTGAAAACAGGACAAGGCAAAACTAAGCTAAGAATAGGAAACGCAAAGCAGGCTCCGTAACGTAAGCTACACGCTAGCGAGATGCGAATACAATACTCGGCAGTTAGAGAGGGGAAGTCCATGGCTTATGTAGGGTGTGTGATTGGTTACAGCTGTGTGCAATCAGTGCAATGGATGATGGGAAATGTAGTCCATGGTGACGTGTAACACTCTGTGTAGTGAGAGAGTCAATATGATGGATGAGTGACCTTGAGGGCGAATCGGCGGAAGTCCATGGACAGGATTCGTGACAAGTTGCTGTTAGCTGGTGACTTCCATAGTTTTATTTTTAGATGAAAGTCAGTGGCTACCAGCAACTGCTTGGTTACCTACATTCTTCAAAATATATTATTTTGCATCCAAGATGAGAAAGAAATTCATACAGGTTTGGAACAACACGTGGATGAGTAAAAAATGATGACAGGGTTTTCATTTTTTGGTGAACTATCCCTTTAAGCTGCAAAGTTCCTGCGTGTCTATTTATACTTATTGCAAAGAAAAGAAAAGAAAAATATGATACTATTTATACATAGTATCTATCAATATTTGCACTTACTGCAAATAGCCTCTGCCATAAAGTTCTGGAAGTCTAAACTGTCCTTTTAGCCGATCTAAGCAGACGAACATTTTGTTCTAGATTCATAACTTCTGAAGCATTACAGAAGAAACTCCCATGGGTGGATTATACTTCATGTAAATAGCACTTTTATGGTTAGTTACATCACTTTCTGGCATCCTTGTGCACGTCATGCAAATGTTTCCATGTTTAAAACCTTTAAAATTGTCATGGCACAGCTTGCATTGCAATTATTATTATTATTTATTATTATTGTTTACATAATTTTTTATTCAGTTTGGTTCACATTGCATCCTAAATCCGTTAAGTAAAAATATGAATCTTAATTACCACACTTAGGTAAGGAGTGACCTCTCTCTGCAGTATAGGATTATTTTCACAAGCTGAAGCATGAAAACAAAGCTGGACCCTTTCAGAATATTTGAAGCACTTAAGCAGATAGAAAGTACCTTCAGTACATATTAAATAACACACCATCATACCGTCACCTCATACTGCCCAACCCCAATAAATATTCTGAAAGTGCCAGAGAGAAGCTTCAACCCCTCATATTACCATACATGCATTTTAAATTCCAGATAAGCTTCTGCCTGGGTATATTCTTTTGTAGGCAGAGAAGCCGGGATATTAAAAGGTGAGATTGCCGGTGGGGAAAGACTCTGAAGAGAACATAATAAAATAGCTCATTAAAAGTCTTCGTCTCGTATGGTTTGAGATAAGCAGTGGGATAAGCAGGCGTAATTCACAGAAACAAATCAAAAGAACACACCTCTGCAATTCAAATGTAGCTCTTCTGTTCGCCCTTTATCAGAAAACGTGCGGATCTGAGAGCAAGAGTTTTTAATTGAGCTCCGATTTAATGCCACTAACAACTGTAAAAATTAGGCCAAAACCATGGAGGATGGGCATGATCTGCTGCAGTCTCCAGAAACTGGTGCATGCGACTATTTCAGCTCACCAATTTACTGTGCCAAATTGACTGTCTTCCCAATAAAAGCTGACTAATGTGTCATGCCCATTGATGAACACCTCAAACAACCAGACAAAACGAAACCCTTTGCAAGCCCCTACAGACAGCACTTCCCGCGAATCAAGTTTACAGTGTAATTGCGGCCGAGGCAGGTAGCTCAGAGGGAAAATAGGGTAGAGAGAGACAGAATGGATATGAGATAAAATGTGCGAACTGAGTGGGACGAGACAGGTGGTAGATCTGGGGTGCAAGATGTGTGTGCAGGTAAATTTGTGCTGATGGTAATTGCCATACAGCTGTCTGATTTAGCTGTGAAATGGCTTGCCGTGTCCCGCAGCAGGAAGGGCGGAGAGCCGGGTGAAGCTAATGGAACATTGGTCTGATTGCATTGAGATGTCCGGTCTCTGGGCTCCCGGCCATACGCACAAAAGCTTGACCTTCGCAAACTTCTCAGAACTCCAGAAGATGCTCAGCTGGCACGGATTATACTTGGCCGGATAATTTATTTGATTTGGTAGTTAATATGACCTACAATGAATATTTATGCTGGCAGTCAAGAGGGGTTAAAGCCATTAAATGTAGATGATTTGACATGGCAGTGGACAACACAACCTGACCATGTGACACAACCTGAGCATACTCAAGCTTAGATCCAACCCCTAGTGAGCTGCCTAGTTTCAATATGAAATCAGGACCCTGTTTACTTTCTTAGTAATTTTTTGTCAGTGCACATTATTGCAAATAAAGGGAAAAAACTTGTAATCTTTAATCTCAATCCAATGTAGTTCCCTGTTTTTCCTCACTAAAAATGTTTTATTGTACACTTGGTAATATGTCATATTAGCAAAGTGAAATAGGGCATAGGCACACTTCTGATACAAAGGCAGTTCCAAAGGCTAGGCAGCAAAATTATGCTTCTTAAATTATGAGATGCCATGCTTTGGCCAAATTGGCTTTTTGGTAGCTTTGCATGCATTGAAATATACAATCCCGGAATGCACTGCAATGAGTTCAGTGGAGTAAATCAGATGGAGTAAAATGCTGGTTATAAATATATTTAAATTACATTAATTAATGAAAATTATACATTGAAAATACCACTGATCAGGTGGTCATACAGGTAGTCATTCACCTGGACTTGTTTGAATGTTGGAAAGTGTCTCTGTAAGACAGGGTTAAAGGGAGAGGTTGAAAAATAAAGAGACCTTGATGACATCAGCCAGGACGGAAAGTGATTTCAGAGGTGAAGCAAGTTTTTACATTTTGATGAAAATGATGCAATGACGAATCATTCATAATAAGACAAGGACAGCATATACAAAGAGTAAATTATTGATTTCATGTCAACTTTAACACTTTCATTCAGAGCAAATTAAAAAGCTACAGACAACTAGGATGATTGTCAAGCCAAGATGGCGCAGCATATGGCTGCCTCGGTATGGAGCTCTCTGTTTTCACAGATTTTCAACAGATCACTGGAGCTGTGCGTAGTCCCTGCCTGCTTCAAAAGCTCCACCATCATCCCCATTTCAAAGAAACCCAAAATCACAGGACTTAATGATTACAAACCTGTTGCCCTAACATGGTGGTCATGAAGTCATTTGAGAGACTGGTTTTGGCTTATCTAAAGGACATCACTGGACTCTTACTGGACCCCCAACCTGGTCACATTGTTTATACATAGGTATTAGTATGTAAAGTTTACAAGCACAAAACGTACATATGTGTAAATTGTTATTATGCCGAAACTTACAATTTGGACGTATTACAATGTTTAAAACGTAAAAATTGCTATATATTTTTAGCTAAAAAAAGCATAAAATATTTACGAATCTTTTATATCACCTCACCAGAAACACGGCATGTCGTATCTGTTGCAAGCAGGCGAGAGCCAATGTGCGTTCGATTTTTCATACGTAAATAATTTACATTTTAGGTGTCGTCAATACGTTAGTATTGCACGTTTAACCTCCTGGGGTCGACAGTTCCGCCAGCGTAACTTTTTGCGGATTTGAATGATGACAGCGAAAATAACTAAAATGCTCCTTCATACTTGACCGTACATATAAGAGTACTACAGCATTTAAATCTGTAAAGGGTCTACTTTTATTTGTGTACACTCACAATATCAACAAAACATTGTGCTTTTGCAAAATAAAGAAAATAAACAGGGTGCGCTTTCAGCCGTCTCGGTCTCCACTAACTTCTTTTTGAAACGCGTCACTAAAATGAACTGAAACTCCGCGAATATTTGACACACACACATGACAGATATATCTATAGAAAGCTTAACATGTCTACTTTTAAACCAAGTAAGTCATGACGAAAACAAATATTATGTGACAAAGTAATCAGTATGAAACCAACACGATTTCAAGACTTGGCCGTCGCCTTCATTATCGCTAATGTGACCACGCCCACGCGCCGATCCCGCTTTTGATATTACAATCGTCTACGTGAGACGCACGCATGTAAATGCCCACATCACAGCAAACAAAGCAGCGAGACGTTTTCTTAAAGTTCATCTCGGCTACTTCGCTTCTGGAAGAAGACGCGCTGAGAGAATAAGCTTTGGATTTTCCTCAGAACTCGCCGGCGTGATATTCAGTGGAGATATAGTAAGTCTTTTTTTATTTGCCTACTTGCATTAGTTGCTATTGTGTTACTGTGACATAACTTGTACATATTTTACTAGTTACTTTTTCCAAACCATGATTCCTGACTAAATGTACAATCAAGTGAAACATTATGAAGATTCATTCACTGCATATATGTCTCACAACGCCAGGAAGTTTTTTTTTATGTTCTATAAAATAGACAGCAACGATATAAAAGTAATGTGAGTTATAATGTTAATATGTTGAATGTTTTATACTCGGTCATTGGCGTTTGCGATCGTCTGATGTGTAAACGTATCATGTAAGCTGTAAATAAGTGATGCATCGACACATACGCGCGTTCTTTCTTATCAGTGATGCAATTTATTATCAGTTATGTATCTTCTGGTAATTGCTAACAACTATTTTAATTTTCGTTTAGGACTGTGGCTGCATCACTCGCATAATTGCACAAGAAAGGCACACATGTCGTTCAGTTTTGAGTTCGCTGGAAAATCATACTGAGTAAGTGCACAGTATAGTAATTGTACTTTTATTATGCCTAGACTATATGGTAATATTATTTGTGGTTGATAGTGTTAAAATTAGTTTCTCCACAAAAAAGGCTGACGCCCTCCGATGGGCCAACAATGGCGGCGGAGCCTCAGAATGACTTTATTTCAGTTATGGTTGTGATATTTGACAGATTCTAGCTCTTCATCTTTTTTAACCTGTTGAAATACGGTTTGACAACAACCCTGATGAATCAGTCGTTTTGATGCAGAAGAACAGTTTACCTCAATAAGGTAGCATCGTACTCATTTTTTGGCAAGTGTAAAAACTGCCTTTCTATATGGTTTTATAGACACTTCACAGACTGGAACGCAAACATTTCCAATGGAGAGTAGCGCGGGATGCTGCGTGGAGTTCCGATCATATGCAGTTGTCCGTTCATACTACAAGACCGAAAGCGTGTGTTCTGTGACCATTCATGCACACTGTAGCTTCATGCTACATAAGACAATAAATAAGTTTTATATTCCGCTTTTACTCAAAACTCACATTAAACCCCAATCGAGTGTTTGTAATAACTTCCGATTGCCATCTAATGTGTGTTTTGGCCATGTAATGTTGCTGAAATTAAATATGTTATTACCTCTGAGTCAGAGCAGCGATCATGGAAGAGAGAACACAAGCAGACAACGCTGGATGCTGCTAATGCTCATCAGTAAATCATTGGAAAATTAATAGAAATTATGATTCTGTCTGAGCTAGGCGTTTTAAAACAAACACGCACTGGTGTAAATGTAGCTAACAGATGTGTAAACTTAAGACTATTTGAGCTTTATTAAAACTTTTGCACTGATTTATTGTGTTGGTTTACATTTGGTTCCTTTGTGCGTGGCTCAGGAGATGATTCTTTGAGTTTGTATAAACATCAACAAGCTGAAAAATAAAACCAGTTTTTTTTTTTTAGATAATGTAATCTTGTTTTCATAAAATTGGTATCGAAAAAAGATCGTCCAGGAACCGGTATCGAAGTCAAGGTAACTTTCGATATCGAACATTTTTGAACGATACCCAACCCTAGTTTGGATCACTACAAAATCAATATTAGATCCTTCACATCCCAAGCCCACTCCTTTTTGAACTTTTAACCGTCTGACTGGCGCTATGAGCCCGAACCACCAGGAGTCCCAAGGCACAGAAAAGTTTCTTTCTTCCCCGGCAATCTACCTCATTAACACTTAAATGTTCTCCCCTACTGTTCAATAAAAGATGTGCAATACCACTTTTATTTACTTAATACTACCCTACATATTTCCATTCCTTTAAATCCCATTCCTCTATATATCACAATGTAATACAATTTTTTTTCTGTTTCTTTAGATATATAGTATATAGTGTGTTGTGGTGTGTGTGTGTTTTTTCACATATCTTTATTTATTATTATCTGTGTGTTGTTGTTTTCTCTGTGTACTGGAAGCTTCTGTCACCCGAAAAAAATCCTTGTAAGTGCAAATACTTGGCAATAAAGCTCTTTCTTATTCTGATTCTGACTTCTATGTATGCTTGATTAGTCAAAAATGTAGTCAGTGGAAACCCACTGGTATCATAGTTTCATTAATTTGTATGACTGTGCATATACAGTATTGAGAAAAATTACTAAGTAATCAACAAACCACCACTATCAGCTTAAGACAGCTGTGTACATGACAGGCCTGTGGCAACAGAGTTCTCCATCTCTACTCGGCTGTGTGGTTCTACACACTGCAAATTACAGCAAATCAGTCCCGTAGGGCAAAGCCAACACTGAGCCACTGCTGTTTGTCTTAAATCCAGATGAATACATAACACACTGAATATTAAATCCGTCTGTATCTCTTCCTGTGGGACTGAATGAGTTGCAGTTTCTGAGCAGAATAGTTTTGATACAGTCACCTACCCCAGAACACAATTTCACCTCTCTCACACACAGCAGAACATGGTGGATGTAGATAAGGCCACAAATATAATCTATGCAAGTACATAACCACACAAAAATGCTTGGCCAACACCCCTAATCCTTAGCCATACATATTTTAATTTTTAATTTATTATTAGTATTATTATTTTCTTATTTCGTCTTGTACCACTTTTGTGGTAACAAAATTTGGTACTCAAGGGGGCAATAGAGTTACCTTTAAATGTCTGTGCCGGATATAATATTGTAGTGTGAAACAATGTGATATTAAAAGTTTATGCTAAATGCTTACCAATAGACACCCAATCATGTGCCTCATTCCACTTTGGACAGTCACAGAAACACAGCACATTGTATAAACAGTTGTTTTATCATTTGAGGTGAAAAAATATCAAATGGTGATGGAAAACACATTGTTTTATTCTTACCTTTATAATCCAAAAAGTCCATTCAGGAAAAACTTGAGAGTAAAGGGCAATATATAAACAAGGATACACAAAGCTAGAGACTTTTGGTAAAAAAGTTGTGCTGCATTTGTCCAATCAATGGCACTGACGCCACTAATATGCAGGTACACTGCAAAATATGATTTCCTTGCTTAGCATTTTTGTCTTGTTTTCCAGTACAAATATCTAAACATTCTTGAATCGAGATCTATTTACTTGAGAAGCAAACTGACTTAAGATATTAAGTCTTGTTTCTGGGAAAAAAAAAGATACAAATTTTGTTAGTTTTTGCTTGAAACGATGAAAAACAAATCGGCAAATGGGGTAAGAAAAATAATCTTGACTCAAAGAGAAAACAAGATTACTTTTCTTGCCCCATTGGCAAATATTTTTTCCTTGTTTTAAGCAAAAACTAACAACATTTTGACAATTGTTTTTCAGAAAAACAAGACTTAATATCAAGTCATTTTGCTTCTCAAGTACATATAACTACAGTAGATTCAAGAATGTTTAGATATTTGTACTAGAAAAAAAAACAAGGCAAAAATACTAAGAAATGTTAATTTTTTTATTTAAATTATGAGCAGTGCGAAACTGCTTATACCCAGGGTTTAGAATGACCCAGGGTTAAACTATTTCAAGTGTAAAAAGTCCTGATTTGCACTTAAAAAGCATCTTTCTCCATTCAAAACTAGCTGTGTATTCTGACTTGATACATTCCTGGTGTCCTACACCAGAATAGCAACTGCAGTTGAGATGAACGGGAATGCTAACGGATAACTTTTTTCAAGGAAGACTTCCTTGGCTAAAAGCCTCTATACTGTATCAGCTCTTGCAAATATTTTTGTGAAGCAACACAATGGGTTGCGTTATGAATTGTGTCCTGACACATTTTGGAATGCAACAATGCATGAAATTGAGCTAATGTAGCTAGAAGTGTTTGCGTTCACATACTTGCATAGAGTATCAGGCCTGAGGCTGCAAGTGATGAAAAAGAGCTATGGATTCACTCATAATACATGTCATCTCTCTCAGTAATATCATATTCATTTAAATCCACTGAACAAAAACACTGCTCATTTTCTGTCTGGAACTAAAAAAGAATGTCAATTAAAGCAGCGTTGTTTGAGCCCCAAAAGCACACTGAGAAATAATGTTCCTGATTGTTCCTGAGATGACAACTTCCGACTCATGTAATTATGAAACGACCATTAAACATCTGCAAGGCAGCAATCAAGAAAATGACCCTCTCTGCAATTAAAGTGGATGTATGAGACAGCATGACACTCTGATGGAATGGAATTCAGTCTGGTCCTCAGTCTTTTATCTCCTTCTCTTTTATGCAGCGATTCGTCTGTACAGTTCCCTTAATTAGGGTGTCTGCATTAAATTGCAGGTAAGGGACATGTTACTGCACAGATAAAGTGCGTAACGCAGGAGTCAGCAGGTGACCATGAGGTACACACTGGTCAGGAAGCGATACTCATACAGCTCTTTCTAATTAGTAATCCACGGCGGTTCATATGGTGATAAAGGGATCTGTTTACATCAGCAATTTCCCCACAGGGAACTGAGCATATTTCCAAGAAAACTGAGTTAAAGCAGCTTTATCACTAGTTTCACAGAGTTAGCAGAGCCAGAGTTTTGACTATTGGCATAAGCTTAAATGTTATGTTGATGTGGAGTGGCAGTCTTGTGAGTTTCATGGATAAACGCAAATAAAATGCATGGGACTGCAGGCTGTTCACACTTGTCATTTTAGAAGGTTTCTCACAAGCACTCCCTTCTCATTGTGCTCTCCTTTACCAAGTCTACACTGCTATTTACAATGCATTCTGCTGTGACAAGACATCACCAAACTGTCAACTCGGAGGACTGCTGAGGGCATCATTTTGGGACAGGGCCATAAAGTTGATCCACTCTACAACTCATTCGGACCAAGAACCACCCACTTGGACAAGTAGAAACTTTCAAACTGACATGTAGAATAACCAACCAGGGGTGAATTTCAGAAAAGCGTCATCAACTATATGGTGCATTGTTAAGTTCCATTGTTAGCAACATTTAGCAGTGTTTCCTCAAACCAAGGGACATTCAAACATTCACAAACAGCATTGAAAAGTTGTTTGGTTGGAACTAGGGATGTCCCGATCAGGTTTTTTGTGCCCCTGATCCGATCCAAGTCATTGAATATTGAGTATCTGCCGATACCGAGTCCCAATCTGATACTTTGCCTTTTCTTAGTGCTTGGTACACAATTCAAGTACATTAAAGTTATTAAAATCAATCCAATGTATACAGGGATGTGCAGAGAATTTCTCAGGGGCAGGGGCTCTAATGTAAAAAAGGGGCATCTAACATCACTAATTTCCAATATAACAATTACTTATACTATCTTCCTGTTCCTGTATCTTCCTGGTAAAATGTTTATATGCTTATTTAATATATTGCGCATAGTGGATATATGATTTTTCTATTATCTTTTTGATTAATGATTAGCACATAAGAGTTGTTCTGCCGCATGGGTGATGTGCGTCCCGCATGTCGGTATGTAAAACCCACTCTTATTTTTTTATGATCACCTTTAAAGGTATGTGGATTCATTTTTTTTTTTTTTTTTTGTTGTTGTTCGTATTTTAGATGTAAACCAGTGTGTTAGTGTGTCTTATTCAGCTCTGTCTCTGCATGGCTTGACGTTTCGATGCGGCTGTTTTGCTTTGCTTTTTTTTTTGTTTTATTTTCTTTCTATTGTGCAGCTTGCTCTTGGGGTGCTGTGGTGTACCTTCTTCTGCTAGTTTCTAAACTGCAATTGCTGCTTGTTGTTTAAGTTTATTTTTGTTTGTTTGTCTCTTATTCCTGGTCCTGGTTCCAGAGTGGGCAGGCTACCCATTCTTTGGTCCTGCAGGTTCCCCCACAGATTGTGCAGCTTTAATTTTTTCTTATTTTTGAAGTGGATTTTACTAGTCTGTGATTGGTTTTCTTTTTGGTTTGTACATGTGTAGATATTAGTGTAGGTCTCCTGGAGGCCCAGTACCTAGCCTGCCTTACTACTGGTGAGCCCCAGCTCCTTGGGTTGGTTTATTATTAATATTATTATTTTTTTTTGGTGCAAAGTCTGTTTATTTGCCCCTATGCCAGAGTTAATTGTTACTCTCGCGACCGCCTGCTGTGAACTTATTGCTTTTGACTGTCTCCTTTTAACTATTTATGGTCAGCTATTAAAGTTGTATTAATAAAAACAAATAGTGTATTTCCATATCCACGTCTCATTGTCCATTTGTGTTGAGAAAGAAACTCGAACCTGTGTGTCTAGTATTTGTATCTCTCCGGGTAGTAATACTGGGTGGCATAGTCGCTATTTGTTTGTAAATGCAGTAAAATTATCTGTTTTTGTTTGTATGTGTGTGTGTGTGTGTGTGTGTGATTGTCCTTCCTTGTGACATATTTATATATATACATATATATCTTCCAATAAGATACACACTATCTGTCAATATAACGCACACTCTGAATAAAGACACTGGTAGATGTAAACATGTTAAATGACATTGTAAACAGACTGTGTGGTCACAATTATTAACATGGGATAATACAATTATTTTATTGTATAAGTACAATAAGCAGATTAATTGCAACATAAAGGGGAAAGAAGGTTAGAAAGCATGAAGTTTGCGAATGCCAGAATGTTATCCGTCAAGTCCAAAGGAAGACCCAACCCATAGCAACGCGTTATGACAACGATATCTCAGATAGTCTGACGGCAGTTAAAATTAAATCGTAAATATATTACTGTAGAGTGATTACTTACACAAAGGGCACATCAAATATGCACAGAACACAGAATCATGAACGCGTGTGACGCGCTAGAACAGACCTCATTGTTCGTGTGAATCACACACACACATTTGAGTGTCTTCTCTTCCTTTAATGGCGGTGGACTGTTGAAAGTACATACCGCCACCTATTGCATGACGATGCTTGAGATCGGCTCTGGACATCCCTAGTTGGAACTACAACTCTTGGGCTGTGGTTAGAAGGATAGTTTCTTGTATGGCATGTGGACTTAAATAGCCAATGTCCTTCAAACAATGGATGTGCGGCAAAGTTAATACAGTTTCGGGAAACAGTCGAGACTAGCTAGTTAATTTCTCCAACGATGCATTGCACTATGGTAGTTAAGCAGCGAGTTACATTGTTGTATTGGAAATGCACTCCAGGATGTCTTGTTTGGGATTTGTAAAAATCAGTCAAATAAAAGGAGCAGTAATTTGAAGTGGTATAGCTATTTCAAATAGTGGCACACTTGTCTCTGTGAGTGGTTATTAGCAACAATGCTGAAGTAATTAGCTAAACATCTGTTTAGATTTATGTTCATCTAAAATGAATAAGCACTGATTGTCACACACATACAGTAAGTCTGGAAACAAAGAAGAAGATTCAGTTATGCCTGTGGATATTTCATTTACTCTCTTATAAGTGATGCACAAGCCATTAACTCTGCAATCTCTATGCAATGATTTGTCATTAATTGCAGTATCGCACCTCATTTTTTATACAAGTTTTTCCATAGCTTTTATTTTACTGGAGCTTGTGATTTTGGAAAGTTCTTGCAACTTTTACATAGATTGTGCACCAGCAGTCCTTGATAGTGATGAGAAGGTCTGTTTATTTCTATGAACCTGCACCTTCAAATACTTAAAATAAAGTAGGTCAGTAGGTATCTGAGACTAAGACAACATCAAACGTTTGTCCAATATTCTTACTCTGAGAATCTCTGATCATCCAAGATTAAATATGGCATACCCGATCCACTGAGATTTGAGTATATTCTACACTGTTGCTCAGATAAAAAGCCTTTCTATAAAAAATAATGTCCTCTCACATCTAGATAGTCACTCCATCATAGCGCAACTTTAGTAAAGAGGCCAACATATACCTGATCCACAAAAACAAAAGAGACTGAGGTGCTCAATACCGCACCACTGCACTTCAGAGAGAACATCCAGGCACTTTCTAAGACAACCCGAATGGCTTTACAACATTTTTGATCTGCTCAAGTATTATGCAGGTGTAACAAATATGAAGGCAGCAAATATTTCTTCTCAAATATTCTCATCTCTCCAGGGTCTAAATTTCTACGCATACTATGGAACACTTCTGCAGAGACATAAAATGCAGAGACAAACACAGAGGCAGATGCTTCATAATTGGACTTCATAAGTGTCCAACATTGATTAGTTTCCCTCCATAAAGGAGTCATAACACCCCCTTGTTTCTGTTCAGGCAGGTGAAATGATGATGCTTTAAAAAGATGGTCCACATCTCTCTGAAGGAGCAAGACGGATTTGAACAATATTGTTTGTATCCACACAAGAGAACACTGAATGAAACAACTGGGATGCTCAGACATGGGAGAGGTCTCACAATTCTTTCAATATCTGTATGTAGACAATTCTTTGCTGCTTGAGATCCCAATAAAACCTGCCTAACAGCAACAACATTAAAAACTAGACTTTTACATTCTCTGAAGAAATGTGAGTGACTTTTGCCTGCACAAAGCTCATGGAAACAAAGCTTGATCTGGGGTGCGTTTCCCAAAAGCATTGTTAGTCATTTATGGTCGTAAGTTCCTTTGAACTCTGATGGTAATCAAAAACTTTTAAATTCTGTTTATGACTTATTAAATGACTTATCCTCATGTGGTTCCAAACCTGTATGACTTTCTTTCTTCTGCTGAATATAAAATAATTTATTTTGAAGAATGTTGGTAGCCATTGACTTTCATTGTATATATTTATTATCATTATTATTATTTAAACCATGCATTTGCTAGGTGGTTCTGGGTAGTGGCTACACCATTGCTTTACATTTGTTAGGGTGTTCTGGGTAGACGTTAGGGCAGACAAGCAACAAATGACTTCTGTGTGTGTCTCTCTCATATAGAAGCACTGGATTAATGTAGTGCATCTGCGGGAAAAAACACAAGCCCAGCTGGCTTTGTTCCTGTTGTCACGAAGGTAAGCAGATTTACAAGCAGACAGATCTTTCCCACATCACTGATGGGCATCATGTAGAAGCTGAACAACAGAGCCGTTTGTCTGTTATCACCAAAGAATAGCCTGCGCCAGGCACAGTTGTTTGTCAGCAGCATATCTGTTCTTCTTCTTCAAAAACAGCATGAAGTCTTATCGTCACTTCTAACTCATCCACGGCGCTGCCCAGCTGTCCGTCTAGCAGTAATTCTATTCTTATCAGCTATGCCGATTCCAGTTCTTCCTTCACACGTGTCCCTGCTCTGACACTGACTATTTCCCTCACGCGCAGCTCCCACTTGCACAGGCCAAGCATGGACACTCGTTCACATGCACAATCCAAACCACTTCCTGTGAGGACACTAAAGGACACTGCTTTTTTAAAAGAATTCATGACAACAGCTTGAAAAGTCTTCAATATCCCACAAATGCAATGTGCTCGACTTGACCTTCGATTTTCAAAAGGACAAATGAACCACAAGTAATTTCAGCTTTGATTTCTTTGAACCCTTGCATAATTATAGATATAGAATATATATATATATATATATCTATATTATACGTATATATGACAGGACTACAAAAGGTTAGGACATTTTTAGTCAATTCAGTGCATTAAAATAAAAAATAAAAAATAGTATTTTATGTGATTATAACTGGTCTCCACATAACACAATGAGGTTCATGTGACAAGAATGTTTCATAACTGTTAGCATAACATACATTTATATACTGTTTTTCAAAATGCTAAGTAGTATATACTGTACCTACCTACCTACTGTAGCTCAACTCTGGCCCTCGAGATCTACTTTCCTGCAGAGTTTAACTCCAGCTTTGCTCAAAGATACCTGCCTATAACTTTCTAAAAAACCTGAAGACCTTGATTAGCATGTTGAGGTGTGTTTGATTAGGGTTACAACTAAACTCTGCAGGAAAGTGGACCTTAAGTTCCAGAGTTAAGAACCATTGCTATGGTGTATCCTGCTCTGTCGTGTATCCTGAACACAGCCGTAGAGAATATTCTGCCAGCAGTATAATTTACAGTGAAGATGGGTGGGAGATGTCCTCACCACTTCATGAGATACAGTATGAGCTTGTGAAAGGGATGTATAGAATAATAAATCCATTTTATCCATTTTATTTTAGAAGAAAGCAACAGTGCCAATATTCTCTCCCACACAACTCTCAGTCATGTGCGCTACACCTTCTTTTTGCTTTTTTCATTTCTCACTATCAAAAAAGAAAATGCAAGCAAATATGTTCCAATTGCAAATATATCCACTAGAGTTACAATGATTTATGACAACCCACTTAATATGACATCGAAAATACTGTTTAGGGTAAATGTTTGACATTTCAGATGTTAGTGATTTAATTTAAGTTTTTACCTAATTAATATTCATAAGCCAAACAATTTTATTGCATCACAAGCAAAATAAATAAATCCTGATTAAAAGGATGAAATACTAGAAGGGGCCAGTTCAAAAGTGAACATTCTGTCATCATTTATGCCATTCCAAATATGTATGAGTGCCTTTTATCTGTGGAATATAAAATATATATATTTTGAGAAATAACTAAATATTTAGCAATTTTTCATTAACATTTTCAAAGTCATTCAGCTTTGTAATAACATAAGGGTGAGTAAATGATAACATAATTTTTCATTTTAGGATGAATCAACTCTTTCATTTAGGGTAAGCTAACTAACTTTGACATTACCTTTTATGATAAATTCTTAGAGAGAAAAAAAATCTCTTAAAATACCAGTTAATGTTAGTTCAGGCTGTAAAATGCCACATAGTGCAACTGTGAAAATAACATTATCCCTCCTTTATTTTAGACAATATTATGTGTCATTGGCCCAATTAACAAAAGTAGAACTCTCCTCAGCTGAACATAATTGGCCATTTTTAAATCCATTGCACAGAATTCTAGATTTTGCCCCACAGTCATTATGGAAAACGTGTCTGCAGATTCCATGTGTGTCTGGATATACAGTATGTAGCATTAGGTTTGGAACAGCTATTATGTGGACTAGATCTGACACGCTGCGGCTGCTGCGTGGTTGAAGGATACTGCCTAAACATGCACATAATTAAAGGGGATGCATGCTGCAATTGCATACATGTTGCAATAGGAGAGTAGGGAGAGCCCCATAGCAGATCTAGACAGGTGGTGCTGGGGAAGGAGGTTGGCTAGGAAAATTCCTATGAAGTTGAGCCATGTTGGGATGGAATAAATAAGGTTAAGAACACATGACAAAAAGATTGATTGGCCACACTGCCAGCTTGTAGAGCAACAACTGCTATTTGGAAGAGTTTCATGCTGAACTATGTATATACAGTATATTATATATATATATACATATATCGAGTTTATTTGCAAAGATCGATAAATGCCACTTTATAAAAAAAGAGCTGATTGCCGTGCATTATTCTCCACATATAGTGCGATCTGAACCCTAAACACGTTTTGTCCACTTTCAAGGCATCACGAGTTCACGTTTTACTGCAGAGGCCGACAAGCGCCCTTGATAAATCCATTTTAGCGAATCAGCGCGCTGTATTCAGGTCTGGTGACAAGGCTACTTTCACTTTGAAAAGACGTGTTAGCTGAGAGGAGTTTTGTCAAAGCTGACTAAAAGTGTTCGAGGATGGATAATTTCGACGAACTTGATGAACCTGTGATATCTTCTTCAGGGTGAAAAAGGAAAATAAAAGCTGAAACATTTTCATGGAACCTTGCAAAAGCAGCGCGTTACCATGATGAGGGAAAAGCTCCGTGTATTGAGTGTAACACAACATTGCGTGTTTATGATCACAACAACAACAACGTTTCTCAGGCATCTACATTGTCATCCGAAGAGATTACAAGAATTAAACAAGTGTTTTTTCAAGCAGAGTTATCTGCTTTTGCCAAAAAACGACTGTTGGAGTTATACAGTTCTCTCTCTCTCTCTTTCTTTTTTTCTGTTGTTTGGCACTAACAGGTCATGGGTTTGAATCCCAGGCAATATTTTTTGGACAATGATGTGCAAAAGCACTTAAAATGGTGGGGAGAAAAGAAAAGCCATCCCTTTTTCCTCTTGAAAATATATTAAGACACAGTGATCTCATCTGAAGTGGCTGAGGGATTGATTTCCAAGAACAAACCCATCAGCCTTTCCACTCAGTGGCCATATTAACCAAGTTTGCTGATGGTTCTCTTGGACTTACACAGAGAGTTATCAGAGGTGTTAAGACCTTCAGGGGACTTTCTGTAATAGGGCTCTGCACAGGTGACTAAATCTCGTTTAGACATCTTATGTCCATCATCACCACCCACCCCTTTTTCCTGGCCCGAAAACATGACGGGCATTAGACTCTCACAGCACAATGCCTTCATCAGGCATGATTTCCTTTATCAAGAGAGTGGTCTTTGGAGAGAAGAGGCAGCTTTTACAAAAGGCTTTTGACAAACAAAAAGAAGGAGAAAAAAAGCTGATGGAAAGACAGGAAGAGGTGAAAAGAAGAGACCTGTGCTGGGAGAAAGGAAGAGAGAGCCGTTGAAAAATAAATGTTTCAGGAGGTGTGGAAAAAGCTAAACAAAAAAACAGACTGCCACAACTACTGACAATTACAGAGGCCGACGATGCATAAAACACATTATCTGAAGCCGAGAGAAAAGATATAGAACAGCTGTCTTCAATCGAGGGATCAGTGGTCACCGCACTGAATTTACACATCAAGAAACAGCAAAATGGGCGAGAGAAAATGGAAAAAGTCGTGGCGGAGTCATTACTCACCAAAGCGCTTGGATGCAAGTCAAACGAATATGCGTGGGTCTGTAATATATAGGTTAGATGCAGCCACCCTGCAATGAGTATCTGAGCAGCATGGGTGCTCGCCGTTTCACTCCATTTGACAGTTTAAGTGACTAGGCTAGAAAATGCTGACAGAACAGACACCTGATGAATACGGGTGAGCAGTCATGGCAAAGAGCAGTTGAATCAAAGGTGTCAGTGTCTGGTTCAGTCAGTTTTTGTTTTTGATCTATACAGTTTTATGAGGAAATATCACTCTAGTGCTGCTTTCAAAATGTTCTCTAATCTGTTATATTGGATGTCTTTGCTGGTTGTGGCCTTTCACATAATTCTATTGCGATTTGGTTGCATTTAGCCTTTACCATTTCATATACAGTGGGGAAAAAAAGTATTTAGTCAGCCACCAATTGTGCAAGTTCTCCCACTTAAAAAGATGAGAGAGGCCTGTAATTTTCATCATAGGTATACCTCAACTATGAGAGACAAAATGAGAAAAAAAATCCAGAAAATCACATTGTAGGATTTTTAAAGAATTTATTTGCAAATTATGGTGGAAAATAAGTATTTGGTCAATAACAAAATTTCATCTCAATACTTTGTTATATACCCTTTGTTGGCAATGACAGAGGTCAAAGTTTTCTGTAAGTCTTCACAAGGTTTTCACACACTGTTGCTGGTATTTTGGCCCATTCCTCCATGCAGATCTCCTCTAGAGCAGTAATGTTTTGGGGTTGTCGCTGGGCAACACGGATTTTCAACTCCCTCATAAGATTTTCTATGGGGTTGAGATCTGGAGACTGGCTAGGCCACTCCAGGACCTTGAAATGCTTCTACGAAGCCACTCCTTCGTTGCCCGGACGGTGTGTTTGGATCATTGTCATGCTGAAAGACCCAGCCACATTTTCATCTTCAATGCCCTTGCTGATGGAAGGAGGTTTTCACTCAATCTCACGATACATGGCCCCATTCATTCGTTCGTTTACACAGATCAGTCGTCCTGGTCCCTTTGCAGAAAACAGCCCCAAAGCATGATGTTTCCACCCCATGCTTCACAGTAGGTATGGTGTTCTTTGGCTGCAACTCCGCATTCTTCTCCTCCAAACACGACAAGTTGAGTTTTTACCAAAAAGTTCTATTTTGTTTCATCTGACCATATGACATTCTCCCAATCCTCTTCTGGATCATCCAAATGCGCTCTAGCAAACTTCAGACGGGCCTGGACATGTACTGGCTTAAGCAGGGGACACGTCTGGCACTGCAGGATTTTGAGTCCCTGGCGGCGCAGTGTGTTACTGATGGTAGACTTTGTTACTTTTGGTCCCCGCTCTCTGCAGGTCATTCACTAGGTCCCCCCTTGTGGTTCTGGGATTTTTGCTCACAGTTCTTGTGATAATTTTGACCCCACGGGGGGGGGGGGCGGGGTGAGATCTTGCGTGGAGCCCCAGATCGAGGGAGGTTATCAGTGGTCTGTTTTGTCTTCCATTTTCTAATAATTGCTCTCACATTTGATTTCTTCACACCAAGCTGCTTACTATTGCAGATTCAGTCTTCCCAGCCTAGTGCAGGTCTACAATTTTGTTTCTGGTGTCCTTTGACAGCTCTTGGTCTTGGCCATGGTGGAGTTTGGAGTGTGACTGTTTGAGGTTGTGGACAGGTGTCTTTTTATACTTGATAACGATTCAAACAGATGCCATTAATACAGGTAACTAGTGGAGGACAGAGGAGCCTCTTAAAGAAGATGTTACAGGTCTGTGAGAGCCAGAAATTTTGCTTGTTTGTAGGTGACCAAATACTATTTTACCGAGGAATTTACCAATTAATTCTTTAAAAATCCTACTATGTGATTTTCTGGATTTTTTTTCTCATTTTGTCTCTCATAGTTAAGGTATACCTATGATGAAAATATTAGGCCTCTCTCATCTTTTTAAGTGGGGAACTTGGCACAATTGGTGGCTGACTAAATACTTTTTTGTCCCACTGTATATATATATATAATATTAAATTTAGTTTTAGATGTTAGAGAGTCCAGACTCGTAACCCAAAATTTGCGGGTTCGAATCTCCCACCTTCAGTACACCTGAGGTGCCCTTGACAGTGGCACCGAACCCCCAACTGTTTTCTCCCCGGGCGCCGCAGCATAAATTGGCTGCCCTCCGTGTGTGTGTGTGTGTTCCCTGCTGTGTGTGCACTTTGGATGAGATAAATGCAGAGCACTAATTCCAAGTATGGGTCACCTTACTTGGCCACATGTCACGTCACTTTTAATCACTTTGTCACATATTAATTTTACCGCAAAATACCTCACTGGGGGTACTATTAGGACTTCACCATATTGAAGTCATCAATCTATTCACCCTCATGTAATTTCAAACCATAAGACTCTGGTTCATCTTTGAAACACAAATGAAATATACTGTAAATATATATATAGATATATATATATATATATTATAGCCAGTATATATAGACACACCACACACACCACACACATATATCTATAAATATATAGATATATATATATATATATAATAATATATTCATCATACACCAAGATTTTTCTGTTCCTCTATTTAAAGTCCATGTTTATGATTCTAAAATGTTGATGCGTGAGAAAAACGTCATTAGTTATTTCATGATGAGCAACGTTTGAGCTTCAATTTACCTTATTTGATGTGCTCCATGTATGTGTGTTGATCAATGCTTATATCTGAATAAAAGTCTAAAAAATAAAATAAATCTATTCATCATACAAAGCAATCATGTCTGTTTAGAAGACTTGGTTTAAACCGCACGATTTAAAATTGATTTATTTTATTATCTCCTGATGAGTTTTGAAGTGTTTCAATGGAGGGACAAAAAATTCTCAGTTTTCATTCAAATTAAATTAAAAAATTTAAATAATTTACATTTCAAAGATTCAAGAAAAAAAAGTACTCAAGAATAGTCATTGGATAGAAACCAGTAGCAGAACTGTTTGAATCAGAATCAAAGTCAGAATAATTTCTTAAAATTCTTATGATCCGCATAGAGTACTACTATTAAAAATATAGGACAATATTGCAGTTATAGCTACTTCTGTATCAGTCACATGGCATTTACTGTACAGCTCAGATGAGTTGATAAAAAAACTTTTGGAACATCAACCAAAAACACCAGCCTTTATCTTGTGTACTTCTGTGCCAAGCAACTACCAGTGAGATTAACGAGGATGATAACGGCTATCTTTCCAGGTATTATAGACCTAGGTTTAAAGACTATATTGATTCCTCTAAAACAAGGTCAAAAAACAGCAACTTTGTTGTGTGTGGGATAATGTCACTACAGCAGTGTTTTCATTGTGAAACTGGACTGAATTGAACTAAAGAAGGCTGTTTTTTATGGAATTAACATTAAGTCCTTAAGCAATTCAGGAGTCAGGGTCACGTCCTGGGCTGCAGTCCAGGCCAGATTGATGAGAGGTCTCATGTCCTGGCTGACGCAGCCATTTTGGTCATTCAGGCAGGGGATATTTAGGGTGGACTCACACTAAGCAATCTGAACCGTGCCCGAGCACGTTTGAACCCCAAAGCCCAGTTCATTTGACTAGTGTGATCGCTCCGTACCGCGCCCGTGCACGGTTCGTTTGGCTGTCCCTGGCCCGCTTGGAAGAGGTGGGCCAGAGCACGGTTAGTGTGATCGCTAACCGCGCCAGAGCACAGAACAGCTTCTATTTTGTATGCACTACTGTCATCATTATGACCGCAAACATCTTCTATTACTACTACTACAGTACACTTTTCAATTAATTTAATTACATTTATAACGGGTCTGGTTCTTGATGAACCGGAATTGTAGTTTGCGAGTAAAGCTGCAAATTATTTCATTAACGTCAGCTGCCTCCGTAATAATCTTCTGATACATGCAAGTGAAAATCGCTGCATGGCATAAATGAATTTATTAGGTAGTCTATTAGCGAGAGTGGTTTTCTCCGTTATCTCGTACATGACGTAATCGTGCACCAGCCCGGAATGTTTAGTGCAAGTATGAGTGCAGGAAAGCGGGGGAGTGGGGAGGGGGGATAATCGCGCTGGGGCTCGGTTCAAGGCAGCTGTGCCTAGTGTGAGTACTAGGGCTGCATGATAAATCGCATGCGATATTTAACGTGCATCTTGTCAGTTAAGCCGGTTCTGTAATCAGCGATAAATCTCCATCACGAGTGTGCTTTCACATGGAGCAGCATTTATTCACAGAGCTGTTGTTCACTGACAAGCTGCACAAAACCACGATCTTATATGCGATTTATCGTGCAGCCCTAGTGAGTACACCTTTACAGTTGTTCACAGGCAGAAACATCCTCTGCTGCCCTGCCACAAACAAGGGTCAAAAACTATTTTCATTCTACACATGAAGTGCCTAATACGTCTTATCTGAAATATATACACACTACATCTCTTTTGACTGACAGGTCTGTGTCACACAAGGAAAACACCTGAGCTCACAGCTCCCTAAATTATGTGAGACTACAGTTTCCACAGCAACCACACATCTGGTGCTGAAGAACTTTGATTCAACAAGACGAATGGGACCTGAGACAATGTTCCACAAAGCTCTGAATGCTGTTACCCAGGCTCATTGGGAATACGTGACTTTACCTACATTTCTGCAAAACTCAAAAATAAAACGTACCTATACACACGACTCGCTGCAGTTTCCAGTTGAAATGAACACTAGAGGCAGTCACTCCGTCAACTTTTATTCCTTTTCACACAAAGTATGATTTAAAGGGCCAGAGATTTGATAACGGAAGCCTAATTTTCGCACAGTTCCTTGCACAATATTATGTTATGGCTTCAAAACTCATTATATGAGTTTTCTAATTCAGAAGGTTTGCTTGGTAGCTCATGCGATACGGAGTTGCGCTTGTCAGGTGAAGCGCTCCGGTACGAAATCCCACAAGACTACGGTTTGACAAAACAGCTCAGACCCCCATACCATCAGCGAATGGATACATTTGTTTATCCCTTTCGCATTCGTTAACACTATCGGGTAGGTTTAGGGTTGGGTTTGGTGTAGGGGTTATGTTATTTTTCAACAAGATAGAGCATTAAACTCCCAGGACATTTTAATTCTGAACCATCGCAATACGTACCTAAAGCAAAGTAATAAAAATGCAACAATTTCGCGCCTGTACCAGTGTAATAAAAATATGCCCACGGACACATACTGAACATGCGTTTTAGCACCACTCACCGAACATTTCACTTTGAAACTGCCATGAAACGTACAGTAAGGTACGTAATATTGGTGTTGTAGAAATGTCACCACAAGCATGTATTTCCAATTAGCCTGTGCTGGAATGCTATGAAGTGAAGAGTCCAGCTACAGCATTACACTGGTGGTCCAGTGGTTTTGCTCAAAGTTCAAACTATTTCAACAGTGAACTGCACTTGTAACTGAAAATCTAATCAGGGCTGAGAAAATAACAAATTAATTTATTTTCTGATTAACATGTTAAAAATAATTAACGCAATTAACGTAGCATTCTGTGCTAACGTTTTTTCCCCACATTCTTTTAATCCTCACAGGCGACAGGGGAAATATCACCCACAAGTGAAACATCATTGCTAGAGAACAAAAGCAGAGGAATGCATCTTTACACATGCACAAAGTGTGAGGAAACTTTATTATTAAGCTGCTATTCTTATAGAATCTGTTTTGAGCATGCGTGTACCTACTTAACCATAATTTGGGGACAAATGTGAGAGTTAAACCTGACAAAAACTCCCAAAACCTTGGTTGTGGATGACTTTATTTTTTAAAAATGGTATAAAATTAAAGCTTTCTATTTTAATATAACTTAAAATGTAATGTATTTATGTGCTGCAAAGTTGAATTTTCAGCAGTCATTCCTCCAGTCTTCATTGTCAAATGATCCTTCAGAAATCCTTCTAATATGCTGAATGTCGTTAACTGTCACATTCAATCAGTTTAATGTGTCCTTGCTGAATAAAAGCATCAATTTATTAAAAAAAAATAAAATCATACTCATCCCGACCTTTTCTTACCTTCTTATCAACCTCAGAAAATAGCCCTATTGTGGCACTGATCACGCAATGCTTTTCATGTGGAGGTCATGCATAGTCAGCGGTGTGTTGAAGCCTTGACACATGTCATTATGCCTTTGCTTTTACTCACACACAGCAAATATATCAGTGTTAATTTATTGGTGTTACTTGTGAGTGTTGAGATTCAGAGTAGTTGTAACACTCCTTTGCATAAGAAATAACACTTCTGGAGTTAACACCTCACAGACATTTTGAGTCTCTCACGAGTTTGGCAGCTTCATGTGACATTTATTGGCATGATTTGTTTTTTTGATACATAAATACATCATTTAAACAGTAACAATACAGATTAATAGAGTAGCTGATATGGCTGCTGCCTAAGAGTTATATACAGACAAGCGATGCAACACTAAGGGGTGAAACACAGTGGTCTCCCCAGAGAAGCAGCATCAGACGCTGATAGTTCACTGTTCATTCACCTAAATGTAATCTTATTGCACTACTTTAGCTTTGTGTCTGATTTTTAATGGGTAGAATTCTAGATTCAAAGATGCAGATCAAGTAACTAACGGAAGTAAAGCTTGCATTATTTATGCTACTAAATCAGTGACAGCTTTGACTTGACTGGGTGGTTCTTTCCAGTATTAGAAGGTACTGCTGCTACAAATTTAATAAACATGTTCATGAAGGTGGTTTGCTGAGGAGTATAGGTTGTGAAGTTTAGGCAGGATCGTTTCATAAATTTTTGGTTTGAAAAAATTGACCTTATTTGTTTTGCACAAAAATCTAGATCTGTCTGATGTCTCGATGTCTTCAGAAGCGTCATGTGCATCCACTGCATCGACATTTATTTTTTTGACGATCACCCAAGAAGGAAACCAAGGCTGTCAGAAGACTGTTCTGATGAACAAGCAGCAAAAAAGGCATGTATATGGTATAGAATAATGTGTAGTGCTTGTCTTGGAAGATGATTGGCAAATGACCTCGTTGCATACCACTTCAAAGCACACTTTTTTTGGATGACTCTTTGTTATTGACAAACTATTTTCCTGTTTGACACTGTAAAGCTGCTTTGACACAATCAGTATTGTATAAAGCGCTATAAAAATAAAGGTGACTTGACTGACATGACTTGACTTATTTGGAGGACCCATATTCTTAGAATGGATATGTACATAATTATTTCAGATGAAATATTGATGCAACAGTTTATCTATTTAACAGTTTAACTTTTGATTAATATTTGGATATGCCTTCATGTTTAAATGTATTGTTTTTGCTATTTGTGTTTTTATTATTTCTAATGAAAGAAATGCCTATATTGTGCCTTCATCACTTATTTTAAATGTGAACCTTCCATGATGTAAAGTGGCTTTTTTGTTAATAAAGAACTAGTTTGTTAAAACAACTGTTTGCATTTTACCTTTAGCCTGTGATCCCAGACTAAAGTTGAATTTAACTTTATGGATTGTTTTGATGCACTGTCAATGTTGTTTCAATGTAACACTACAAGTTGTCACAAATTATTTCCTGACAGTTACTGTCAACTCTCCTAATTTAACCTGGTTGGAGTACAGTGATGTCAACTCCTTACACTTGTCACAGTTATGGACTTTTGGTTGTGTTTCTCTCTGTTCCTGTTCTCCTGCCTTATTTAGTTTCATTACCCTATACCAGGGTTCCTCAAATCTTACCCTGGAGGTCCAATGCGCTGCAGAGTTTAGCTCCAACCCTGATCAAACTCAGCTACCTGTGATTTTCTAATGATCCTGAAGACATTGATTAGCATGCTCAGGTGTGTTTGATTAGGGTTAGAGCTAAACTCTGCAGGAAAGTGGATCTCGTGGGCCAGATTTGAGGATCCCTGCCCTATTCTGTTCAGTCCGGATTTGTTTCTATGGTTACTTATGGTTTGCAGCTGTTACTCATTTAATAGTCTCCTTATTTACACTCCCTGTTCTGTTCAGTCATTGCTGGTTATTTTTCTTTACCATTGTGTGTGCTACATTTGCTCCTGCGATTCTCTTGTGCGTATTCATTGTGGATTTATAATTAAAAGACATCGTGCACTTTAATTAGCAGAACACTTTACAACATGGAGTTAAAAATATCTAGAGTTAAAATGCATCTTAACAGTGTTAAATTGTCACGCTTTATTTTTTTATTTTTGTTGAAGAAAAATGTACTCCCTGTGGTGTGAACCAGAGTTGATTTACAGTGTAAATGTAACTGTCTTAGTGTTAAATCAGTACCACTTTTAAAAGTGTTACTTTAATTCTGAAAATATTGGGACAAAATGTTCACTGCCACAGAGTTGATTTGAGCTCTAAAAGAGTTGAATTTGCCGCCGTGCATAAGGCTTTAGAGTCTAGAATAGATTCTTTATATAAGAATCTACTAAGGCTCTGTATTCCAACTTCCTAATGTGGTTAATTGACTGACTATCAACAGTTGGGTTTTGTAATGAGCCCTGTGGGAACTCTAGCCTAATTCACTGGTTTCATTGGCAATATCAAGAATCAGGATCCAGATCCCTGAGGGCCAGACGCACGAATGACCCAATGGATCACATTTTTGAAGGTTATTTCAACCTGGAGCCTTTGGAACTTTTTCAAAAGACTTAATATGACTTCAAATCTAATTTCCTCTCACATTATGGGGTCAAAATGATTGTAGAGGTAAAAAAAAAATCAAGGTTGTGCTGCTGAAGGGACAGTTCCTAGCATGGATAAATGTGCCCAAAAAAGAAAAAGACCATTAAGGAAGGGGACATTTATGACCTTAACAACGGAGTTGTATGATTATAGTCTGATCGCTACACTTGTGAGGTTAGGCTAGCAATACATTGTGGGAGGGACAGCGGAGGAAAGAAAGACATTACCGGAGCCAAGTCAGGAGGCCAGGAGACATTATAAGGGAGGAGGACAGAGCAATCTTGTATCGTCTCCATCCAGGAGATAAGAGACTAAGATGGGGTCACGGTTAATTCAGAGTAAGATTCTACAAGCTCTGGCTTTTCCTTCAGCTTGAATTCAGTTGCATAATACAAGCGGCACTGTTAGACTTCATGCTGATTAGAATTCATTTATACTTTAGCATTTTCAATAAACACACAATACACTTCTTTGTATATTTGCTGACCTGACTCACAACACTGGCACTGCATTCAAAACCGCTCTAGCATGAGCATTTCCAACCTGTTTCTGGGCACCCTTTGAATTCCAAAATCAGGTTTTACCTCTCAACCAAAAGGCTTCTATTTAAGCTTATTTGAGCTGAAATATATATTTAGTAGCACAATCATTGCCATAAATATAAACAGGTATTTACAGATGAACAAAGCAGAGGTTGTAGTTGGTAATAGCTACAGGCTTTGCATTTGCATCACTACGACATAACATCTGCTGTGATTAACCTCCTGCGTTCACTGCTGTAAACAATTAGCCTGATTAACTACATTTAACCAACAAGCTGTTAAACAACCCAAGAACAGCTCATGAACAGACAAACAGTAATTCAGCATGTAACGACTGAACACACTTAAACTGAAGACAGGAATAAAGCAGCAGTTACCTTCCAGAACTTTTTGGCCGTCTCTACCCTGGACCGCTTGCGGGAGAGCGACACTAGCCTTGCAGAAGTCGCATGGTCAAAAATCATCTTGAAGGCAAGAAGACTTGCACAGAATATATGGACTGCGTACAGTGAGAACATTTTATATGGCTCCCAGAAGCCCTTCCAATTATCAAACACCCATAAAGAATAAGAATCCATCCCATCTGAGCAGGGGATCCCATTACACACTAATGGAAGAGCAAACGGAGCAGCCGTCTTGTCTGGCAGACATTTAGCAGGGATGGAACAAGACAATGGATACAAGATCTCCGGTTGTAAGAGCCCTCCTTCCTAAAAACACAATAGTTTTCCACTGAGGTCATCACCTTAAAGTGGGTTATCACTTTAATGAGTTTAGCATGTTTGCTAATGTGATTAGAGATTACGATCACTGCTGAAATGTGAGCATAGGTGCTGAGATTAGAACAGGCCTCCAGTGGCACTCAATATCTCATTTAAAGAGCACATGTAAGAGCATAAGAGATAGAAGCTAAAGAGGTTATAGTGCGGAGTGTACGCCAGAGTATGTGAGCGGAGTGGAGCAGCAACAATTTCCCCTCCGCGCTCCGAGCATTCAATAATCACTCCGCTCCAGCTCCACTCCTCGCTCACTGATATCAGAAACACTGCTCTGCCTTCACTCCATGATGCAATTTACGGCTAAAGTATTTCAGTATGTTTTGAAATATCACAGAAGTTCTGTTCATAACATATATTAAAAGAAAAATATATAAAAAAAATAAATAAATACTAGGAGAATAGTTTCAAAGTGGTTTATTTCAATTTTTTCCTACCACATGCCAATATTGCATGGTTGTCAGCATTAAAAGGTATCATTGCTGCTTTTTGCAGAGCAAATTTTGTTTGTGAAGGATGAACATAACAGTACGTTTTCGTCAAATGAAATCGGATACAGTTGAAGTAGCACTGTAAGATTACATTTGTTTGAATGCATTATTGAGCGTGCGATTGAGCGTGCGATTGTGAATAAGTGCTGTACCTGTTTAAATCATGCTTTCACCCGAAAATATTCAGTATCTAGAAGGAACAAACTAATTCCTTCAGAACCATAACTTCCCACTCATGTCCATTGCTGTCATCATAACCTTCACATTCTTTCTGATTTGAGTAATCCATCTGTATCAAGCTAGCTAAATATATTTAACATGTGAATTTTTGCTAAATATGCAGTTATATTACGGGGCATTGGTATGAATTGTACTCGTGATGGAGCAGTTGTGGAGCACTCTTGGAGCGAGTGAAAACCATGACGCTCCGACTTTTAAAAAATTCGCTCCTCACTCCATTCAAAATCACACCGCTCCACTCACATACACACGTACAAGCATACAACATTTAATGATGTTTGCACACCAAAGCATTAACAGCAGACTCGTTTGTCTTATGGCAGAGCACCAAGAAACTGCATGTCAGTTTGAAAACGGTGGTCTGGGTGAAAAAACGTGGACTCGAGTCAAGTTCACAAATGGTATGAAAACAATCTAGCACAACTTGCAAATGAACCCCAATTGATAAATAATTTTCCTCAAGCATAGTGCATTTGACAAACAGGCATTACATTATTATTTGTTTAAATCTTCACCTTCCACCCTAGCTCTCAAATCTAATTTGCACTCCTGATCACGCCAAATAAGATGATTTGATGACAGTATTTGATGCTGCCTTGAAAGGACATATCTCAATTAAAGGAGATTTGAGACCTATCATGGCTTCAGAAAAATTGGAATATAGATAATCAGTCATATGAACCACTTTGTTTGCCACTTTGTGGCGCCACTTTTGACATTCTACATACAGCACCAGTCACAATTATAAATGTACTATGGAAATTTGCTTGGAGTGACATAAAGATGAACTGATAGTTTTGGTAGTAAATCCAAACAGACAAGAAAAAAACCTTTTGGCCAGCCTTTACCTAGTTACCCAGCTCAGGTGTTTCATGGTTTTCCCAAAAAGTAAAAGTGTAGCATTACAAAACATAACCATTTATTGGCACCAGAGTATGTGAGCGGAGCAGAGTGAGAGCCAAGTGCGGAGTGGAGCGGTGTGATTTTGAATGGAGCGAGGAGCGAATTTTTTAAAAGTCAGAGCGTCGTGGTTTTCACTCGCTCCAAGAGTGCTCCACAACCGCTCCATCACGAGTACAATTCATGCCAACGGCCAGTAATATAACTGCATTTTTAGCAAAAATGCACATGCTACATATATTTAGCTAGCTTGATACAGATGGATCACTCAAATCAGAAAGAATGTGAAGGTTGTGATGACAGCAATGGACATGAGCGGGAAGTTATGGTTCTTAAGGAATTAGTTTGTTCCTTCTAGATACTGACTTTGTTCGGGGGAAAGCATGACTTAAAAAGTACAGCCCTTATTCACTATTGCTCTCTAATAATGCATGCAACCACATGTAATATTACAGTGCTCCTTCAAACTGTATCCGATTTCGATGAGCAACCTCTGTAAGAAATCGCGATCTGTAGATACAACAACTGACGAAAACGCTGTTATGTGCATCCTTCACAAACAAAATTTGCTCTGCAAAAAGCAACAATGATACCTTTTAATGCTGACAACCATGTAATATTGGCATGTGGTAGGAAAACAATTTAAATAAGCCACTTCGAAACTACTCTCCTAATTTATTATTTTCTTGTCCTTTTATTTTGATATTTTATGAACAGAACTTCTGTGATATTTCAAAACATACTGAAATACTTTAGCCGTAAATTTCGTCATGGAGTGAAGGCGGAGTGGTGTTTCTGATATCAGTGAGCAAGGAGTGGAGCGGGAGCGGGAAATGGTGAACCCGGAGCGGAGCTGGAGTGGAGTGATTACTGAATGCTCGGAGCGTGGAGGGGAAATTGTTGCCGTTCCACTCCTCTCACATACTCTGATTGGAGCGCTGTACTGCACATGCAGTTTTACAGTAAATTAAACTGAGGCACTAATCATTCAAGGGAGCCAGTTCATTCAGAAAGTTATTGTAAATAAAGAAGTTCAACCAATGCACCGACTGAATCCCTGCGTGGCATTTTACATCTTTACACATCTGACATACTAAATACTGCTGTTTATCATTGTGCTTTTTAATGTTACTCTAGGAAGCTTTGCTAGTTCCATTTAGCTTAATTTACTTGTTCAAATGCAGGTTAATGTGGTCACCACTCGTTGTATTTGTGCCAAACATGGGTGCCGCTAGACCCCATTTATCTACCCCATTTAAAATCTCAAGTTTGAGTTATAATTTACTTTATTTGTCAGTGTATTAATTTAGATTGATAATCCTGGAATAAAGAAATTAATATATATGCAACAACCAAATCAATGCTTGTAAAAGCAACGCAGTTTAACCAAAAACAAACTGACGCATTCGCAGAAATCCATGCCTGCACGTGTCTGTGTGTTTAACGGCAAAGCACAGCCTTACACGCAGAAGTGTCGGCATGCAGTTGAGGTGGGCTATGGAAAAAATGAAGAAACCAGTGATCGACTCCTGTAGATGGACATCAGAATTTTTATTTATTTATTTATTTATTTTTGTATGACGCAGTCACAGAAGCAGAAAGGAGACATGATGAGTCTGAGGGAAGTAAGACTTGATCAACAAACTTCATTCTAAACTATCAGAGTCAGGTCTCGGACATCAGATCTAAAGCATTAAATCCCCGGAAAACCTTTGTCAAATCTATGGAATTGCACTAGCCTATTGCAGCGAAAATAAACACATTTGGTGTCTTATCAAATTAATATTTATTTATATGCAAAAGATTTCTTCTGACTAGAATTAGAAAATCTAAGCATATCACACCAGTCCTCATGTCTTTACATTGGCTTTAAGTTACATTTAGGATTGATTTTAAAGTAGTATTACTTGTTTATAAATCACTCATTGCTTACACTGCATAGGTGCTCACTAAAATTATCAACCAGATCTCGGAACACGTTAGTTAAATACCAAGGATTCACTCAAAACAAGGGGAGTCTGCTTTTAGCTATTATTCCACACATAGTTGGAACCAGCTTCCAGAAGAGATTAGGGGGGTATTCCAGAGAGTAGGATATGTGACATACCTGGGTATGTTTAAGGGTAAGTAAGAGGATAAACTCAGCTTTCGGTTCCAAAAACGGAGGTAACTCTAAGTAGCCATAGCAACTTATTCCCTGAACATAACCTGCTCCGGAGTAGGTTATGTTTCAGGGTTAGTTTACTTCAGCGCTATCAGCACATGCGTGACCTTATAATATTATATATGATTTACAATAAGTATATATTTATATATATATATATATATATATTATATATATATATATATATATTTGTGTGTGTGCTTAATAGTTGTATGATATGTTAATTATATAAAGGTAATATTCTAATATTTTATTATATGTATTGTCATATTTTGTAGCGATATATATTAATTATAAAACACTATTATAACACTGTAATGTTTATTTTATTCTAATATATTCATTATATTTTGTTATCTCACTAACATAAAACTGCATATGGATATTTCTTATTATATAATTAGCATCAAACAAACATTATAATTCTTATTTTCAGTGATTAAAGATTAAACAGAAAAAAAGAAAAATGATTGCACAACCATCATTTAGGTGGTGATATAAAGGAAATATGTAAATGGCCATTGAACAAAAGAAGAAGAAAGAAGCAGCATGGTTTCCATGGTGACTCGACGATTCATCGCTCTGTTGAGAATGTCTTGTGTGTTAACCGTGGACATACTCTGAGTTGACTGAACTTATTCCCAGATGCGTTTATGGAACCAGCATACCACAAATAAGCCAGGTTTGAGTTATTCAACTAAGAGTTTGGGGTATATGTGACGGTAAGTTAACCTTGCTTTCTGGAATACACCCCAGATGTGCTCCAACAGTAGCCACATTCAAATCCAGACTCAAAACACATCTGTGTAGCTGTGCATTTGCTGAATGAGCACTGTGCTATACTGTATGTATCCTCTTTTTTTATTCTAAACCGTTTTAAAACATTTTAATCATTTTTATTGTACTTATTTTGATTTTATTTTTTCCTTTAATAAAACATTTTGAATTGCCATTATTTATGAAATGTGCTATATCAATATCCTTGCCTAGCCTAATACTTAATTTGCTAGCTCTTATTTATGAAAAAAAAAATTGGAAGTTCTTTCAAGTTTAATTTCCATATACATTGATTGCCTTAAAACATGTTGAGAATGTTCATGTGAAGTATTATGAAGACACTTAAATAAATCTGTTCGTAAAGTGTTAATGTATACATTTACTTTCCCTAGTGCGGTGTAGGAATAGTGGGTTACACAAGTTTGTAGAGTTTATTGTGTTGTACATTTATTGCACGCAACAGGCTTTCAAGAAAGAAAAGTGATATGAGTAATGGGGGGGGGGGATTGTTTGTTATTCAAGACATTCATAATAAATATGAATAAAGCAAGATAACCTAGCTGTTTTAAATATATGACATGTATGGCTTATTTAAACTGCAAAGTTAAAATATAAATTAAAGTTATTACAACAGATGTGAAGGGGAAGGAGAATTTATACGTGCGTCAGGTTTTTATTTGCAGAAAAAGACTTCCGCATAGGATACACATGTGTATCCTCGCTCATAGCTCCTCAGGAAGCGACCTTACTCCTCGATCCTTGCCTCCTCGTGGTGCAGTTAGAGAATTGAGATGTCCTTCAAGATGGCTGAGCTCGATCGGTTTCCGGGTTATAGGATGGAGGATGGAGAAACGAGGAAACGAGGAGGGATATTGAGAAGCACACAGTCATTCCACCAGAAGAACAAAATGTGACATTTTGAGGGATGGATGGAGGGAGGGAGGAAGGAGGAAGGAATATTTAGAAATTGGATAGAATGGTTTTCCATTTCATGTCAGATTTGAAAGGGTAACTTTAGATAAAGTACTTACATTACAAGTAGATTGTAGCTTGGGTTTCAAAGTACCTTCGCCAAGTATTTATGCTTACATATACTTTAAAAGTTAAATTTCATTTGGAGTAAAAGAATCACTTTTCTTTTTAAAAAGTCATCTAAACGAGTTTTGAGTGGTTGGACTAATGGACCTGAATAATGAGATTGAACTTTTTATTTGTTCAGCAAGTTTTCACATTAATCAGACTATAATTGGCCTCTGTGTTGTGTGCATGCTCCAAAAGACAGATGTGACGCTCAAAATGTATTTATACCTTCAAATATGCTGTTTTAATGTGAAAAGAGGCCTGCAGGGGGCAGAGGGGTAGAATCAAGTCCTGGTTCACAGCTCAAATCTCTTATTTTATTGTTCTCAGTATGCATGGTATCCACCCATTCCATTTAAAAAAAATGAAACCACACTGTGACCCTCAGGTTAAACCCACCTAAACTCTTGTTTGCTCCCGTCAGAACGCATCAGTTCTCATGGTAATAAACCCAATGCTAGTTCCCCTCCACTGCCTCCTAGAGCTGACAATGAGAGCTTCCCGACCCCGCTCTGGTCCCGGCCTGCTGGGTGCTTGTGGCGTGAGGTTAAGTGACGGCAGGCACATCACACACGTTCAGAACAAAGCCCACTCAGGAGAGCCTTACTTACGGCTAATCACAAAGACCCATGTAGCCTGTTGAATTAGCATTAACCTCCCCCGCTCCAGCACTTCAGCCTTTATCTGTTCATCATAAATGCTCTAAACATCCTCTCCAGCATCATGAGTGACACCCACGGGTGTGATTCAGGCCTAGACGTGGGAGCTGTTTTATTTCAGGGAATAAAAAGCACTTGATTATTATTCACCTATGTAAACTGGATGGACCAAATAGAGTGGCATCTACAATGACCAACATTACTTGAGGAGACACAGTGAATTAATTAGACCACAGTTATTGATCTACAGATTTGCCTGTGAATCCTAAGTCATCTGAGGTGTGAAGACCCCAGATGAGGCAGTGAGCCTCGGGGGCCCGCTGAGAGTGCCACAACACTGAAACACCCACTAATGGATCAAAAACAACATAAACATATTGCAACAATGACCTGCACCATGGAAACCAAACACCTGCAGAGGGAGTGATATAGATCAGTGCTACACAAATGGTGGGTTGTGATCCAAAAATGTGTAATAGACCTGTTCTGATAGGGATAACAGAAAATTCTTGAAAGCTAAATGTCAGTGTTCATTTTTAAAGACTTTCTTTTTTACTTGTATATGATGAACTATTCTGGTATTGGTAGTATTCTGTATTGGGTTGCCATTGTAAACCATAGAGAACATAGAGAGCATAAAAGGTGGCAAGACAACAGCTCAGGTTTNGGGGGGGGGGGGAGTGGATGGGACCCAGGCGTGCATGTGGTTTGGTCGGCTGGTAACTAGGTTAGGGTTGGGTAGGGAAGAAAACCGACTTTGTAGCAACCTTGACGCGGTCCGTGTATTTACCCTCAAACCAGAAGAGTTGGCGGGAAGCGGAGTCATAATCTGCAGATGTACGTTCAAACTTATAGAATGTACAGTAAGAAAGTTATTGCCTGGAACCAGGAAAATTCGGTCTTAAATTTGACAGCGACGGTTGGACCCGGAGTGGTCAGCTAAACTCTACATTGATCTAAAATATAATAATTAATCATCAATTAGTCGGGTTAATATATTCCTATGGTCCCCTGAGCTAGTTGCTACAAGTGTGATAAAGTAAATAATGTCTTGATAACACCTAGACCCCAATTGAGTTCTCAAGATCGTACTACATAATTAGCCTTCAACACTCAAGCGAATTACATAATCAAAAATACCCAGGCTTACAGACAAGAGTCCTAAAAATCCCCAGTATTATCCCAACCTTCCCGCTTGGAAATTCAGCCTGCCGTCATTGCAAGCCCATCTTGAGAGGCGTGACTCTCTGCAGGCTTTAAAAGGCCACACTCCATGATGTGACCCGCCCCTGTCGGTGGTTCAGAGAGATGCTAAGATAGGCTTTAGAACACCTCCAGGAACCAAAGCATCGTGCGGCTCACGGCCTAGTCCCCTTTCATATCATCGACGTGACTCTGATCAATGACCAAAGCGATCTCTGTTGCTCATCACCACCTTCAGCAAGTTATCTTGGGGGCCTTAATATTGCTCAGAATCTTTTGATTCATACATACCGCAAGTATCAAACTACTTAGTCGATGTCATTGATGCATTAGTATCAGTTTAGCACCTTTTTACCAGGTTTGTTGAACTAAGACTCTTACGTTTGTTTCCCCGGTTTTAGAATCTGCTGATATGCAAAATGGTTCCATTAAAATGTCATGTCCTATGGGGTCTCTGTTTCTTTAGTGGCTAAACTTGAACAACCCTTTCTAATACCCGAACTGTATATGTATGTGTGTGTGTATGTGTATGTTGTATAAACCGGCTTAATGTTTTTAGTAGTATGTTGACTAGGGGTTTATTGTTTATTGTAAGTTTAGATAAAACCTGACGTGTAAATCACACTAATGGACGTGTTCATTGTTTACTCATAAACCGTAGTCCCAATAATCAAGCATATTACGTTCCAAAACTTTAGAATTGTAGCCGTGAAGAACGTTATTCCGTTTAACCAGTGAAAATTACGTTCTTAGAATTGACAAGAACGGTTGACACCCTGATGGTCAGCTAAAGCTACCTTGAGATCTAAAATATGAATAATTAATTATATTTAGTTATGGTTAATTATTCATATTTTCCATGAGTTGATTAGCTACAGATTGGTGGAGAGAATGCGGGCGTGATAAAACTAAAGTTATGAGTTTAAACACTGTCAATTTAAAAGTGTGTGCGTGATAGTCCAGATTAAAATAGGGCGTGATTTGAGATGCCCTGTTGTGTCCCTATTTGCTGGTTTTTTTAGATGCAGATAAAGTGGGGGTTTGATTTGGTACTGCTATTATAATTGTGAGAGTTTTTATGTATTTCATGCTTAATGGTATCGGTGTAAGTTTAATCTGATTTTAGCAAAGAAACCCTTATTTCAGTATTAAAGCATAAATCTGTTTTGACAAAGCGTAAGTCTGAATCTCAGTTCAGCGGCATGTCCAAACTGTACCATACTGTAATATGCTTTAGTGAAGAAATCACAAAATTGCAGTATTGTTTAATTTGTTTCTTTGAAGAAGAAATCTCAGTACATTTATATCAAGGTAGATGTGAGCGCTGTTCCCCTTTCTACAGCATAAAGGCCTTATAGTTTGTAATTAGATTGAAGCAATTCATCTACAATTTGACTGTATATATATAAGCCGAGCAAACTGGTGGTCATTACTGTGTTTCACTCACTGAGTGAAATTAAAGGTGTAATACTGTACTTTAAGTACTCATATGTAGAGGCAAACATACTACATAAATGTTTAAACCGTTTGGAATTACAGTAAACACATTTTTGTCTGTCTTAAAAAAAAAAAAAAAAAAAACCAAAGGTGCAAAGAAGTTTATTGTGCATTAGAAAGCACTCGACACCGAAATGCTTGTGTATGCAACAAGTCTTGAAGTCTGAAAGCACCACGTTCTAAAACTATGACTGTTAAACATAGACAGACATTAAACTGCGTTAATTACACTGGCTTGCATTGGTTACCGTGACAACAACTTTTCACAGGAAGTGCTAACGTCACATAGTACAACACGCCATGTTTGTAAACAAACTATTTGAAGCAGCTAAGCTAACACGACTTATCATAGTTTCATTTTAGGCTAAGCTACTCAAATAGCTTTCACAATTAGGGGTTAACCCTCTTTAATTGAAGCTCTTAAATACAACATGTGTGTGTGTGCAGTGTGAAGTAATTTGAATTTAACCTAATCCCTCGTTTCTGAATTTTCCATTCTCTGCCTTCTTTTTCTTCTTTTTCTATGTTTCTCAATTTTCAATTCGTCTCAGCGAATTTAACTATTTTAGATGTATCCTTCCTGAATGCTATTGTTTAGTTACTAGTTAATTAAATCTAAAGTTAATTAAATCTTAACTGTCTATCGAGGAAAGAATCATTAAGGTATTGGGTGCTTTTGGTAACACACTAATCACTAGTGCTGCTAGTTGTTCCTAATACCAGAATGATTACCCTGTTTTGTTAATAGCAGTCAGCTAATATTAAATCCATTTACATGTTATGCCCCCTTGATGGTCTCTCTGAACCTCAAAAGGAACCAGAGACTTTTCTATATTTTGATTTTTTTATTTTCAAGAAAAAAATAATAAGCATAATCAGAATAGAAATGCTCTCCTTTTCCTTCAGCTTTTCCCTTTTCTCCTTCATACCTAAGAGATTAAGCCTGTTTGGGGAACCGCCAGTAAATTCTGAGTGATAATTTGACAAAAAGAACAGTCTGAAGTCATCAATCAGAACTCTGTTTACACCCTTTTCAGCAAACATATGCTGACCCAAAACTATTTTAGCATCCACACTCTGTTTTGGTCTTGTAGTAGTCTCTAGCCCTTACTCTCAACACGAGTGTGTCAAAATGTTGCAGATGCTCAGAGTAACTGCCCAGAATGCAGAACAGAGAGTGCTGGCCAGGCGTCGTGAGGAACACCCCCTTACCCTGGGCCGACGACCACCTACTGAGCCGAGAGCGGCTGGATGCGGAGAGGGGTGTGCCTCAGACTCAGTACTCGGGCGAGAGTTGTGGCTACAAATGCTCGCCAAGGTCATTATCTTCCTGGCTCACAACCTCATGGGATTGAAACAGGAGTTAAATGATCTCAAGCAACAGATCATGGCGGTAGCCCACAAGGACCCCAGCAATATGGAGTTACAGGAGGAAATCAATAGTTTTAAAAAGGCTCTGACAGCTGCTGAACATCAAGAGCACCTGGAAAAGGTAGCCAGAAAAGACCTGGAAAGGAAACACCCACACAAAAATACTATTAAAGCAGCAAATTCTGAGCACTTAGACAAAGTTGCCAGAATTGAGACTCTGATCCAACAGCTGAACAACACTCAAGACAAGCTTGACATGCTCCGAAGAGAACTCAGGGAGTCCTACAGGCGGCGAAAAGAGACGCATTGGGAGAGACACCCTACTCCTGCATCCGCATTCAGCCGTGCAAACTCCCTCATATGCACCAAGCTACAAAGGGGGGAGCCAACAATTTCTGCTTAACAACTCAGCAGACAGAACTGTAATACAAAGAAGAAAAAGACTCAAGCATCCCTGCAGCAGCGCATGATGCTACCCCCAGAAACTTTGACAAGCTAACCAGAAAACAATAGTTTCCTATTTTATGCAGTACGAGCAGTAATTTAGAATGGTGGAGTCGTTTTAAACATTGCTTGCAAGCAGACCCACTAATCAACCTTATGTGTCTGTTTCATAAGTTAGTAGCTTCTTCTCAATGCGCATACCAGTTCCTGATCAAAAACAGATAAAACTATAGTTTGAATGCGCCTTCCTACAAACAGTAAGAAATTTTCAGTGCTATAATGTGTTTAAATAGTACGATAAGAAACTAACCTGACTTTAGCGAAGTAATCCTAATTTCTGTTGTTAGTAGAGCACAAGTCTATTTTCTGACGACGAAGTCTCGGGATTAGCAGCTCATATAAATGTTACCAGAATAAATCGGTCTGATCTTGGTTGAAGAAATCCCCTTTTTCAGCACTGTTGTAGGTGATCTGAGTGATGCTCCTCATTTCACTGATTTAAGCCCTTATTATGTGTTATGTATCATTGTAATCATATCGACCCACTCATGTGAAACAATTACGTAACTCTTATACATGCGCGCAACAGGTTCTGAATATAATCAGATAAAAATATAGCTTGAATGTGCCTTCCTACAAAAAGTAGAAAGTTTTCAGTGCTATAATGAGTTTAAATCGTACGATAAGAAACTAAACTGACTTTAGCGAAGAAATCCTAATTACTGTGTTAGTAGAGCACAAGTCTATTATCTGACGACGAAATCTCATTCTCAGCTCATTAAATGTTACCAGAAGATAGGCTGACTTGGCGAAGAAATCCCCTTTTTTCACACTGGAGTGTAGGTGATATGAGCTATACGCCCTCATTTCATTAATTAGACTCCATTATTAACTTGGTACTTATCATATGTAGAAAATATGGGTCCTTATGACTCGCTCTTTTGAAACATTTACGTAAAATTAATGGTTTTATTCTAGCGTAGCTAACTACGAATCTACCATTGCCTGTGAAGTGAATGTGCTTTTTTGAGTAATGAATGAATTTGTACGGGGCATGCATGAGTTTCCCATGGCATGCTCACAGCAGTGCAAGCCTGCTCCACCTGCACCTGTTGTGAGCTCGCATTGGTCTCCTAGCAACACGTGACCACGGAAGTGTGAGCAGACTCTTCCGTTAATCTGACAACAGCACCCACTTCACAGACCCGTGATTGTCAACAATAGACAGTGCGTGTAACTAACGCTAAACTCTTAAGCTAAGCCCTTTACCTCAACAGCTAGCTGTTAGCATCTGACTAACACTTAGATAGTCGTGTAAAGTGTAACTTTCTAACCACACCTCTCTCCTCTCCCGCTCTCTCTCTCCGTCACATCCTGGTGTCACCTTCCTGTTATGCCCCTCACAGGTCCCTGTGGACCCACCCGCCCCACCATACTGGGTTCTACTGTGTGGTTGGGTTATTTTTTTTGGACTGTTATTCTACACTCTTTTTAATTTTCTTGCTTGTTTTACATTTGTTAGCACAAATGACCACTTCTAGCGAAATTGATGGTCTTAAAAATTAGCGATATTAATTAATCAAATTTGTTATTCTTTATTATCTTTTATTCCATTTATTTTTATTTTTATTTTGGTTTAGTTTACTTTCCCCCTTTTAATGTCCTACAGCTCTTAGCCCCCTGTTTTTTTTTTTTTATTTAATTTTTTTTTTGTTGTTTTTGGGTGTTACTTTTACCGTATTTTAGTTATTTCACCATCACCCTCGTCGTTTTTGGATAGGATTACAGTAGTTCGAGCAACTTTTGTTTCCTTAGCGAGTTATACAGGTTTTTAGTAGCATAATCCCTGTTTCCTCTCTTCTTCTCCTCACGCCTCAGTGCCAGGCTTAATACGTTGAAGGGCAGCTACCATTGTAACACAATGTAGGCTAACATAAAACTCGAAACAATTCCCACTGTTTCTTTTTCCTTTGACGAGGTATTTGGTGGGTCCCTGCTAGATTAGCTAACAGCCTAACCCTAGGGTTATGAAGTCTATTGCAGAATCACACACAAGTGAAACCTGCTTAGCCTTATCTCTTAGAAACAAAACTAAAATAGGTAAAAATGTTCCTTTTTTTTTTAGATTCAATTAGTGTTATTCACTAGCTGCCTCCCACCATCTAGTCATACCTTACACGGCCTACACAACCGTTCCCCTTAGAGATACCTTAACACCCCTGTACGTACCTGCATTTGCCTTGTGACTCTCTCTCTCTGGTGTTCCCACAAGAGTGCCAGTATGTCGCAGACATTCCACAAACATCCAGCCCTGCCAACTCACCAGGACCACCTGGAAACCCAGCAAAGCACTGTAATGGACATCCTTCAGCTCAAAGCAGCCAACGACCTGCCAGGGCAAAGAAAGGAACAGCGAGACTGCGACATATGTGAACACCTGACCAGCATCATCCTCTCCTTGGTCCACACCCTCAAGGGCCTCAGACAGGTGGTATATGAGCTGAAACTGCAAGTCATAGAATTCTGCAGAGAACTGACACCTGTTCAATGAGAGAAAGCACAGAATGGATGCAAATAACCTCACAGAATGGTGCGACAGAAATAAATCACCAGTCTTCACAGAGGCTCTGACAGCTGCTCAACACCAAGCGCCGCTGTAAAAAGCCATCACACAGGACTTGAAAAGAGAACTGTTTCACACAAAGTCACTCTTAAGACAACTTATGTGGAACTAAATGAGAGTGACACCACATCTTAGGCCTTACAAGGGCACCTGCATACAGACAGAGCTGAGGTTCAAACCCTGACTCAGCAATTAATGAGGAGCTTGACATGGTTCAGAAAGATTTTAAATAGTCCTACCGACTGCGCATAGACTTACGCAAAAGACAGCCGGCTGAATATCGGTCGCCAGCAGTGCTAGCCCTCCACGCCTGTGCACAGCTACAAAGGGGGTGGGGGAGCCAAAGCCTTTTGCTTGACACTTCACAAGTCAGCTCCTGAAAACCTCTGCAGCTGCAACAAAAAAAAAAATTAAGGCGAACCGAAGCAACGCAACGAGGAGAATTCAGTGTCACAAATGAACTGAAAAATGCTTGCAGACCACAAGGCGAACAGATAGAGAAAACACGAAACAGAACTTCCCCTGGGTCCCAGCAGGCCCACCCCCTCAGCCAAGAGTCTGAACCTGCGAGGGGGGGTCGAGAGCCACTGTTCACACGTCACCATCCAGCAGCCACAAGGGGGTGGGGCAGTGACTTTTCCAGAGGATCACTGCAGACCCACACACCGTGTGACCCCACAGACCCAACGAGCTGGCCAGAGACAACACAGCTGGCAACCTAAATACTCTCAGACCCATAGTCTGAACACGGACTGATCGCTGCCACAGACACCAAGCAGGGCCGGCGTGAAAACTCCCCATGCTTACTACCACAGAATTTGACAAACTTACTCCAAAGCTCACAAATACCCTGGGATGGCGGAGGACACCAGATGCAAGAAGTCATCTAGGCATTAGGGACTGCCGCACAATGCCTAATCAACAGCAGCGTAACCTGACACAGAAGGCCTTTAAAAAGCACAAGGCCTCCACTAAAGGTGTATGTCAAACCCCACTGAGTGTAATTCGGAACTAACTTCACACCTCAGAATCCAAAGGGGGCACCAGAAGGCACCCAGCATTGCCACTATGCAAAACCCTTCTACAGAAAGCCCTTAGCCAGAAGAGGACAGAGCCATCACCTTGGCAACAGACCCAGGTTCCAGACCATCCACTGGGAAAAGGCGTCCTCATCCTTCAAACACCACGGTATGTCCAACAGCATTCCACCACAACATCCTCCTCCACACGGTTGCTGAACGGAGGCTACACAAGGACATCTGGACACGCCTACTTCTGGGTTACATGAGCTGCTGACACTCGCAAAAGAGCTTTTTGAACAAAACTCAACTAAGGAGTATGGAGAAGGACAAACCTCTGACTCCTTCCCTGCTGCAACACAGCATCAGGCCCCACCAAGGGAGGAGCATCCCTTGAAACCGGTCTACACCCCCAGAAGCAGCCAGACAACGATGGATTGAGCAACGGGCACACATGCCCAACAGCGAAAGCTCTACAAACACAACTCAGGCAAGCTCAAGTCTTGCCACCACAAGGCCAAGTGACACAGGCAAGGAACATTGAATTTTCTATTGACCAGTTTTCACAAGCAGATAGTCTCACAAACCACCTGGCCGCTTTCCTGCCATCATCACAGGATCAAGTCAGAAATTCCTGCTACCATGAGGAAAAGAAGCTCCCTTCACAATTCCCTCAATTCCCTGGAACCAACCCACCTGCACTCCTCACCATGATGTCTATCCCAGCTGTCCCACATCCAGGTACCAACATGATAGCCTACTGCCTAACACCATCAACAAAAACCATCCTACCCCGGAGACTAACTCACTTCAGGATGACAGAGTTAACCAGCCTCGACACACGGGGGGCACTGCCTGGCATAAATACTCGAGGACCCACACCTTGCTGGTGGCAGGCAGCCTACATCAGACCAACATCGGAAACCGCCCCTGACAGCATCCACCACGGCACAAACAGCCAAAAAGCCACCACTGGCTCCCATCCGTGAGTGCCAGGTGTGTGTTCGATAGTTCTGCACCTTTAAGCCATAATCGTGGTTGTCTAGTCTATGACAACACCTTGGTCGGAAAGGGTGAATTTGTAGTCGTACTGGACACTTCAACCACACTATAAGATTTTGTTAGGCTAATTCACAGAAATACATTTGTAACAAACCACCCCAGACGCCATAAAAAAGACCCGGTTTCATTGTACCGCCGATACATTTACAAAAACCTTGTGGACATGCGAGCCGACTGACGGTTATCCTGCATTCCCCCAGAAACAAAGGGAACACCAATGCACAGGAGGAAAATTGACTTTTCTACTAATTCATTCATAGAAAAACCTTTCTTTGAATGAACACACAGATCCCATTTTCATCCCATTTTCTTGCATGAGAGGGCCATTGTGTATATTATTGCTGTTTTATATTAATCTGTTGTATTATAGACTATTTTTTATTCATGCTTACGATAAACCAATCATTCATATAACCTTACATATACCGTGCTTAGTATCTATGAATTCGCCTTCTTAAGATCGAAACAAGCGTGTATATTATATAATGCTATACCCTATGCAACAGTATTGATGTTCTATATCGGTACTAATTTTTGCTCCACCCATCCACGAATTACATATGCAGAACTCACCATTCTTACAGACAAAGGACTAAAAATGTTCGCCCAATTTTTGGGCCAAACCCCCCTCCCCTCCTCGCTCGCCGGCGCGCTTGTATTTCACCTCCTCATTGGACAACCCATCTTGAGAGGGTGAATCTCTGCGGCTTAAAAGATTGAGGCCAGCACAGGCTTCCATGTGACCCGCCCCTGTTCGGTGAGTTCAGTGAATGCAATAGGAAGATTTGAGAAACTCGCCAGGTAATACCAAAGCTCGTGCCGAGTCTCCGGCCCTAGGGTAGTCCTTTCCATTCCTCAAGTGACTCTGACTCAAACTGGTTCTTTCTCATCAACCAACTTCAGCAAGATCTTGTGCCTTAAGATTGCATCAGGAATCTATTTCAGACATACGCAAAGAATACCAAACGTAGTTATGCCCGATTTAATATTTAATTGATGCATTAAGTATCAGTTCCACCTTTTTACAAGGTTTGTTTGAACAAAGAATCTGACGGTTGCCCCCCCCAGGTTTTTAGATCTGGCTTGAATAATGCAAAATTGTTTCCAAATAACTGTCATTCCTTATGGTCTCTTTCTTTTCTTTAGTGCTAAACTTGTAACCCTGTGCCTATACAACTGTATGGTGTGTGTGTGTTAGGTGTTGTTAAGACCGGCTTAATGTGTTTATGTAGTATGTTTAGACTAGTTTAAGTGTTTATGTAGTTAAAACCTTACTTGTATCACACTTGACGTGTTCATTGTTTACTCATAACCGTAGTCAATAATCATGCAGATTTACGTTACAATCTTATAGAATTGTACAGTAAGAAGGTTATTTTCTTTAACCAGGAAATTAACGTTCTTATAATTGACAAGACGGTTGACCCTGAGTGGTCAGCTAAATATCTACAGTGGATCTAAAATATGAATAGTTAATTATACTAGTTATGGTTAATTATTCATATTTCCCCATGAGTTGATTAGCTACACATGTAAATATCATTGTGCAATGAATATGGTGTTTGTATCCATGGTGCTACCATCACCATCAAATAATAATAATAATTATTATTATTTTTGTTTTTTTGTGGAAGATGAAGACGAAAACTGTTGAAGAAATGAAGATGAAAGTTGCAGCAAAATATATCCTTCATGGTCAAGGCAACCCATAATACATGACAATGAATAACCAAATGTTTGATTAGAATATATGCTAGCAGGTTATGCATAAATGTTAGTGGTTAAGTTCATATGTTGAACAGCTAGCTTGTAAAAAGTTCACATTTATGCATTTGGCAGACGTATTTATCCAAAGCAACCTACGTTGCATTCAAAGTATGAATTTAAAATTACTTGAAACTACTTGAAACTTATGCTATACTGTATCTAAAAAAACTGAGAACTGAGAAAAGTTTATTTCACAATCCATAGCTTTGGTTATGTATTATATGTAATAATTTCAAATACATTAACAAACAGTTCAGAAAATTTCAGGCGACATACAGCATACAGTATCAATAAAAATGTATGCAATGAAACGTATTTCGTTCAATATAATTATTTTGGGGTTCCTATGCAGACGTAACGCAACAAGCCCTCCAAATTGATAAAACAATGATTGTTTTTGGTTATACTTTATTTTAAAGCAAGTAGCTGCAAAAAAAAAAAAAGTAAACAGAGGTACCATGGTATTAGCATATGAGACTATCATTGTACCTTGTACTGACTCTGTGCTTTTTACTAACTTAGAAGCAAGTTAGCTGCTTATGCAGACTGTAGACTGTAAAGTAGCTCACTGGGTTTGGAGCAGGCCCAACATGTCCACTTACTACCTACTTCCACTGTTTGGCCCAGACATCAGAAAACACTGAGAAATGTGGCAGAGAGTTTAGGAGGGATATTTCCTGGAAGGACAGCGGAGTGGCATGTCTAAGCTACTGTATGCACTGTAAGCACAGTATCTGTAGTGTCATTAATGTCTTGTCTGTCTTTATTTACCCAGCTGTCAGGTCAGAGGTGAAGAGGACAAATACAGTCTATGTGCTTTAACTCTACGCCCAGATTTACACTTTCTAACCTTCCTGATCCCATCAGTAGAAGCAGTGCTGACGCAAGCGTTAGCATCTAATACCCTGGCAGTAGCGTCTGACACTCTGTCAATGGTTACTGTGGAGAGTAGGGTCATGGAGAGCTGGGAATATGTTTTCCTCATTTACAAATCCTGACGCTCATACACAGCGACAACACAGGTCCCAGGGTGCCTGTCAGATTACACTGTCCTTTACACAATCCAGTTCTCAGGGTGAAGTGAATGGATGGATGGATGTGTAAACATGTCATTCCGAGGTGATATGAGTGAAAATTCCTTGACTTGGTTTGCTGATACAAAAGCTTGGTGTAATTTCTGGCCGAGGGTGATTGACTGAACAAGCTTCATTAACATAGCAAACACAAGAAACTCTGAGTAAGCACTGTGAACTTAAACAATCAGGCTTGTAAATAAATACTGCAATGTACCACAGGGGTCAAAGCCTTTCACTTTAATTACTAGAGCAGCTAACGCTAGAGGTGTGCCACTTTAATGAACAGTATTTTTGGTGCAAAATCATATCTACTGGTTTAGTGCTGTTCCATGCGTACTACACTGTCATTCTCTTTTAGAAAAGACACCTCATTTCATGCAAATGAGGCTCATTAAGCCTCATTTATGGCATAAATGAGGCTCTTTTATGTGCATTTTTAAGATATTCAGTACCTTTCCTTTCAGTCGGTCTTTCAGTCAGTCACTTTCGACGTCACGCCGGTGACTGACAAATTGGGAATCTCGCTATTGAGACCAATCTACTTCGAGTGTAAACTAAACGAGCCAATGCACATTGGCATGCGATGATTGCATCAAGCTGCCGCTGATCACAGCGCAAGTATAATTAGGCAGAATGTGCAATGCATACTCAGCTTTTCGCTTTGGAGCCGAGCGATCACATACTTTTGCTCCTGACTACTCTACTGAGAGAAGACTGAACGAGTTCAGCACGCTCTTTGGATCTCTTGGTGTTGGTGGTACGATGCTTCAGTGGTGGTGGTTTCCCATGTCGAGTGGGTTGCACACATCAGGCTACCCCGTTTGTGTTGCAGGCGGACCATCCCCCCCTAGTTCTCTGCCTCACGTGTCTGGGAATAAAGCATGCTGAGGTGGCGTTTGTGGATGAGTCATGTTCTCATTGCGGGAAGATAAACCTTTTCGGAGTTGCGGGCCAAGCTCCGTTACCTCAAAATGGGTGGCGCTCCGTTGCCTCTGTCTCGATCTAGTTCTCGTCATGGCGGCAGTCAGGCGGCGTTACAAATCAGGCATAGCACAAGCTTCCTGGGAGGTGTAGCGTCTGGACCACTCAAACACACGAATATACATTTTGTGACTAGGATTTCACAAATACTCTGTACCACCCCCCCTCAGTACAACCAGACGAGGACACTGAACCCTTTCACCAACCCGGATGCGTGACACGCGGCCCAGGAGTCCGAAACAGGCCCCTTTGTTTCATGGCACCCAACGCTGACATATCCCTGTTTGATTGAGCCAAATCTCTAGAAGCAGTAAAAATCCCTTCATGTCGGCAGGAATGGTGAGTAAGGGATAACCCACGCTTTGATCCCCGAGACACACGCAGCAGTAGAAATTTACATTGTTCTACTAATTAATTCATAGGAAAACCTTTTTTTTGAATGAACACACATATTCTTCAGCCATTGTGTATATTATTGCTGTTTTGTATTAATCTGTTGTTTTATAGACTATTTTTATTCATGCTTATGATAAACCACTCATTCATGTAAGTAAATCTACCATGTCTAGTATCTATGAATTTCGCCTTCTTATGATCAAAACAAGCGTGCATATTACATGCTGAACCCCCCCCTTTTATTGCAACATATGGATGTTCTAAGAATCTTTACTAATTTCTGCATCAACACCAAAGCGAATTAGGGATCTGCGAACTATCATGCTGTAGAAACAAAGGTGCCATACAACGCCGACTCCAGCTTGAGATTCCGACTTCCTCATGGGGCAAGCCCATCTTGAGAGGCTTGATTCTGCATCGTTAAAGTCCGACACTTCAGTTACCCGGCCCAGCGCGTTGGTTTCGGGTCATATGCAGATTACTATTGTGAGAAAACCGCTTCAAGGAAATGCAAATATGGTGCAACGCCTTTCGCCTTGAATTCTCCATTCCTTCAAGTTACTACTCTGACGCAAACTGTTCTTTTACTCCTCACCAACTTCACAGGAAGTCCTTTTTCTCCGACCAGAACTTGCCAAGTATCAAACTTAGTCCGTTTTAAGCTAGCGTCTTTGGACCTACCTTTACCTTGATACATTAGGTATCAGTTGTACCTTTTTACCAAGGTGTGTTTGAACGAAGAATCTGACGTTTCCCTCAGTTTTCGATCTCTGAATCTCCAAAGTGCTTCTGTGCTAAACTTGAAACACAAACCTCTGGATGTATTCTCATACTACCAACTGTATGTGTGGTGTGTGTGGGTGTATGGGGGCCTCAGGGGTACGTTAGCGGTTCGCGCCTAACCGGAGGCACTATCAGGCAGATGGTATATGCCGTTACAGAATTGCTTGAACCGAGGAAGGATTAACTCTCCTTCTAATTCTTAGAACCTGAGTGGGGCAAGCTAAATATCGACAGCGATCTAAAAGATGAACAGAGTGAGTAAATTCGCGACAGAGGGTACTAGGTGCAAAGCCCTCACAGGGACCAAACCCTCAGGGGGACCATCGTTCGGGCTTTGACGCCGCAACCAGTGAGCACCATGGCATTGGGAACGGTGGAGCCGACAGCGTTCCTGTCGGCGACTGCTGCCTTTCTTCGGCGGTAGCACAAAACCACAACGGACCGGCAGGTGCACCGTTCAAGGGAGACGACGGGTTTATAGCAACTGTCGCACTGCCAGCGAACGAAGGTCACGGCATTGTCTCTGGGTCGTGCGATGTCCACACTTGTGGACCAGGAGTGCCATATCTGGCTGTGTCTGGCCGACATGAGCGAGACGGACAAGACAAGTCGTTCCTCAAGTCCCTGTGGCCCAGACCACCTCATTCGGTGACCAGTCAGAACATGGCGCCAGCAGTCTCGCTGGCCACAGAGCAACTGAGGCGATCCGACTGTCCTGCCCCGCGGCCAGCTGCGCCCTCCACCCCATCCGCCGACGCGTAGAGCCCAACCGGCTCGTCTCGAGGGGGGCCCCCTGCGTACACAGCCCCGCTCCCCGCCTGCATACGCATCAGCCCGAAAGCAGCGCCTGGAGCTGGGCGTAAGCAGGCCGCGCCCTGCCCGCAAACATTCAGTGATCGGAAGAGAAGCAGGCCCCGGGTAGCGGGCTACCCAGAGGTAGAGGGAACTGCTCTTTGTGATTGGTGAATGCCTTTCCCTCCCGCGGAGGAGGGCCGGGTGGAGAATCTGTAAAATCTCGACGAGAGAGCGTTCTTCTCTGTCCCTGCGGCCCAAGAGGGGCAGAGAGTCGTGGAGCGACCACCACCGGGACCACACGCATCCTCCTCTCTTGCCATGTAGGCAGCAGTTGGCCGTGTTCGAGCGCGTCATAAAAGGCTCCTTACTCGCACCCTCTGCCAAACCGTGGACCAGGTAAGCAATTGCAACCAGCACACTCAACCCCTCTTTGGATCCTTCCCCCACATGGAGCCGTCCTAGCGTCAACACCTCGCTGCCCCATTGCGGTACGTCGGTTTGTCCCCTGGATCCCAAGCTTGTTGTGCATGGGTGACTGCTACCCCAAAAGCGGTCTCCGGCTGGCAATCCTGTGGACCATCAGCTCAGCTATGTGATTCAGTTGCCCGGGGTGCCCCACGTCGCAGAGTGTCACCGCGGGCATCTGCCTTCACGTGCAGAAGATCGCAGTCCTACTGGTGAAGGACGCAATGGAGCCGTTCCCTCCAGCTGATATGAAGACTGGGTTTTACAGCTCCTGCTTCATTGTACCCAAGAAAGGTGGTGCGTTACGACCGATCTTGGACCTGCTTGTCTTGAACCGGGCCCTTCACCGATTACCATTCAAGATGTTGATGCAGAAACGCATCTTCTGGTGCATCCATCCAGATTGGTTTGCAGCAATCGACCTGAAAGACGCGTACTTTCGTGTCTCGATCTTCCGCCCACAGACCATTACTGCAATTCCTTTTTGAAGGACGAGCATAATCAGTAAAGGTCCTGCCCTTCGGTCTGTCCCATGCCCCTTCTTCACCGAAAGTTTTGTCGGAGGCATCCCTTTCCCCTGAGAGATCAGGGCGTTCGCATTCTCAAGTCTACCTCGATGACTGCTCTACTAGCTCAGTTCATCAGGTCAATTTTGTACGAACACAGGGCTTGGTCTCTCGCAGCTCACCCGGTTGGGCCTTCATAGTCAACTTGGAAAAAGAACTCTCCTTGACGCAGAGGATCTCTTTTCTCGGTATGGAGTTGTATTCGGTCGAACAGACAGCGCGCCTCACAAAGAAACGTGCGCGGTTGATGCTAGCCTGCTTGAATACGTTCAGGGGCAGGACAGCGGTCCCACTGATAATTTTCAGAGGCTCTTGGGGCATATGGCAGCTGCAGCGGCATTCACGCCACTGGTGCTGCTTCATATGAGACCGCTTCCCTACTGCGGCACTCCCGGTCCAAGTCAACCGTTCCCTGCCGCCCAAACCTCACCCCGGGACAGACCTTGTGTTTCTCCGGGCAGGAGTGCCCCTAGAGCCGGTCTCCAGGCATGCTGTGGTTCACACCGATGGCTCCACCACCGGCTGGGGGGCCACGTACAATGGGCACGCAGTGTTGGGGGTATGGACGGGCCCCCATCTGCACTGGCACATCAATTGCCTAGAGTTGTTGGCAGTACAACTTGCCTTGAATCGTCTCAGAGGGCGCTTATGAGGGAAGCATGTGCTAGTCCGAACGGATAACACTGCGACCGTTGCGTACATCAACTGACAAGGTGGTCTACGCTCCAGTCGCTTGTCGCAACTCGCCCGCCACATCCTCTGGTTCAGACATCTGAGGGTCGCTTCAGCATTTACCATTCCAGTCTGCTCACCAATCGCTGTCGACGAGCTGTCATGAGCTGCACTTCCTGGAGAATGGAGACTCCATCCCTAGATGGTCCAGCTGATTTAGAGATGTTTCGGAGTCGCTCAGGTAGACCTGTTTGCTTCTGCAGAAACCTCTCATTGCCAGCTGTTCTGACCGAGACACTGTGTAAAGTCAGGGAGGAAGATGAGCAGGTCCTGCTTGTGGCGCCCCACTGGCCCACTCGGACCTGGTTCCCGGAACTGATGCTCCTTGTGACAGCCCCTCCCTGGCAGATTCCTCTGAGGAAGGATCTACTGACTCAGAGATAGGGCACCGGCGTCCAGACCTCTGGAAACTCCAGAACCCTCCTCAACCTCCCTCTATACCTTCTTGGGACCTGTCTTTAGTGCTCAAAACACTACAGCAGGGCCCATTTTAATCCTTGTCAATCAGCCGACAAGGTTAGAGTGAAGGCGTCTCCCTCCACCTTAAAGTTTGTCGCTGCTATTTCTGCTAACCATGACCCCTTGGAGAGGAGAACGGTGGGGAAGCACGACCTGGTCATCAGGTTCCTTAGGGGGTGAAAAGGTTGAACCCTCCTCAACCTCCCTCTATACCTTCTTGGGACCTGTCTTTGGTGCTCGAAGCAATACAGCGGGTCCTATTTAAGCCTTTGCAATCAGTCGAGCTAATGTTTCTTTCAATGAAGACTCTGCTCCTAGTTGCACTGGCCTCCATCAAGAGGGTAGGGGACCAGCACACATTTTCGGTTGACGATTCGTGCCTTAATTTGGGCCGGCTGTACTCCCAGGTAATTCACTGAGCCCGGTTCCTACTCCTCCACTAGGAATTGCTAGATGGTGAACCTGCAAGTGCTGCCCCCGGAGGAGGCAGACCCGCCCCTTCCGTTTGCCTTGACCCGTCCGCATTTTCAGATTGTACGTGGACCATACACAAAGCTTCAGGACCTCAGAACAGCTCTTTGTTGTTCACGATTCCGGCAAAGTGGAATGGCCTCTCCGCCAGAGGATGGCCCATTGGATAGTGGATGCCATCACCCTGGCTTATCAAGCACAGGGGGTGCCCTGCCCACTCAGGTTGCGAGCTCACTTTCTCTAGAATGTTTGCATCCTCCTGGGCGCTGGATCGTGGCACCTCGCTGACAGACAATTCTGTTAACATTCTATGTGACACAAATAACGTTCAACACAGTTAGCAGCTAAATGTATCCTATCCTATGGTAATCCTATGTAATCCCACAATGCATTGCTAATTTGAGTAAATTCTTTGCAACACTTCGTACAAGATTTGATATATACTATCTTCCAGTCAATGTGCTTAATTACATAGGATTTGCACAGCAATTGTTCTGCTCATGTTTCATGAATGAGACCCCTTGTGTGTAAGAGCATCTAGTTCCTGTTTGGAAAATTGTACCACTCCACTGTCTTTCCTCCATTGTCTGGGTGCATTTACATTCAGAGGGAAAAACTGCTCTATGCAAACAGTAAGCAGCCTTAAACTGATTCACATAATTCCTTTAGTGATTCATGTGAAATCAATGCTATAAGCAGTTCTCCATATATTGTTAATAAATGAATCCTGCCTAGGTGTCAATTTCATAAGTCTTAAATCAATTTCCAACTTTTGTTCCACTACATGTAATCACTGTATGTAACAACTTTGCACTGATTTGAAAATAGATCTGGCAGGTGAACACTTTTGCAAAAATACATATTGCTTTTGTTCACACAACAGGAAATCAAAGCTACGACTTTCATCTAGAATGAGAGAATGAGAAAGCTAGAATGAGAGCGGCTTTGCAATTTAATATCTCAGAAATAAGCCTGTCATGCCATATAGCAGACAAATATAATCTCCTCTCGGCCGGCCTATATTCTCTCCACTGCATAGATATATCTCATCATTTCATTTTCACAGACATTATTCAAGATATACAGATGTCAGTGAACTCTGCAAAAGCAATAATGTTTGGCTGTCATACGTCAAGGTAAAGCCTTCAGAGTGGAAAAAATTGACACAACACAAACAGCTAGCGCAGCAGTCAACCCCGCTCCTGGAAAACTGAACCATAATGTGGAAAACAAATCGAAAGCCGGGCTTTGTAATGGAGGAGAAATTTGAGAGAAACACAAAAGAACAGGAGAGGAGAAGAACAGATGGAGTAAGCCAAAGAACAAAGGATAATTTCACACAGATGACAGTTTGAGAGATCTTCCATTAGTCCACGTTAAAGTGATCAGCTACAAAGTTAAAAACTTGAAGCAATCGTTCTGTTAAGATCTGTCTCAAGCTGAGAAATGTAAAGCTTGTTGTGTCCTGACCCAAGTCTTGAAGTGCAAACAGATAGGACAGCGACGGGCAGTAATGTTTTGCTTCACAGATCCAATAATGTTCTCTGATGTGCTGGGTCGAAGAGCAATGAATCAGGGAGGTGGGAGGGGGTCCTTTTATTCAAAATATATCTGGTTGCAGCACTAAATGCTGTGAGGCTTCAAACTTTATGAAACAACAAACTTGAACATCTTCAAATGTACATTGAATGCTTCAATAAGGCTCCCTTGGTTGTTTTTGGCCTTTGCTGTACACAAATCATGACCTTCTTATTTAATGTTTATGTACTGTATGATTGTCAATGAAGTAAATGTAAACTTGTAATGTAAGATTGTATAAACAATTAGACCCTAATTTAATAAAGTGTACACTTAGTCGTTTAGTGTATGATGCCTAGTGTTTTAAAATCTGTGAATATTTTAAAAGCTGTGTGTTCCAGTCTTAACAGAGGACTGTCTGCTGAGGACTATGTCTATAAGACGCAAAATATCAGTTGTCAGCTTTCGTGGATATCCTTAACAAATATGCAATTCATAAGGCAAAGTGGTTTATCAGTCCTACAAGTCACTTCATAAACAGTAACTGTAAGGAAATTAATATGACTGAAAGGCAAGTTTTAATGTGACTCGCATGCCTGCAGTCATTGTGGCAAAATGTAGACTTTGAAAACAGAAAATATGTACCTCAATGCTGCTGGACTGCTGACAAACATTAATGTAATACAAAATTATTTCTAGTGTGCTTTTGGTAAGCAGTTATCTTAGTTAAAATGATATGTTGAGAATTGAATCACGATTGAAATTAAAAAAAAAAAAAAAATCAACTGACATTTAATTTGTGCAATTATTTGTGCATTCAGGTATACATAAATATGCTACAAAAAAAATTGCTATTATTTGTGTGATTTTGGACAATGGATGGATGGACGGATGGTTGGATGGATGTTATTAATTGTACATAAACTAAAGTTGACTATTGACTTTGAGGTCAATAAAATGTATTAATATTATTATTATTATCGTCTAAGAAATATTCTTATTTAGCAAGGACACATAAAACTGATTAAAATGGACAGTTCTTTTGAATCTTTATATTCGTCAAAGAATCTATTTTGTAAATAAATTGTGTAAAATAATATATTATCTTATTTATCTCTTCTTACACTCCCCCATAATATAATACTGTGTTTCTACTGTATTTTTCATCAAATAAATGCAACCTTAGTGAGCACAAGAGACCAGCCCCAAATATATACTGGTTTTGCTGGTCTTAGTTAGCCTAAGCTAGTCTCCCATGCTGAAAAGTGCCAAATTAACCAGACTGGAAGACAAGTGAACCACCTTGTGCTGGTTTATGCTGTTTTTTTAGGGTTTCTCACAGAGTTAGAAAGAGTAGAAGGAGAGCTTCACCTGTGCAGATCAAACATGCTTCTATGATTGTTTTAATGAGCTCTCAACCCTGACACAAACACAACCTAACAGAGATAACATATGCTGTCAACGTTTTGAAGCACAACAGCTGAATTCTCATTTAAAAGCAGCAGAGTGGGCTATTACACTCTTATTCATTATTCCAGATTGTTCTCTCTCCTTCTCTCCTCATTGTTTTAAACTGAGCACCTACACCTGCACTGGGGCCATTGACTTTCCAAGGACGTTCTTTCCTTTCCAAGTTATTCTGGGAGGATTACAGCAACACTGACAGAGAGAAATGGAGACATTAGGAGGCATACAGTCCGGCTGACCATTGAGTAGGGAAAAAAATGGGAAGGAAAACTCAAAGTTGTCTGAACAGGACAAAAGGGATACATTTCTGCAGTGAAAGAGAGGGGGGATGGGCAAACAAAAAAGGACAAAGGAGGAGTCCAATTAGAGCTGAAAATGCAGCTGTGCAGGTGAATCTGGCAAGATTATTCCGTTTGAGTTAGAGGAACCCGTCCAATTAGACCCGCGCTCCTGTGGTGTTGTGTGTTGTGGTGTGTGTGTGTGTGTGTGTGTGCATGAGTGGAGGTTTGTTTCAGTGTCACCGGACAGTGGCAAACCAGGAAGATGATCAATTACCAGCCCCTGCATCTCCGGTCATGATCTGTTTCGAGCACAATGCTTTATGACACATCAGGCACCAGCAGCAGGATAACAATTACTGCGCTTGGAGCACCGAGCTCTGTAAGCGCCTCTCTGTATCTGTTTATCACATCTGTCTCTACCGATGTGGCTGCAGCAGACATTAGACAGCACTGCCACAGATCACTGGAGCTCATGTATCAGGAATAAATGTATCATATTCTCCAACAAATAGCAGCATAATTATTCTCAACATTGATAATAATAAGAAATGTTTCTTGATCTGTTTAAAGGTTGGTGTGCCAATTACCAGTATTTGGTGACATTTAAAAATGAATAGTTAAACGTGGGGGATAATATAACACATCATAACCTGGTTGCGCTTCATTATGGATGGGCTGACTTCCTCACAATGTAATTTAGGTTTTCATTCTACTCGACACCCAAGGGCCCGCCCGACATTCAGAAAAGCCCACAATCAAGACTCCTTTATGTAACCTCAAATGGAAGGCATTTTTCGTGTTTTGTTACATACAGTGGGGTTTTATTAAATACAGTAAAATTTGCATTTTAGAGCGGACACTTTTATCCAGCGCTTCCATGGCATTGCAGCTATAATTTTTTTTACCCATATGTGGTTTCCCTGGGAATCAAACCCACAACCTTTCTGCGCTGCTAACACAATGCTTTACCACTGAGCCACATTATAAACATTATAAAAGCCACATGTAACATATATATATACACACACAGTGGGGCAAAAAAGTATTTAGACAGCCACCAATGGTCAAAGTTCCCTCACCCACTTACAAAGAATGGAGAGACCTGTAATTTTCATTGTAGGTACACCTCAACTGTGAGAGACTGAATCAAAAAAAAAAAAATCCAGAAAATCCACATTGTATGATTTTTAAGATTAATTGGTAGATTCCTCGGTAAAATAAGTATTTGGTCACCTACAAAACAAGCAAGATTTCTGGCTCTCACAACCTGTAACTTCTTCTTTAAGAGGCTACTCTGTCCTCCACTCATTACCTGTATTAAAGGCATCTGTTTGAACTCGTTATCAGTAAAAAAGACAACTATCCACAACCTCAAACAGTCACACTCCAAAACTCCACCATGGCCAAGACCAAAGAGCTGTCAAAGGATACCAGAAACAAAATTGTAGACCTGCAGTAGGCTGGGAAGACTGAATCTGTAATAGGTAAGCAGCTTGGTGTGAAGATTTCAACTGTGGGAGCAATTATTAGAAATTGAAAGACATACAAGACCACTGATAATCTAACTCGATCTGGGGCTCCACGCAAGATCACACCCCGTGGGGTCAAAATGATCACAAAAAATCCCAGAACCACACGGGGGACCCTAGTGAATGACCTGCAGAGAGCTGAACCAAAGTAACAAAGGCTACCATCAGAAACACACTGCGCCGCCAGGGACTCAAATCCTTCAGTGCCAGACGTGTCCCCCTGCTTAAACCAGTACATGTCCAGGCCCATCTGAAATTTGCTAGAGAGCATTTGGATGATCCAAAAGAGGATTGGGAGAATGTCATATGGTCAGAAGAAACCAAAATAGATTTTTTTGGTAAAAACTCAACTTGTCGTGTTTGTAGGAGAAAGAATGCTGAGTTGCATCCCAAGAACACCATACCTACTGTGAAGCATGGGGTGGAAACATCATGCTTTTGGGTGCTGTTTTTCTGCAAAGGGACCAGGAAAACTGATCCGTGTAAACGAAAGAATGAAATGGGTGCCCATGTCGCGTGAGATTTGAGTGGAAAACCGTCCCTTCCATCCAGCACGGTGGCAATTGAAGATGAAACGTGGCCTGGTCTTCCAGCATGACATGATCCCAAACACCCCGCCCGGTAACGAAGGAGTGGCTTCGTAAGAGTATATTTTCAAGGCTGATTGGCCTAGCCATCTCCCCAGATCTCAACCCCATAGCAAAATCTTTGGAGGGAGTTTGAAAATCCGTGGTTGCCCCGCGACCGCCCCCCAAACATTACCTGCTTAGAGGAAGTCTGCATGGAATGGGCCAAAATACCAGCACCAGTGTGTGAAAACCTTGTGAAGACTTACAGAAAACGTTTGACCTCTGTTATTGCCAACAAAGTGTATATAACAAATTATTGAGATGAAATTTTGTTATTGACTAAATATTTATTTTCCACCATAATTTGCAAATATATTCTTTAAAAATCCTACAATGTGTTTTCTGGATTTTTTTTCTCATTTTGCCTCTCATAGTTGAGGTATACCTATGATGAAAAGTACAGGCCTCTCTCATCTTTTTAAGTGGGAGAACTTGCACAATTGGTGGCTGACTAAATACTTTTTTTCCCCACTGTATATATATATGCGCGCGCAATGGTGTGATCATTGGTCAAAATATAGTGAGCAGTGAACACACACACTGTGCAGCCAGGGAGCAGTTGGGGGTTTGGTGCTTTGTTCAAGGGCACCTCAGTCATGGTATTGAGGGTGGAGAGAGCGTTGGTTATTCACTCCCCCCACCTACAATCCCTGCCAGAACCGAGACTTGAACCCGCAAGCGTTGGGTTGCAAGTCCAACTCTCTAACCATTAGGCCACAATTATATTACAACATATTATACACATAAACATTACTATAGCAGTTTGTTATACATTAATATACCAATTTATTGCTGACACAAATAACAGCCACTGACAGTTGGTGGTAAATATAAGTATGTTTAACAGGGATATCTGTAAATATTTTTATTCATCACTGCAGCATATTTTTGGTGAATAGGGCAAAATTATCTGCGGAAAATGCAAATTATTTTCTGGCCATGTTGGCATCATTACTTGAGTAAATCGAGTGCTAAAAATCCTAATAGCATGTGCAAATAAACAATGCCATCATTCTCCTTTTGCTTATATTTTTAGGACAATAAGAGTATAAGGAATGGAGTATGAGGCTAAGAGAGGGAGGAGTGGGATTGAGACATGACCAAAGACTCAAATCTGAGTTCCCATGAGCCAACAGCTCTTATATGCCCTGAACATCAATCCAGCCCAAAAGGGGATCCAGACAAAGGAGGCTACTAAAAGCATCATCTGACAAATGTAAGAAATAAGAACCACAAGGCACAGCAGTCTCCAGCAAACAAAGTTTGAGAAACAAGGTCATAGATTTACAGTGAGTTCAATCTTTGCTGCTATCGTTTACTGCAATCCTGCCTTAATTTATTTATTTTTCTTTAGAAACACCACCAAAGAACACTATGGTGATCCCAGATGGTAAGAGAGCTTTAGAGTGAAACAGAAGAAAAAAGCCCAACGCCACCTGTCCAAATCTGATTTATGAGAGAACAAATAAGGGCATGTGTTTGGAGGGAAAGCTGCAGCATATTGTGGAGGCATAACTTTTTAAATGCTGTGGAAATGAATGGGTTGCCTGCTTCAATTAGTTATAACAAGCAAGCGATGTCCTCTATTGACACCAGGCGCCCATGAATTATGGGTTGATACCTGTCAACACTATATTAACATACAACTGTTAAAATGCTGGTTTTATATATTCATATATACTGTATATATTCAGGGGTGGTGCGCATGTGCAACCAAAATAAAATTGTGCTGTGTAAATTAGTTCAGACCGCTCATTTGCAAGGTTTCTATTCGAGCTGAGAGCATACATCTAGGTTACACACTGCAGTTTTCAAAGCACAATGCAAACCTGTGACATTTCATTCACTGACGCTCTTCACTTACGCTCTTCACTCAGCAGCGCTAAACCTGGCAGCGCATATACTTACTTGCCAGCAACACGCCAAAATAAAAGCTTGCCGATTTTAAGTCTGAAAATGATAAAAATTCATATATTTTTTTACAGTAAATATTACCATTTTATTTTTAAGTTTTCTATAAAATAATTGTATTTTTATTTAATACTCCCATTTTTAATTTTTAAATTAATATTTTTTATCAACACTTTTATTGGTTTTGTTTTTATTATTTTACTTAAAAATAGTGCAATAATTATTAGTTTTTTATTAGTTATTTTTTTAATAGTTATGATTAAGGGTTCACTAGTCAGTGGTGGTGGCCCCCAACCAAATCACAGGTGCTCTTTTGAGAACCAGGTTTGAAAAACTTACGTGCACCCCTGTATATAGTATTTTTGTACATTTGTCATAGTAAACACTATTAATTTATGAGTCTCGGGCAGTCCTGATTGAGATGCTTGCAAAACTAATTTTGATGTAAACTTACTATTATTAGCTTGAGCCTTGTTCTACAAGAAACAATCTGATCAGTCAAGAAAAGTAGCAACAGAAAGTAGCAACATTAAAAATAGCAGATATTTTGTGATATAAATGTAAAAAAGAAAAAAAAGTATTTAATATATATTCTTCATTTTCTTTCTGGTTTAACTGTTCAAGTTTAAACCTGATGTTGTCCTTGTGACTGGAGCAGTACAGTCTCTAGGGGTGTCCAGTGAGAACTACACCAGACAGAGCTCAGAATCACCTTAGATGAAGAACACAGCATACAGGAGCAGACTAGTCAATGATATATCTGACAAATAAGTGATTGAGCTTGAATGACAGCAACGACACCTCTCTAAGAAATGCACATCAGCACTGATGATTTCAAAGGCTCTTTTGAGGTGCACTGCTTTCAATGATTCATCAAGATGATTAGCTTTCATATCCACATATTACAGGACACTGAGGCTTCAGGCTGTCAGTATAGCTCAAAGCAATGTTCTTGATTTGGAAAGGGCATGTAAAAACATTGTGAAGGCTTTAAGTAGGGTCACAAGTGATGAGAAAGGCACCTTGAAGAGATCTGAGGAGGCCAAATACGGATGAGCAAAACTACATACTGTAAAAACCATCTAATCGATTGGTTGTCTGAAGGATTAGCTGACTACTAGCAATACTACTACTACTAATAATAATAACAAATCCCGATAACATGCATTTGTTAGGTGTTCACATGGGACTTATTAAAAAAAATAAAATTAATAAATAAATAAAATAGCCAGATGGAGTGCAATGAAATGAAACAGAACCACCAGGGTCCTTGCATGAACTGAATTTTTTAAAAGTTATGTCTGTCAATGTGACAGCATGTTTAAAATACCTTATGGCCATGAGACGCCTAAAAAAGTTGAAGTAACTGAATGATTTTGAAGTATAAGTATATGTTTTTGTATATACAGGTGCATCTCACTAAATTAGAATGTCATGGAAAAGTCAATTTATTTCAGTAATTCAACTCAAACTGTGAAATTCATGTATTAAATAAATGATTAAAAAATTGGAAATTGTTTATGAATGCAACCAATTCACTAAAAATGTTTTTTTTTTTAATTGGTCTTATGAAGTATCTAATTTGTTGAGTAGTGAATTGGTGGGTTTTTGTTAAATGCCAAAATCATCACAATTAAAAGAAAAAAAGACTTGAACTACTTCAGTCTGTGGTTCACTGAAATTTAAGTATACCGGGTCCACATTTTGGAGTTGAATTACTGAATAAAATGAAACCTTTTTTCCCATAAATCAAGTTCCAAGTTCTTTTCCAGACTAAGTTTATTGGAGAGGCACCTGTACTGTAAGTTAATTTAAGTGAGGTTTAGGGTTTACTTTAGAGAGCAACTGCAAAAAAATATTTCTTACTTTGAGTATGTCACATTATTCATCTAAAGTCCCCGTAGTCAAATGTATCCTTTAACACTCATCTTTTGATCATCAAATTACATAGGAAAAGTTTTTCCTGTAAATAATTTTCCCCTCATTCCTTAAATAGCTTGCATATACTCCACACTGGTGAAAAAATTATCATATACTACAAATACTAAGCAATGGGTGTTTGATAAATGGATTAAAGGCACATGGTTGCTAAAAGCATATTAAAACACCTCACTAGAAACTTGATTTTCACCACGGGGGACGTTAAATCAAGATACATTTTTACTTGGCGAGCAAAATTACTTTGGTGCTATCTGTAATGGAATGGAAACAAGAAACAATAACAAAGTAGGGAAAAAACATTTTTTGTAGTGCACCGGCTTGCCGAAAAACCTAGTTGTACTAAAACCCTCTCCAAAAAAGTTTCTCATCCAAATTTTTTTTAAAAGCACCACTGCTAAAAAAAAAAAAAAAAAAAAAAAAAAAAAGCGACTAGTCAACCATCCTGCCCATCCCTAAGGGCAACAGTGAAGTGAATCGGCAAACACAGCATGAAGAAAACAAAAAGCTAGAAGAACTTTAGACTTTAGCTTTCATGCATCTCTCTAGGGAGTCTCTCTATAGTCATGTCAAATCCATGGAAATAGGCCATTTGAAACAACATCAGGAAAAAAAAAAGAACAAATTAAGCTAAAAAAAAATTACTCATGCCTACTTTCAAACGAGTTTTATGTCTTACAAAATGTAGCCTCATAGCCAAGGGATGAATACAAAATTGACTTGTGCATCTACAAATGTGGCTCTTTTTTTTTTCTTTCCCCAATTTCCGTAAAAACAAAAAAAGCATCATAAATTATTACTAAATAAGCACTTTGGCATTAAAGTGAATGCCACACTGTCTCTCACAGTACCGGAAAGGGATATAGAGAAAGAGAGCCATGAATTGTTCTCTCTACCTTTTGTTCTTGCTGCAAAACATATTTCTGTTGGTTAGACAGACTTTTGACACCTAAGCAGAAACCCCACATCCTAGCCCTTTGTAGTGTTAATAATTATATATACTGTATATAATGTATATATATAAGAAAATCCATACTGAAAATCAATGAATATCCATACTGAAAATCAATTAATATATGTATGGACTCCAGTTGAAATGCTCCATTCATTTAGGATTCAACAAATCTCACATTTTGGAGTTTGACTTCTGGTGTGAATTTAATTTTTTCAGTCTGTGCGGGTCTGTGAAGTGCACAGCTGCACATATTTGGATCTTAGAGGGGATTAGAGATCAGAGATCAGAGAACGGATGCATGCTGTTCAGGAGGTGGAGTTGCATCTTGCAACGGTGAGTGTGGTAACAGTGAACACAGACGGTGATGAATCTGTTTTAGAGAAAGATGAAGTTATAAGCATCTGCCATCTGGTTGTGCCACTGTCAGAAGTCAATGAGACCCAAATTGAATCCTTAAAGCCGTCTGGTGAACCCAAAATCCTCTAATAAACGGTGGCAGGTGTCACTCACCCTTTATATTCTAACATTTTGGTCCCAGTATGAATGCAGTAAACATATTTTGAGTGTGAAACACAAACTTAACCTCCTCAACTTGCATAAAGCAATAATTTATTTTTGTGTGTTTGATCACACAAACAAACAAACAAACAAATACCATTACAAAAAAAATGAGTATGGGGTACTATGTATAATGATTTATTAGATGTTATATTACCATGTTATTACCTTGAAGTACATTGGAAGTCCCATACAAACTATTAAATATTAATTTACAAGAATATTCAGAACTATCCCAAATAAACATGGTATTACTATTGAACTTTTTTGTTAGTGCAGCAATGACAGCACAGGTTAAAGGCTAAAGTAATCCTGCTAATGTATGCATCAAGTATTTACTACTACTGTTTTTATTCAAACATTTTCTGAAGAGTATTGCAATATCGAAATATTTAATAAATAAATAAATGAATGAATGAATTGAAATTAAATGAAATAATAAATAAAAAAAAACTATTTTACCTCAATTCTCATTTTAGGGAATAAAACACAAACTGTATTATAAGAATGCAGGCTGTAATACAAAGTTGATTAAATATTAGCATAGATACAACAGCAACAAATCCAATTAGAACTTCATAAATGAAGGTGAAGGAGGACTGGCTGTGTACCCTGTACAATGATGAGATAAACCTCCACACCCTAGTCATACATTTTAGCATACCATAATAAACTGTATCTAGCATCTGCAATAAAGAAACACTAGCATTCTTATATTAAGTGTCACCACAATCTGGGAGGAAAGTACAGTCAAAAAAATAAATAATCAATCGATCAATTAAACAATCATACTACAATTTCTTAATTAAATAAACAATTTGGGTTTAAAATACAATGCCTAGCAATGTATGACTACCCATCTAAAGCCGCTGGCTCAAATCAGCTGTATGTTGACATGTGTGATGTAACTGTCTGTCTACCATCTACCGAGCTCCAGCCGTGAAAAAATAGTGCCCCCCTGCTGAAGACAGCTTTCGACGCTCAGCATCTGCAGGCCTGAGCCAGGTTAAAAGCAAAGACGTGTGAGGTTTCTATATGAGAAGCTGATTTACCTCAAACTTTATATGCTGCAGATTAATAAACCATATAGCTGCTCTCTGCCTCACTGACTGCATAATTCACAGCATAATTCAAGTCAATTGACTATATTCCTATGCTATTTTATCACTACAAATTTGTTATGGTGCAAGAGATGCCCTGCCAGCATAATAAAATACAAATTGTTGGTCAAGCACACTAGCCAGGATGTCTGCCTGTAAAATCTGCCCATATGTGATGGACGAGGTGTACCTGCATGCATGTGACATTCGGATTGGCTTGGCAAGTCGAATCTTAAATTTTAAAAATGTAACACTACCAGCCTTTCGCCAGTACCAGTAGTACCAAGTACAAGTTCAATTCTGTACCTGCTGACAGGCAGCTGCTTTCAGATGGGCCTATTTGTGTGACTGCTTTATGAAAAGTGTTAATAGTTTATATTTACAACATTTACAGAGTCTCGCAGGCTTCCAAATCGCTTCATGATTCATGCTTCATGATAGAGTGTAAGAACAACTAACATAAATAATAATTTCCCTGTGCAGTGAAGTACTAAAGATTGCAGAACTCTGAACTGAAGCGATTGACAACTATTACATAGATAATATTTATTTATTTTAAATAAGTTTTTTTTTCATGCTGCAAAGTAAACACGTTTCACCTTCTTTGTTTGCTTAAATATTTGAAGCCTATACACATGCTACTTCAATGTATTATTTACACATGATGATGATTACTATTATTATTTATTTACTTACTTACTTAATTACAAATAGTTTAATAAAACAGGTAAATAGTTAAAAAAAGTTTTCGCTGTAGTACCGAAACTGAGAACTGTGAAATTTTTACAATAATGATAATATAAATAATAAAGTGATTTTAAGTAAAATATTTTTGACAAAATTATGATGAGGAAAAAAAATGTGTATGTTTTCCCTTTATTTATTTTTTGGGGGGAGAAAAAAATTATGACATTTGAGTACAATTTACTGAAATAACTCAAAAGATTGATGACTTTTGAGTAGATTTACTAATTCTTAAAAAAAACAAAGAGTGTCGATCCTGCTTCTGGAGGGCCACCTTCTAGCAGTTTAAACACACCTGAACCAGCTAATCAAGGTCTTCAGGATCACTAGAAGCTTTAGGCAGGTGTGTTGGAGCTAAACTCTGCAGGAAAGTGACCCAACAGGAGCTGGACTGGACACCCTGAACATTTTCATTAAAAACAACATAAATAAATAAAATAAATAAATGGTTAGGCAATTTCAATTAATATGCCATCTCATTAGATTTTGGTAGAGCTCAGAGCTCATGTATTTCACCATCCACAGGTTTATGTTGTAACTGTTAGACTGTCAGCCCGCTAAACCCTTTTCAGGCACAGTGCATGGGAGCATTTCAGCAAAATGGAAGACTTCATGCAATGCAGCATTTGCAAAATTATAATAGCACATTACGGTTCAATGTCAGCAGTGCTGACCAGTGATGGAAAGAGTACTGAAAAAATATACTCAAGTAAAAGTACCATTACCTTCCAAAAAAATGTAGTGTGAGTAGAGTAAAAGTACTTGTCCAAAAACCTACTTGAGTAAGAGTAAAAGAGTATCCTATTTAAAAGTACTCATGAGTAGTGAGTAGTGAGTACTGAGCTGTGGTTCTACCCCCTCATAATAAACGCTGTACACCGCAATTGATACATTTTAAAAACGTTGTACATGTTGTAATTTACATTATCTTATTTGTCATAAAGAATGAAGAGTATCTATCATCCAGCCGTTTTAATTTTGACTGCCAACTCTTTAAAATACATCAAAACAGCACAGAAACAGTATTAATTTGAAGAAAAGATTAAAGTTATTCTCAATACAATCACCCCCATTTAAATCATAAAGTTTGAAAAAAAAAAAAAGATTTAAAATCATTTGTAAGGCCACTGAGACAGCATATGCTGTTGTTGCACATAAAATATGAATGTTTAGAACAGTGCAAATACAAACACCATTAGAAACTCATAGTTCAGCATCACACACCATGATATGGGTTAAAATGAGAGCCCATTTCTCTCCAAAACGGTGCCAGTCACACAGCGGTTGTGTGGATATAAAGAAATAAAAATAACTAAACTTGATCATTTATGTTACAATTTTAACATAAATGCACATTGTTCTAGAACAGGGATCCTCAAATCTGGCCCACGAGATCCACTTTCCTAATCAAACCCTTATTATTTTTTTTTTTTTAATTTTTAAACTACTCAAAAAAGTACTATTACTGATAAAAACTACTTAATTACTGTAACGTGAGTATTTGTAATTCGTTACTTCACACCCCTGGTGCTGACACATCTTAAAAACAACCCATCAGTTAGTTTCTACCAGTGATGACTCGACCTAGCTTTAGTCTTACCGACTTTGTTCACAGTTATTTTAGACTATTTATTTGGTGAATATCTGCCAGTTACACCATTAAAGGATGTGTTTACACCCATACCTTGCTAATAATGCATTTGACTAGGATCAGGTGGACATGAGCCTAAACAAACAAGGCTTTTATACAGTCGACTAATCATTCAGATAATCCACTAGCTACTTGCTTTTTGAAATATGACATTTTGCACATCCTCTCTGTTGATCACACTGGTAACAGCTTTGGTTTTTGATCGTTTCATGTCTTGATATCTTTACTTATTCAGTTACATCAGTTGCGCTTGACAGTCATAGCATCATTCACGATTCGTAACTATATCTGCCATCATAACAGTAGAAATTTCCAATTTTGTGTCCAACATAGTTTGAATAGTGATTCATTGCCTGGGCAACTCTCGTCTAATTCTGCCTTTATTGGCAAACAAAACCCAGAGCTGTGCCAGCTGTCGTTCATTTGCGTTTATTTGCAACATCTCACTCTGGCTCCAAATTACCCATCCCACGATACAACAGCTGCTCCACAGAGCCTACCTCTTTCTACCAGCCCTGCCAGCATCCTAATGTCTCTATTATTATATTTATCTCCTGCATTAGCGCTGTGATTTTTCTCCAGCCATCATGAATGTGAGCACTCAGACCTGGTTGTGGATGGCAGGCTGCTCAGAACTTTATAGGAACATGTGGCATGCCAATGCCTCTGGGGGTTTGACCGGTCAGGGCCTCTGAAAGAATCCTTGTTCATTGTTCATTTCCTGAACTGTTGTTTAAAGTGCACAGCATTTCAGTGCAAGACCTGTGTCTTATTCACCAAGTGCCTTCAATCCAGCTAACTAGTTTAATTATTTAAGTGCAGTGGTTTTCAAACTGTGGAGCCCTCTAGAGATGACAATAAGGTTCTTGGGGTCTGTGGACAAATTAGAGAGAAAAAAGATTTTACAAAATGTACTGTGCTGCAGGAATGAGCCCTAAAACCTGTAAATGAGTTAGAAAGTCTTTTGAACGGATTTTGGTTAAATGCCTGAAATAAGGTCTGTGGTAAACACAAGCAAGCTCAAGATATTTTCACATTATATTCCATGACATAAAATACATCAGTAAAAACCCCCTTGTGATTTTTTAAAGCTTTTACGTATCTTGAAAAAGAGGGTTGCTAAAGTTGCAAGTTGCTAAATGGGACTACCAAGTTTTGTCAGGGACATTAAACATCTTCACACTAAACAGAAAAACTGACTCACTAGGCCGCTTTTACAAACTTGTTGTGTTACAGTCCTGTTGGAGACTAATCTAACTCAAACTTTCAAACTTGTAGATTTTAAATAAAGACTGAAAGAGTATCAGAAACTTAGTGATGGTGATGTTAAAGTCATGTGACCGTGGTGTAGCTCATTTATAGCCTAAGTTCAGCTTTTTACTTTGAAATTGTAACGAGGTGACAGGGACGAGAGACGTGCAGATCCATTTGCAAAGCTTTATTCATTAGAATGGTCAGAAACAGGCGAGGGTCAGGCAATGGCAACATGTATATTAAGGGCAAGACACAAGAGTAATCCAAAACAAGCAATAGTCGATCGACGGCGAACAATATCCAGAGGGCTTGACATGAGGGGTTATCCAATAACACGAGCTAGAGTCCAGGCGTGGTGCAAACACTGTCCGAAACAGCAAGGCAAAGGGTTAATCCAAGATACACAGGCAGAAGATCAGAAAACAGGCAAGACAAGACTTTGACTAGACTAAGGAAACTAGAACTAGAAACTTAAACAAGGACAAGGAACTGGCTCAGTAAAGTAGCTACGCTAAACAGCATAAACACTTAAATAATACTTGGCAGTTTGAACAGGATCTGAGTGGGTGTTATTTAGGGGTAGTTTTGTTGGGGAATGTTAGGTTCTTGAACGAATCGTTTTTTTGAGCCGGTTCTCAGGAAGTAACCAGTTGAGCCAGTTCACAAATCAAACTGAATCAAACTTTAGTTCTGGGTTGATGACGCAGGACGCACACAGGACCGGATTATGATAGCCTCAAAGAACCGAATGAGCCAGTTCAACCAATTGTCAAAGTTTGCAGAGGATTACCGAGGACTCAACAAGAAACGAATGAGCCGTGGCGAAGTTTGCCGAGAGTTACCGAAGATTCTGTAAGTGACGGGACGTACATGTGCAAGCCTGAGGACGCTGTTATAATTACATTATTAAACCCGCAAAAAAACTTTCGTCAAGTGAGTAAAAAATAACATTTTATAATAGTGTATGTGCATGCATATTATATTTAAGTAGTTGACTTCAAAACTGGAAGTCAAGAAATCATAGGAGTTTTATAAGAATTATCTGTAGCACATGTGGCTATAAAAAGAAGGCTATAATACGCACTAATTGTGATGTGAAGTGCACGGCTGGCATCAAGGGTGCAGGTGACAGATTGGCTGTTTTTAGGAATCTTATCCAAAGTTGTAGGCTGGGACCAAAGGATATTGCGCAGCAGTAGTACGTATCTGAGGATCCGGGAATGAAACTGTGACACCGAGCATGACGCGAAACACCATTAACTAAGTGAATTATATGGCAATAATCAGCTATTTGCTTTCACACAAATAACTTTATTTTTTTGAATGTTTCAATATGTGTTGATACAAATTACTTATTTGAATTTTTCATTGAGACAACATGGCACTGAGTTGTTAGAAAAGAAATGTGTAGAGACATTATTGCTTGATGACGTCAGGAACCGATGAATCAGCTTTTTGAACCAGTTCAATGAGCCGATCTGTCCGAAAAGAACCGGTTCGCGGAAATGAATCGGACTTTGCATCACTATTATATAGTGTGTGTGATTGTTCAGAGTGAACCCAGATTGTGTTTCGAGGATAGGTGACAATGGCTGCTGGGAAATGTATTAAAGGCGTGGTGGACATGGTGAAAGTCGTGAAGTGAAAGATACAAAAATGGAACAGCGACCTCTGGTGTAATTGGACCGGAAGTTCCAGAACCACACCCCCCCCTGGATTAGTGACAGAAATTAATCAATGTGGTTTTGTCAGATTACTTGTAGGAACAAAAAGGGTAGGCTCAGATTACGTATGTAACCCTAGTTCCTCGAGGGTAATGAGACGCTGTGTCGAAAACGCTAGGGGAACGCCTTCTGCGACCCACGCTCTGAATCACATGTGAAATCAGTCCAATAGCTGAACGGGACGTCACGGCGGATGATGTCATGACCAGGAAGCTATAAAAGCACGTGCGGCGGAGCCAGCGTCAGCTTCTAGGAATGAAGCAAGCGCCGGCAGGGACACCGGAAGTATGGCACCGAGAGGCAGCGTCTCGTTCCCTCGAGGAACTAAGGTTACATACGTAACCTGAGACGTTCACTTTCATGGGAACTTCGAAGCCTTCGTCGGAAACGCTAGGGGAACGGGAATGCCCACGCCGCCAGACTTCCAAGTCTCTGCCTAGTGTGGAAGACTGCACAACTAGGGCGAGAGAACGGAAGAGCCGTGAGTGGCTCGCATGTCTACAGCATCCACACCTTTCGTGAAAGTACGGGGTGAGAGTGCAAGGTCAAAAGGAAGAACACGATATTGGTACGCTTTGCCCCCAAAAACGAACTTCAGGAATTTCCTGTGATGAGGAAGGATGGAAATATGGAAATAAGCGTCTTTGAGATCGACCTGACGTGACAAAACAAAAGTATCCAGGTTCGGAGGGACCTGATCTGAGACACGACTTGCTTGAGTGCGAGTGTGCTGAACTTCAGTCGCATGATTGAGCGGTTCAATAGGTGCAGATCTAAAATAGAACGCAACCCCCCATCCTTCTTCAGAATGATGAAGTAACGGCTGTAGAACCCGGAGTCTATCTCGTGCGGAGGGACCACCTTGATGGCCTCCTTCCTTAAGAGAGTAACTACTTCTTGTTCTAATACCAGAGCCTGCTCGGGACCCACTAGCGTGGGGGTGACCCCTTTGAATCGAGGCGGACGAGAACCGAACTGGATTCTTTAGCCTCTTTCTACAGTACGCAGGACCATTTGAGATACATTTGGCAGTAGCTTCCACGCTGCTAAATAATCTACTAAGGGAATCAGTCTCTCGAGACTGATCTCTGGTGTGCCCAGAATGGCTAGTTCGGTGCCTTGAAGCATCTGCACGCCAACAGGGGACGACCGAACTAGCTGCTCATGGGACCTAGGCAGAGGCGCGAGCCTCTCAGTGCGGCTACGTGTCACGGGAGGTAACTGACGATAGGCTCGCTGGAGACGCTGCGACCGAACAACAGCCGGAAGGGTATGGCAGAACGTCTCCAGAGGGCACTGGGGGGAGAGGGGCACAGTACACTGGGTGGGTGACACTCTCTTGCCCCAGAAGGGCATGCCACGCTAGTCCTAACACTGAAATAGTCAGGGAGTCTGGGTCGAGGACCTCTTCGGCACTGAAGGACGGTCCACAATCCGGCCTTAGGGCTTGAGGCCCAACCCAGAGAGCTGCTTAATGCCTACGGTCCCGATGTCGGGGGACAACAAGGGCTCGGCCACACTCTGTTTTTGAGTATTTTTCACTATGTGAGGAGCTGGTACGCGGGTGGGGACTGCTGCCGCCCAAGCAGCCCCAGGAGCTGATTGGCACAAAATGACTCTCTGCTGCCACAATAGCTGCCATGGACCACGACCATGGCAGTGGCGGTCTTTTTGGTGGCACGGAGAGAGAGATCAGCGGTTCTACTTAACGCTGCAATATTACCAGAGCTAAGCTCCTCGCCCTCATCGAGCTCTTTAAGCAGATCGGCCTGGTAAGCCTGTAACACAGACATCGTGTGCAGACACGCACCGGCCTGACCCGCTGCCGCGTACCCCTTGCCCACCAGCACTGATGTCGTAAGCAGCGGCTTGGAGGGCAGTGCCAGATGCCATGCCCGGGGACAGATAGCTATCTAGCGTCTGTTCAACCCGGGACACCGGCTTATAGCCACGCTCAGTCAGCCCTGCCACATTACCATAATAATCTGAGGCAGGGATGAATAGGCGGCCTGAAAACGGCTTGGCCCACGACCTCGACACCTCGGTGTGGAGGTCGGGGAAAAAACGTCAGGCTCCGGCATGGAGGTGGCGGCCTCGCGCGCAGGAAGCGTTCATCAAGCTTGCTTCGCTGCAGCTCGGCCTGCTTCTCGGCGGGCCAATCGATTTTTAGCTTGGCCATGGCATGAGTAAGCACCTCCACTAGCTCCTCATATTGGGGCGATTGAAGGGGCGAAACCTCTTCGACGTCCTCCACGTCAACATACTAGGGGAGGAAGGAAGACAGAGGCGAAGGTCGAGCGTCACGCGGGAGGAATTAGCCGCAGAACGGGCTTCCGAACCTAGAGATCGGGCACTGGATCTGGTGGGTGAGTTAGGAGATAGGGACTCGCCCGTCTCCAATCCCCTTCGCCAGATCCAACTGCGAACCCCACGAATGCAGCCGCCGCTCCGACTCGACGGAAGCGGAGCCAGCACCGCAAGGAATGCTGGCGAAGGCTCCCTCCTCAAAGAGAGCCCTCCGGGAGCGAAGCGTACGCAGTGGGAGGCGCTCGCAATGCAGGCAGCCGGCCCTGCGTGCTTCGCTCCCAAGCAAACCACGCACAGGCTGTGTGTATCCCCACTCGTGATATAACGTGGGCAGGGAGGACACACAACCTATAACGTGGCTTGCACGTTTGTCTTAGCATGAGCCTTAGACATAGCTTCTTATTAGACTTTTTCTCACAATAGACAGACAACAATAAATATCACTGACACACACAGAGCGCTTCGCTGAATTACAGAAAGCTGACGCTGGCTCCGCCGCAAGTATTTTTATAGCTTCCTGGTCATGACATCACCCGCCCGTGACGTCCCGCTCAGCTATTGGACTGATTTCACATGTGATTCAGAGCGTGGGTCGCAGAAGGCGTTCCCCTAGCGTTTTTGACGCAGCTCGAGTTCCTGAAGAGGAACTTCTGTTGGATAGAGAGACTGTTTTCAGCAATAATACAAATACACATGGAAAAATCTATTTATTTATAATTTCATATTTCCTCACTCTGTATAAATGGGTCTTCACACTATATATGCAACCTAGGCTGACTGGAAAAATCACCTCTTCCTACATTTTTGCAAAACTCCAAAAAAACCTATGATACTATTACCAGTTCAATTCAGTTTCCAGTAAAGTGTGAATACTGAAGCAGAAACAAACAATTTTATTCTATTTCACACTAATTATTATCAATTAATAAAGACAATACTAAGTTATGACCTCAAAACACTTTTACCATAGTGCATGATTTGTAAACTGCATTTTGACATTTGCATCACATAACCAGCTCCATACGTATGGCTTTTCTGATGTTGTAAACTTGCTCTGTAGCTCACCTGGTACATTATTGGAATTGCAATGTGGAGCTTTTGGAGTCTCGTGAAACAATTCCTGATGAAAGAGCACGAAGGACTGGTAGAATAAAGCTAAAATGTCATGGTCGCTTCAGCAAACACGTTTTTATCTGACGTTTGCTTAATTTTACACTATCGGTTAGGTTTAGGGTAGGGTTTAGTAGAGCTGGCATATTATTTTCAAATGTAATAGAGCATTAAGCACCACTCACCACTTCACATTCATCTGTTTTGGATAAAACTGAATGCACTTTTACTGCTACGCAATGGATATTTCAATTTGAAAGTTTCACAAAACTTGCAAAAAGCAACTTTATATAATTATGCTGTTGAAATGTTGCCACAGGCATGTTTTTTCCAGTGAGATTGGGGTTGAATCATATAAGAGGACTTTGTATTTTAGATTTTAAAAAATACTTTTTTGTGCTTTAGGGGGTCATCATATTTGTGGATCCATGTCAAAAAGTATGAAAACTCCTGTTGAATCGAGTTCTAAAAAAAAGACACTGTCAGCATGGCATAATTCAGTTTTAGTGAATTCCCCCCTGAGGCTAATGTTGACATTACATTTAGCTCTGGGTTTAACGCTGACCCTAGTTTGCAGTATTTCACACAGGATGAATCTTAATGTCCTCATTAGTGAGAAAAATGTGGACCTTTCAGCTGAATTTGAGATGCAAATATCTTATAAGCCCAAACTATATACATTTTAACACATGAAGATTGACGTTTTTGACACTGGCACTTAAGCTCAGTGTGAAAAACACTGAACACCAGAGAAATGACCAGCTACCTTATACTGACTGTCATGGGAATGTTACTTTATCACCTAATTGCTATAACTGTAACAAAATAAAGAAAACAATGGTGAAGTTTTCCTACATTGACAGCATTCAATGAAGTAGCAATCACAATGTTGGGTTGGCAGCTGTATGGATGGTTTGGGCATGTTTGACTCGACCAGACCAGACTGGTGTCATTTAAGCATGTCATATTCTGACTTGCATGTGCCCTAAGGAATATCAGACTCCATGAAAACCCTCAGTAAAAATAACCAGCAGGTCACAATCCATTTACAATGAGAGTGACAGGGCAGAATGCAGTGTGTGTTTGAAACAAGATCAATTTCAGTTGCTTGTCATATTCAGTATTTTTAAACTTAAAATTAAATTTTTTAAAACAATCAATCGCATCTTTTATAGCAGTACTTGAGTCATTCAAATTAAGTTGTGATATCCAGCAAAATCTTCATAATTCCAAACATGATGAAAACAGAAAAAGGCACATTGTGCTAAAATATTAAGCTTACTGGTGAAATCTGATGTTCAGATATGAAGCCTAAAGGAAAAAAAAAACATGACAAAGACTCTTTGAGTGATACAATCTGAGGACAGCTGCCTGAAATGCTGTGACCTGTGCAATGTACCACCCATGAGGCTTTACCAAGCCTGATAAAATAATGACCTCTCTCATCCAACACTGAAGTGTCTGAACCCTAAATATCAACACAAACCTGCATTCATAAAATCTGACACATTCACAATTTAGCAATTTTATCCGCGTCACGTGTGACACAGCTGACACAGAATAGCATATGTTGTTTTACGTTCAGTGGATATTCTCCAAAATGCACCATGGTGATGCGGAGGAGACGAATTGTTGAATAAAGTCTTATTTTTTGTTTGCTTTGCGTACAAAAAGTATTCTCGTAGCTTCGTAAAATTACGGTTGAACCCTGAAGTCACATAGATTATTTTACCGATCTCCTTGCTATGTTTCTGGACCTTGATCGTGGTAGTTACATTGCTGTCTATGGGAGGGTCAGAGAGCTCTCAGAATTAATCAAAAATATCTTAATTTGTGTTCCGAAGATGAACTAAGCTTTTACAGGTTTGGAACGACATTGGGGTAAGTGATTAATGACAAAATTTCATTTTGGGGTGGAGTAACCCTTTAGGGGCTTGTTTTTGCTCTTTTTGTGATAACTGGCAACCCTTCACCTGGAGCTTTAATCAAGAGAGGGAAGAGTTCAGTAGTGACTAGAAGGAAAGCAGCAGTATGCAAACTGAACATCAGCATCTTCTGCATCATTAAAATGAGTTTGGTTAATTTGAGCATCAAGTTGAGAGATGTATCAAATCCCAGGAGGTCATTATAAGCTATATATACCGTCATACCGCCCAGCCCTAGTATTTATAGGTATGTTTTTGGAATTTTTGCAAAAATGTAGATGAAGGCATGTTTTTCCAGTGAGCCTGATTCTTTGCCTGTTTTATCATCTGCCAAGTGAAAATCTTGTGAAACATGTAAAAACTTTACATAATTTGGGTAAATCTTTCATGTTGATAGCTCAAATTGTGTGAAATTAGTTACTCATTGACTTGGAATAGGGGTTAGTTCAAATAGTAATTGTGATGCTTGCATTAGCAAATACCCTTAAGTTCGCACTTGCTGCATTCTGCTTGCATCTTCATGCTTTGTTATAATTGCACTGCTTTAATTGCCTTGCTAGGAATTAAGTCCCAATGGAGTTCAGCTGAAAACTAAACTGGTGCAGACCTATGTTTTAGAGATCTGGAGAGAGACCTGACAACATCCTGAACTCTAAAAAGAATCTTCATCAACAGTATCAGGTTAAAGTGACAGTGTGAAATCACAGCAGCACCAAATGTATTTGACATGTTGTATATTCGCAGCTGTAACCACTTGGGACAAGAGAATATAGACACGAAGATGACAGCAGCACACAAACACATCCAAACACACCTCATCTGCATTCAGCGCCTCAGGTGTGTGTGTTTAACTGCATAAACAGCGAGAAAGATTTCTTGCAGAGGAAAGTTTGATGAGATTTTAATCAAAGATCTCTTCATGCAGAGACTTTGAAGGGTTTGAGATTAAGGCGCCAAAGCCATCGCATAGCGTATTGACAAAATGGGATTTCTGCACAACAAAAGCTGCAGCTCAAGTTGCATAAGGACATAATTAATCGTTTTAAATGCATTCAATTTTTTATTTATTTCTTTTTAGTATCCACGCTAATTCCACGACGTAAGCCACTCATGGCCAATAGCCCAAATCAATAGACTTCCATTAGCCTTGGTTGGACATTTTCAGTCACGTATTAAAGTGGAAGTGAAGCAGTCAGTTAAGTTAACATTATTTAGTAAAGTGATATCCACTTTGATTAAAAAATATATAACAAACATGATTAATGTAACCATTTTAAAGAAAAAAGGATGTTTTGTTATAGCTTTTAGAGCAAGGGCGCCACCATCTTGCAGTACCACCGCGTGTGACGTCATGGGGTTGGTTCGCTCCGATGGCCAGTGAAGTAATATAAGCATTTCCTTACTTTTTGAACACATAAATGTTATTTTAACACACAAATGTGTTTGAGTTTCACCATAATTTGGACGAATATTCAACATCAAACTGTCTATATGCTAAGTTTTGTTCGTGGTATCCCAAACATTGTTTTCATAATGCCAGGCGCAAGGTGATGTAACCAGACAACGCTTCATCATTCATGTCGCATTTTATTGTTATGTCAGACCATTAAGACATATGCATTACATTGACTGGTTCACCAGTTGTATGTATCATATTTTATGTTCACCTGCGAATACAATTAGCTTTCCTGCTGTTAACAGGACGTAGTGTTTAACTAATCACCTAATGTTATCTGAACAATCGGACCAGTGCTGCTTCCTCAATAAAGTTTATCATTCTCACGTGTTTTAAGCCTTGACAGTTTAAATATTAAAGTGTTTAAGCCATTCAAGCGTGAGACAGCACGGAATAGATTTCAGTGCGCTACTGTGATACGCTGTGATAGACCTTTTCAGAAAGAGATTTAAATGCGGTACTCAGGCGTTGTGATAGATCATTTCTGTTCGCGCCGGCGGCGCTGCACACACACTAGAGATGGGCGTATCGATCCGAAGTATCGATATATCGATACTGACACGAGTATCGAAAGTATCGATACTCAAACAAAAAATATCGATACTAAGGTGCGTTTTTTTTACCAGTGGTTTTGTTTATTTAACAATAATAATAATAATAATGGGTACAATATGCATTGAATTGGACGAATAACCTTTGTTAGCGAGTAATTGTGTAGGATAGAACTATTTTCCTGCTCATCTGAACACGCTAATGTTGCAAGACAGAACTAATCAATAACAGAGAGCGTTCACTCACTTCTGATAGTACATTCAAATGGGGATGCGTTTGCCAAAAGTATCATAAGAAAGATTTAAAGCTTTTGGGAATGGCAGCCCTGGACAATGCTTATCAGAGGACAGAAAAACCCCATAAATGTTTGAGTTATTTCACAATAAACAAATTGAAATTGTAGCCTACATAGTTTGTGCAATTACAATTATTTAAATTGAACGTTGAAAGATAATATTGATCATGTTCTATTCTGTAATGTTAATAGAAATCATACACTGTCAGAATAAAAAGTTGCATTTTATGCATGCAACAGCCACTCACTGGCAGTCCCTAATAGCACTAAATCAAAAGTTCAAATGTTACAAACAATTTAGAATATTAATGTTGTAATACTGGTAGCACTAATATAAAAATGTGATGATATATGTTACAAAAAAGTAACAATTTTGAAATACGTTGATGGTTGTATTTTTTTGTATTTGATCTCAGTATTCCTATCAATGTTGTATAAGGGTTTTTTATGCATAATAGTAACCCTAGAATGTGATCAAACAGTTTAAAATAGCTGGGCTAAGATATATAGCAATTTTTAAGACTGCAGAAATATGTTAATTCAGTACACACATTATCCCACCTGTTACAATTGTGACTGACCATAAAATGAAATTTTCCACACACTTTTCAAAAAACCATAAGATTATATTATTATTTCAAAGGGTTACTAATGACGCATCATTTGGATATTTTCATGTCTGGGAAAAATTTGGGATTAAACGGGTTAAAATGTGTTTTAAACATAAAGTTAAGTGGTATTACCCATTTTACTCTTAGTAATTTAATAATTTCATAAATTTCATAATTTAAAAGTTTAGTGCAGAAGTATCGAATCGGTATCGATATCGACGATACTGCCTTGAAAAATATCGGTATCGTATCGAAAACAAAATAAGGGGTATCGCCCATCCCTACCACACACCAAATCCACACTCGGCTCGGACAGCACGTGATAGGCTACCACTTGAGCTTTCTGTTGTGCCTTCATCAGCAAATGTACACAAAGCACGTCAGAATGACAGTCTTGAGGAGTATCCACGTAAACGAGTATTGTTTCCGATCCGCACTTTACCGGTGCGGTTTCTTCAACTCCTAATACTGCTCGGTCCCATCGCCGTATCTGCTCAAATGCATAGGCAATTGCACTTATTATGGACTTAACAGTGCTTTCAATGTAATCTTCCTCCATTTCAAAACAAGCGTGTGTTCAAAATGTAAAGAAATGCTTCTATTACTTCACTGGCCATTGGAGCAAACCAACCCCGTGACGTCACATGCTGTGGTATTGCATGATGCCGGTGCCCTTGCTCCAAAAGCTACCAAAACATACTTTTTTCTTTAAAATGGTTACATTAATCATGTTTGTTATATATATTTTTTAATCAAAGTGGAATTCACTTTACTAAATAATGTAAACTTGACTGACTGCTTCATTTCCACTTTAAAGGTGTGTTGACATTATGAAAGGCAGCGCTTTAGAGGATGGAGTCCTTGTCCCCGCTGAGGCCAATGAAAGGTGAGAGGACGCAGAAAGCAGGTAAATAGAAAGCAGGTAAAAATGAAAGGGGCTCCGCTCAATACGGAGAGATTCAATAGGTTTCAGAGTTATTTTCACAAACGTGCTTGCTTTAAATGCCAACTTTCTTAGGCAGTAGGGTTAGAATGAGTAATTAAGGTCAGGTTATTCAATTATAGGGATGGCATTGAGAAACACACTTAGAATCCCTCATACATCTGGAAGATCTACAACAGTATGCTGCCATCTATCCTATGACACTGACTAGAAAGACATAATCACGTACAAACAGTGATTGTTCTTTTTATGAAATATTATTATTGATTTTTAATTAATGTATTTATTTTTCTGTTAAATAGACTGACTGACTGATTGATTGATAGATTTGGGGTTGTTAGTAGAAGGACTGAGACATGCTAAACTCTAACCTGAGAGCTATATATCTGCATGTAACGAGTATATGTGCTAACCACTGTGCCACAATTACAATCTCATTTATTTATAATCATAATACATATTATTACTACTAAAAATGTAATACATTGGATAATCTAATTTCCATGTCTAGCCTATTGCAATATTTTTTAAATAAATAATTTACAACATATAGTAATTAGTGTGACAGCTTTTCTGGCAAGGGACCATCATCACAAAATAAAGCAAGAAACATAATTGCTAATTGCAAAAGAGAAAAAAGGCAATAGTTTTCTGTTATTTGGACAGGTTAATTAAAAGTCACATACAACCCAACAATTTATAAACCACCAACAATTAGCTCACACATATCTAAAGTGTGAAATCTTTTCAGAGAATTCTGCAAATTAAAGGAATGAAAATTTGCAGGAAATGTACTCGCCCTTAGACCATCCAAGATGTAGATGAGTTTGTTTCTTCATGGGAACAGATTTGTAAAAATTTAGCATTATATCACTTGCTCACCAATGGATCCTCTGCAGTGAATAGATGCCATCAGAATTAGAGTCCAAACAGCTGATAAAAACGTCACAATAATCCACAAGTAATCCACACGACTCCAGCCCATACCTTCACTGTGAAGTGAAAGCTCCTGTTGTAAGAAACGAATCAACCATTTTTTACTTTATAAAAAAAGCACGTGAGGTGGAACCGGCGTCAGCTTTCTGTCATTCAGCGAAGTGCTCTGTGTGTGAGGCAAAATCTCTGTTGTGAGTCCTTATTGGGGTTGGGGGGGTTGTTTTGTCAAAAGAAGTAAACAATGTCTAAGGCCAGAGAGAAAACAAAATATAAGTGCGAACTGAACCGTGTTTCAGGCTGTGTGTTCCGCCCTGCCTTCGCTACATCACGAGCGGGGAACACACGCCTGTGCTTTGTTTGCTTGGGGGCGAAGCATGCGTAGTTGGCTCTCGAGGGGGCCGACTGCCCGCATTGTCGTGAATGTCATTTCGCTCTCGCTTCGCTCCCGTAAGGCTCTCTTGAGGAGGATCCGTCACACCACGTTCCGCGTGTGTGGTCCCGCTTCAGCCTAGCTGAGCGGCGTGCTGTATCGTGGGTTCACATTGGATCTTCCTTCGGGAGTTCGATGTGGGAGGGCTCGATAGGATTTCGCCCTCTCAATTAGCCCCGTATGAGAGTTGTTTTTGAGGTGGTTCCTCGTCGCCGTGCGAAGTTAAATAGCGATTGACCCCCGAAAACAGGCTGAACCGCAGAAAAGCAAATTAGATGAGTGCTTTCTGCGGAGTAAACTGCCACCTCCGCGCCGGAGCCTACTGTTTTTCCTCGATCTCCACATACCGAGGTGTCGAGGTCGTGGGTTAGACCATATTCAGCATGTCTATTTACCCCCGTTTCCTCTCATTATGCAAACGTGGCGGGGGTTAGTGACCACGGTTATAAGGCAATGCCCTGGGTGGAACAGACTCTTGCGAGCTATCTGTTCCCTGGTGCGGCATCATCCTTAAAGGCTCCGACATTGCCCTCCAAGCCGTTACGTAAGCAACATCTAGCTTGGTGGGCAAGGGTTATATGGCGGCAGTTCAGGCTGGTGCGTGTCTGCACACCATGGCGGTTTTACAGGCGTACTAAGCCGACCTGCTAAAAGAGTTAGATGAAGGCGAGGAAATAAAAACTCACGATATTGCAGAGCTTCGTAGGACTGCTGATATGTCTCTCTGCGCCACCAAAGAGACCGCCCGTGCCATTGGGCGGTCTATGGCTGCTCTAGTGGCAGCAAAGAGGCATCTCTGGTTGACCCTGTCCGATATTAAAGAAAAGGACAGGGTCTTCCTCATGGTGCCCCACTTGCACCTTCTGGCCTGTTCGGCGACACCATCAATTCCGTCGTCGACAGGTACCAAGAGGCCCGTAAACAGGCGGCGGCGTTCCAGCGGTTCCTCCCTCGCCGTTCTCTAGCTCTGCAGGCTGCTGGCCGGGAGCAGCCCTCGCCGTGTACCCCCTCCTCCTCATACCGTGAGCAGCAAAAGCAGAGCGTCACTTCTCGCGCTCCCCCGCAACGGGACAGAGGTCAGCGGCGCTCTAAGTCGGGGGCTTCGAAGTCGAAGCCCGATCTAAGGGTTGTGCTTCAAAGGAAGTCCTCGACCAAAAGGCCCTAACATAAGAAGTTCAGGACTTTTGAGGGCGGCACCTATTGGGGAAAAGCGCAGTGTACCGCATCATACGGTGTTTATCTCTCCTCAGTACCCATGTGAGATCTTTCTGCCAACCCTGCCACCAACGGTGCTTCAGGGCGCAGCGGTCTCCAGCGAGCGCTTCCCTCAGTCTTTTCCACCCGGAAATGTAGCGGAGCTGAGGGGCTCGCTACCCCTTCGGGGGTCTCCAGAGCAGCTAGTTCGGCCATCTCCTGCCGGTCCTCCGCTTCAGGGCACCGAATTAGCAGCTACAAGTACACCAGAGGCCAGTCTCGAGAGACCCCCGGTACGATCTCGTGTCCCCACGTGGGACCTGGCTGTGGTGTTAGAAGCTCTCTGCAAGCCTCCCTTCGAGCCCATTAAATATATCTCTGATCGCTTTCTCTCGATTAAGACTGTTTCTTTTGGCTATTTCCTCTCTAAAGAGAGTTGGGGATCTGCAGACCCTCTCAGTGGTCCCTTCTTACTTAAACTTTGCGCCCGGCTTGGCCAAAGCTTTTCTCTACCCTCGAGCGGGTTATGTTCCTAAAGTCCCCTCATCTGCACCACAGCCTATTGTACTTCAGGCCTTCTGTTCTCCTCCCCTCAGGGAACCCTTCCAGCAGAAGCTTACCTGTCTGTGCCCAGTGCTTGCACATGTCCACAGAGCTGCCCTGTGGAGAAAGGCATACTCATTCCCATAGCATTTTCCGACGCAGCTTGAGTTCCTGAAGGGGAATATCTCCAGGTTACGTATGTAACCATGGTTCCCCGAAGGGAACGAGATGCTGCGTCTCAGGGCCATACTTCCGGCAACCCTGCGAGCGCTTGCTGCATTCCTAGAAGCTGACGCCGGTTCCAACGCACGTGCTTTTAAGCTTCCTGGTCACTACGTCACCCTTAGGACTCTCGTCCTTCCATTGGAATATTAACATATTGGATTCAGAGGCGGGTCCCACGCTGGGGCTCCCATAGCATTTCCCGACGCAGTGTCTCGTTCCCTTTGGGGAACCATGGTAACATACGTAACCTGGTAACGTTTTGAATCTTTTTCAAGAGCGACCCTATTTTTATTTATTTATTTTTAAATTGACATACCCTTGTATATAGGGCAGGACGGGTGGAGCGAATGTTAATGAGCGAAAACTGCGCCACACACCGATCTCGAGTCACCGAACGGAGGGAGCCCATATCTATTTTAACATCATATTTTGTCCAGTCCATTGTTATAATTATCACTATGTCAATAATTGCGATTCCGAGAGGGAATCCCCCATTTATACGAGGATGTCACTCCCAAAACTTTCCAGCATGTTCGTCACGTTGGTCCTCTTAGCAGCATGGAAAAAAAACTTTTATTCAAATTCTGAATGGATTATACCCAAGATAGGGCACAAAGTGCTGAATCTTGAACTTTGTTACATGCATAAATTTTTCTTCAATCATCCTGGCGATTTGAAATCCCCGGGTTTGAAAACCACTGATATAAAAGCATGTTGTGACACACTGCATTAATTATGTTTATAAAGTATGCAAACTAGGACAGGATGATTGCTTGACAAGTGAAAGTGGCACAGCTGTTATGAAAACTACATAATAAAACATACATGCTGTTCAATTGGACGGTTTACTCTGCTGGTAGAGGATTTCACAACCAAAGTAAGCTAGTATTTTTCAGCAGGAATGTTCAGAATGTAAGAAAAATCTGGGACAACAAAAGGTCTCAACTGTGAAACTGGCGTTCCGGGTGACATATATGTTGTGCCTTTGGCTATATTTAGAAGAGAATTGCACTCCTGAAAACAAGCACACAGGAAATTATGTCTTCTAATAATAGTGACAAGAAACAAAACCACTAAAGGTTCTTTATTATTATAGTTCAGTGTTTTCCAACTTATTTTGTTATGTTCCCCTACAGCCCCTTCATCAACACTATTTCATCAAGCACTCTTAACTCAGAACTTTTTTATTTTATTTTTATTCCCAGGTTTAACAAAGCAAAATATAAAAAAGTGCTTTTATTTTCATTGGGTTTTTATGTAGCCCTGCTTGGGACACACTGTTATCGGACACAGAAACTCGTTACAGACTATTTAGGATGCCAGCTGGAGCATGTAAAGAGATACACAAAACTGTGAAATCAAGTGGTGGTAATTACAGTAGCTTTAGCATTTCACTGCACTCCTCACTAATGAATAGAAATGATTGGATGGCAACTGCTGGTGACACTGACTGTTTCTCAAGTAGGACTGCAATCATGGTCAATGGATTAGAGCCAAACACATCACAAAATGCATTAAAACTTTTAACAGACTATAAGAGAGGCTGTCATTAAAAGCCAAGAGGGCATAGCCTTCCTGTGAAGTTACGATAAATTAACGTGATTACGGAAGAGCTGTGCTGAGATTTCTAAAGTTAGTAAAATTATGCTTACATTAATACAAATTCAGAGTGCAACAGGACACAGAAAATGCAACATGAGCATAATGCTTTATAACTTTTATAAAATAAATAAAAAGCAACATTATTTCATTTTTAACAGATTGATAGTTAATGTTTATATTACTTTTTATAAAACTAACACTGATATCATATCAATTTTCACAGTTCATTTTCTCTAAATTTGAGCCAGACCCGTCTATTGCAGGACATATTTTAGTCACTGTTTAATTCAAAACTCAATTTTGACTAAAGTTATGAAATACATAGTTATTGCATTTTGCCTCTAGGGCATATTTATGATTAGTGCGCTGGACAAAACTCTAAACCTAAGTATTAAACTTCAGTATCTTACTATGGATATGAATAGGCACTTTCGCTCCGCGTAGTTCTAGGAATGAAACTTCAAATTAATTGGCTGCTTAAGAAGAGGTGTGCTATTACTTTTCTAAGAGATTTTCTCCTAGGCAGAACAAAAAACTCACACTTACACTAGATAGCATAGACTCGATAATGGGCTGTAGAAACCACCCAGAGCTCCCTAAAAGCCACTCAGAATATCTCAGCAACTGCTTAGCAGTTTTATTTTTCGAAAGAAAAGAATACTCTTAATCAAGGATGCATTAAATTGATTACATTTATTGAACGATTTTGCTGTCAACCAATCAAAACTGTTCATACAATTAATTTGCACATTTTTCTTGAATTAAAATCACAGTATTAAATATACATTTATATTTTAATAATTTCACATTGAATCTCCAAATTAATGTAGAAACAACATAAAGACTGTATATTTTAAATACGTGTTTAATGGCATGTTTTTTACTAAGTCACCTTTTATAAGTGTCATTGATATCAATACTGCTACTGATGTCTCTATGCATTTTTCTCTCAATTTTAGCCAATAATTATAGCTATTCAACATTACAGTATAATTTAAAGCCATTATTTTTTAACATTTAATAGGCTTTGAAAAAAGTAACAACTTTAAATTTCAGTGAGCTTAAAACAATCTTCACATAAACCCATCATAATACATGTCATTTTTATCTTAAGTTTAATCAGTGAAGAGTAGTGGGTGGCATCTCTTTCTTTTGTTCTTTGATTTACATCAGTGACAGACTGCAGTAGCTTTTCTCCCAAAACAGGCATTTTGACATAATTGTGTGTGTTTTTGTCCACGAAAGAGATCTCAATGAACAACTGGCGCAGTCTGAAGTAGCTTTCTGTGCGCACTTGTCGGATACCTGTGTTCACAGAGAGTTGCTTCACCAGCCTGGTCTCATTGTTTATACCAGGGGTTCTCAACTCTGGCCCTCGAGGTCAACTTTCCTGCAGAGTTTAGCTCCAACCCTAATCAAACACTCCTGAACAAGCTAATCAATGTCTTCAAGATCACTAGAAAGCTACAGGCAAGTGTGTTTGATTAGGGTTGGAGCTAATCTCTGCAGGAAAGTGGATCTCGAGGGGCAGAGTTGAGAACCCCTGGTTTATTCGTAATGTAATTAGTATGTAATGTTTACAAGCACAAAACGTAAATTTTTGTACGATTCAATATCATTGGGAGCACAGTGGGCAGCACAATCTCACAGAAAAATAAAATGATATCATTTCATATGAGTAAACCAGCTGACAATATAATGCCATGGTATGATGACGGACTAGCACAACTTTTTCACACTGATGATAAAAATGTTTTTTATCACCAATCATCATATAGAATGGTCTGAACTGCATCATGTGACACGAAGACTGGGTTACTGCTGCTGAATTCAGCTTTGGTCATAAAAAAAATATATATATAATATATATATATATAAATATATAAATATATATATATATATACAGTGGGTACGGAAAGTAGTCAGACCCCCTTAAATTTTTCACTCTTTGTTATACTGCAGCATTTTTCTAATCATTTAAGTAAAAAATTTTTTCTCATTAATGTACACACAGCACCCTATATTGACAGGAAAACACAGAATTGTTGACTTTTTGCAGATTTATTAAAAAAGAAAACTGAAATATCACATGGTCCTAAGTATTCAGACCCTTTGCTGTGACACTCTATATTTAACTCAGGTGCTGTCCATTTCTTCTGATCATCCTTGAGATGGTTCTACACCTTCATTTGAGTCCAGCTGTTTTTGATTATACTGATTGGACTTGATTAGCAAAGCCACACCCCTGTCTATATAAGACCTTACAGCTCACAGTGCATGTCAAAGCAAATGAGAATCATGAGGCTAAAGGAACTGCCTGAAGAGCTCAGAGACAGAATTGTGCACGGCACTGATCTGGCCAAGGTTACAAAAAAAATTTCTGCTGCACTTGAGGTTCCTTAGAGCACAGTGGCCTCCATAATCCTTCAATGGAAGACGTTTGGGACGACCAGAAACCTTCCTAGAGCTGGCCGTCTGGCCAAACTGAGCTATCGTGGGAGAAGAGCCTTGGTGAGAGAGGTTTAGAAGAACCCAAAGATCACTGTGGCTTAGCTCCAGAGATGCAGTCGGGAGATGTGAGAAAGTTGTAGAACGTCAACCATCACTGCAGCCCTCCACCATTCGGGGCTTTATGGCAGAGTGGCCCGACACATGAAAGCCCGCATGGAGTTTGCTAAAAACACTTGAAGGACTCCAAGATGGCGAGAAATAAGATTCTCTGGTCTGATGAAACCAAGACAGAACTTTTTGGCCTTAATTCTAATCGTTATGTGTGGAAACCAGGCACTGCTCATCACCTGTCCAATACCTGTTGTCCCAACAGTGAAGCATGGTGGTGGGAACATCATGCTGTGGGGGTGTTTTTCAGCTGCAGGGACAGGACGACTGGTTGCAATCGAGGGAAAGATGAATAAGTACAGGCCAAGTACAGGGATATCCTGGACGAAAACCTTCTCCAGAGTGCTCAGGACCTCAGACAAGGCCGAAGGTTTACCTTCCAACAAGACAATGACCATAAGCACACAGCTAAAATAACGAAGGATGGCTTCACAACAACTCTGTGACTGTTCTTGAATGGCCCAGCCAGAGCCCTGACTTAAACCCAATTGAGCATCTCTGGAGAGACCTAAAAATGGCTGTCCACCAACGTTTACCATCCAACCTGACAGAACTGGAGAGGATCTGCAAGGAGGAATGGCATAGGATCCCCAAATCCTGGTGTGAAAAACTCGTTGCATCTTTCCCAAAAAAGACTCCTGGCTGTATTAGATCAAAAGAGTGCTTCTACTAAATACTGAGCAAAGGGTCTGAATACTTAGGACCATGTGATATTTCAGTTTTTCTTTTTTAATAAATCTGCAAAAATGTCAACAATTCTGTGTTTTTCTGTCAATATGGGGTGCTGTGTGTACATTAATGAGGAAAAAAAATTAACTTAAATGATTTTAGCAAATGGCTGCAATATAACAAAGAGTGAAAAATTTAAGGGGGTCTGAATACTTTCCGTACCCACTGTATATTTAATTTAATTAGAACTTTTTCAAATTGCAATCATATTTCACAATATTACCTTTTATATTAATTTTTTTTAAATGTATTTTTGAAGAGCATAAGAAGAGAATAAGAGACTTCTTTCAAAAAAGAACTTTGATCAACCCCAAACTTTTAAACAGTAGCATACAATTCATACATTTTCTTTGGAATATGTACAAATGTAGTTAAAACATTTTGATTTATATATTTTAATTATATGTGATATCTATATCAGATTGAAGAAGTCCAAAGTTTGAAATAGTTTTTTTTTTTTGCTAATATGACAAATATATATGTTTGTCTTTATGACAATAGAATTATTTAGAGCAGTTTTTTCCTCATCTATATTAGTGTCTAACAGTGCAGTCTGACTGGTGTGGGGTCTTCCCACCTTCTGTCTGCCCACCATCACTTATCTTCCTGGAAAATCGTTTGTACAGCAAAGCCATTAGGAAATATCACAAGATATGCTCTTATCAAAGTGCACTGTGTGCTATAGGAACGCTGATGTTGACTAAATGATCTTTTAAGCCCTCACACTCAACCCACAGACAAAGCCAATGAAGATCCAAAGGGAAAAAAGTCAAACAAGCAGATCGATAAGGTTTAAATTCAGAGAATAAGATCCGAGGTGATGGGTTGAGCAGTTCACAGGAAGACTTAAGTTCAACTTCATCTTTATTCTTCACATGTCCATTTCCTTTGTTCACATTCATCCATCCACTGAGTTTATCCAACCTCAAAAACCAGAGAAGATGGGGACAAATGTCTCTCAGCCGAGAACAGGGATTGAGCAATGAACGGGGAAAGAGCCAATGACCCGATTCAAGCTAATTTCTCATGTGTGAATAGTGGCCAAACTGATCAGAGATTAATAATAAATCATAGAATTTAAAAAAAAGGTAACAGATTTGCTGTAAATGAGTCAAATTCAATTACGTCATACTACTAAAGAGTGAATTTCTGCAGTTCTATATCCATCCTAACTGTTTATCTCCATCCCCTTACACTGATCACAAGAAATACTAGAGCGCCTCCATGTGGCCAGAGAAATTTCAGCAAAATTACTTACAAAACTAGACATTCAGTCCAAGTCAAATGTTTGGAAAAAAAATATTGATTGATTGATTGTGATCTTAAAACCTATTGATTTAAAGATATAACTCTCACATTTTATTGAGACTGACTTTACTGAGACCCCTATGATGTGTATAATAACAGCAATTTCAAAATTAACCTCATATTTTTTTCTTCCAAATGTTTTATGCTCAGATGTTCAAATTAAAACAGTAGTAGGCCGATTTTCTTCTTTAACCCTAAGTTGTATCACAAGGTAGACATGGACTCATAAAACTGGAAAAGAAAAAGTGTACAATTATTTCTATTATATTCTATTCAAATATACATTGTGACTGCACATGAAATTCCATATATAATATATATAATATATATATTATATATTCTTATAATATTATTATATTTATTTATTAGATTTTATATTTCTTGTCTAGATGGCTGTTTCCAGATATTTTACTATACTATTATGCCATCCCAGGTGCTTATTGTTTATAATAAATGCTTCAGAGGAAGGTATATACCATGTATTGATTATCCATATATATATACAGTGGGGCAAAAAAGTATTTGGTCAGCCACCAATTGTGCAAGTTCTCCCCCTATAAAAGATGAGAGAGGCCTGTAATTTTCATCATATGTATACCTCAACTATGATAGACAAAATGAGAAAAGAAAATCCAGAAAATCAAATTTTAGGATTTTTAAAGAATTAATTGGTAATTCCTCGGTAAAATAAGTATTTGGTCACCTACAACAAGCAAGATTTCTGGCTCTCACAAACCTGTAACAACTTCTTTAAGAGGCTCATCTGTCCTCCACCCGTTACCTGTATTAATGGCATCAGTTTGAAAAGTATAAAAGTATAAAAGACACCTGTCCACAACCTCAAGTCCTTCACACTCCAACTCCACCATGGCCAAGACCAAAGAGCTTTCAAAGGACACCAGAAACAAAATTGTTGACCTGCACCAGGCTGGGAAGACTGATTCTGCAATAGGTAAGCAGCTTGGTGTGTAGAAATCAACTGTGGGAGCAATTATTGGAAAATTGAAGACATACAAGACCACTGATAATCTCCCTCGATCTGGGGCCCACGCAAGATCTCACCCCGTGGGGTCAAAATGATCACAAAACTGTGAGCAAAAATCCCAGAACCACACGGGGGGACCTATTGAATGACCTGCAGAGAGCTGGGACCAGAAGTAACAAAGGCTACCATCAGTAACACACTTGCGCCGCCAGGGACTCAAATCCTGCAGTGCTAGACGTGTTTCCCTGCTTAAGCCAGTACATGTCCAGCCCCGTCTGAAGTTTGCTAGAGAGCATTTGGATGATCCCGAAGAGGATTGGGAGAATGTCATATGCTCAGATGAAACCAAAATATAACTTTTTGGTAAAAACTCAACTTGTCTTGTTTGGAGGAGAATGGATGCAACTCAGCATTCTAAGAGCACCATACCTACTGTGAAGCATGTGGGTGGAAACATCATGCTTTGGGGCTTTTTTTCTGCAAAGGGACCAGGACGACTGTTCCGTGTAAACGAAAGAATGAATGGGGCTGTGTATTGTGAGATTTTGAGTGAAAACTTCCTTTCATCAGCAAGGGCATTGAAGATGAAATGTGTCTGGGTCTTTCAGCATGACAATGATCACAAACACACCGCCCGGGCAACGAAGGAATCGCTTCGTAAGAAGCATTTCAAGGTCCTCGAGTGGCCTAGCCAGTCTCCAGATCTAAACCCCATAGAAAATCTTTGGAGGGAAAATCCGTGTTGCCCAGCGACAGCACCAAAACATTACTGCTCTAGAGGAGAACTGCATGGAGGAATGGGCCAAAATACAACAGTGTGTGAAAACCTTGTGAAGACTTACAGAAAACTTTGACCTCTGTCATTGCCAACAAAAGGTATATAACAAAGTATTGAGATGAATTTTTGTTATTGACCAAATACTTATTTTCCCACCATAATTTGCAAATAAATTCTTTAAAAATCCTACAATGTGATTTCCTGATTTTTTTTTTTCTCATTTTGTCTCTCATAGTTGATGTATACCTATGATGAAAATTACAGGCCTCTCTCATCTTTTTAAGTGGGAGAACTTGCACAATTGGTGGCTGACTAAATACTTTTCCCCCCCACTGTATGTACTATGCTACTATGTCCAAAAAACAGTTTTTGCTTGACTTTTTTGCAATATTTGAAAACTGAATGAAGGCTGACTGTAAAGAAATGCCCCTTTTTTTACAACACAATGTACCAATCTGCAGTGAACAGGGCTGAGAGGTACCTGCCAGACCCACATACACACTCGACCCCAGGAGGTCTGTAAGCAGAGTAAGGACATCTGCTCCATAAAACATAATCAGCCTCTGAGAGATTTGCATATGCAAGAGCTCCTTAAACGATGCATCACTCAGAAACACCTGCAGGGGTAAAGTATGCATTCATGAACGTGTTAAAAACCTCAACCGGCCAAGAATGGAAGCAGGTTATAAAAGGAACAGCGGTGTGTCAGCCTGATGTCCAACAAGAAACACAGAAACAATGAGACACAAACACACATATGCTGTATGAAGCTGACTTCATGCGTTGATTGGTCAAAAAAGTTTATATCCTTAAAATCCTCTCATGCCACTTTCTTTCAACCCTCTTTAAAAGTCTGTGTCTAAGCTTTATAAATGAGGTGATCGAGGAAAACAAGATTGTCAGTGGATGTTTTACTCCTTGTTTTGAAGGCCAGTCATCTCCATCTCACCATCCAGCTTGATCTGTCCGTACTGGTTGGGTTTTCCATCCATATCCATTCTCTCCAGTCTAATAGGCATTAAAGTTCTCCTCCTAATATGACGGATGCTCTGTCCCTGTGAGCAGTATACACCAAACTCTTTTTCTGAACTATATCCAGTGACTGTGGCCGTGATATGTGTGTGTGTGTGTGTGTGGTACCCATAATACATATATTACTATCTTACCAATGTAGCCTATCAGATACATATTATGAATATAATACATGACAGATCGATAGATAGATAGATTATAGATAATAGATAGAATAGATAATAGATAGATACATCTCAAATGAACAGCTTGGGCAGACTGTTAGACTTCTGCCCTGTCACACAGGTTTGGAACACCATGAAGGTGAGTAAAATAGTCTAATTTTTCATTTGAATGGCCTATTCCTTAAAAAAGTCAATTTAAAAGTGTGTTTAATTAACATTATTCATAAGGGTCTTGAGGGCAACTGTGAATGTGTCAATTCATCATTGATGTTGAACGTGAAGAACAGCTACAGAGGAAGGAAGCGATGCTTGACCTTGTTGGTAAATGGCCTGTACTCCAGTGAAGAGAGACAGAATGGATCCTCATGGCTGGAGAGCCGGAGAGATCACAATAATTTATTCCTTTGTATCACATTCCTCAGCCACAACGCTTTGATATACCGTAGCCTTCATATGTGCTAGATCAATATGGCCATTACCTGGATATTTCACATTTCTGTACTTTACAACAAAGGGACAAACTGAATAAGTCCAGAAAATCCTCTCTATAACCCAGCTGCGGTGATGAAGACTGTTGGAGTGTAGCAGATGGCTCCCCTACTACTCTTCACAATTTTGAACTATTCTGGCTAGGAGTCAGAGTGATATGACTTAAGACAAATACCACAGTATGGTCATTTCATAGTTATTTCTTGTCCTTTAATTTCAATTTCAAGAGTGCTGATATAGAGTACAGGAGCACAGTATCTTTCTGCTTTGTGTTTGTGGTATTCCAGATTTTAATACAATTATATTATCAGTAGTATTACAATAGTATAGATTTTAATTTACAATGATCAGATTTAGTCATTTTATTTTCACACCTTCAGTCGTGCAAACATTGAAGCTGCAACAATATCCCAGTTCTTGGTTAATTTAGAGTCATGTGAGTTCAGTGAATTGTTAACTGGAGACATCAGTGAATTTTTCACTCAAGAACAGCTGCTATTGGATCAGTCCAATTCACGAATGAAGGAAAAGTGCAGAACAGTTCAACAGGTAGCTCATTCACGCATGAGACATTGCTATTGTGCCTCGGAGCGGGTGGCAATTTTTTCAGTTCAAAATAACGAGGAACAACATATTTTTATGAAATGTAGTTAAAAGTATGATATATTGCTTTGGAATGTAGTTAACTATAAATATACTCAGATAAAGTACAGATACTTGAAAAATACACTGAAGTACTTAAAATATAGTCCACCACTCATGTTATTAAATTAAAATATGTATTAACCTTTAAGTGCCTGCTTCAGTATATACAAAAACCAATGTAATAAAAGTTGCCATATTTATGTCCCAATGATAACCACACAAAAATACAGCAGTGTGCGTAGCAGTGTGCGTAGCAGTATAATGGTGTATATACCTTTATACATCCCTATCCTAGTGTGTGTGTCTCGTGCGCTTGCGATGTGTGTGTGTGCTTGCTCCGATGGAGGCCCGGTGAACGGTTGATATGACACGGAAGATTGAGGCTGCTGGAGCTTGCCAATGTTTGTCTAAAATCAAAACGGTGAATTAAATAGGCCCTGTTAGTCTCATCCACCCCCTCCACTCCATCTGTTCCAGCCTGTCCGAGAAAGACACTCACTATGAGTGCCAGCTCAGGCACCCATTATCCCCTCTGATAAAGCAGGAAAAAAAAACATTCAAAAAAAAATAAATAATGCACTGGTTTTGGCACGCAGTGCCCCTAGAAAAGAAACAAAGACTCTCAAACATGCAGCGTATAGGGCAAATGGAAACCAATCCTATTAGAACACTTGAACTAAAGTCTATATGTTCTGTAGACAGAAAGAAAGAAAGAAACTAAAATGATTACAATTTTCAGGTTTTATATATTACTCCAAGGTACTTCAAAAATGTCACAGTACATGATGCATAGTACCCCCTAAAAACACTGTATTACCATGGTAAAATAGTAAAAAGTACAACCTATAAAACAAATGTCGACTTTTTGGTAATTTATTGGTAATGAAGAAAAAGAGTGTAAAATAAACAGGAAATTATGTATATATATTATAATTATATATATATTATATATATATTGCTGTGCTTTACACTCTTTATATATATATGTATACATTTGCTATTTTGTGAAAATTGTCTACACTATTTATTCATTAATTTATTTTTCTCCCAGTGTAGTACCTGCAAAGCATTTAAAAGCATCAAGGCTTACTCCCAAGTGAAGGGAGCTCCAAAAAGATATTCAGGCAAGATTATAGTCTAACTGGGAGTGTCGATATTAAAAGGGGTAATATGATGCGATTTCAAGTTTTCCTTCTCTTTGGAGTGTTACAAGCTGATTGTGCATAGATAAGATCCCTGAAGTTGAAAGACTAAAGTCTCAAAACCAAAGAAATACTCTTGATCAAAGTTAAGACTCTGCCACACCCCCTAAAACGGATCGTTCTAACACGCCCCCACATATCTAGGTCACTAGGTGGGAATATTTGCATGAGCCCAAAATGTGCACGCAAAGAAAGAAGCCGTGGTTTCAGAAACCGCAGTTAGTGTTGAAGCAGCCAGTCAGGGAGACGCTGTGTTTCTAGGCAAAAGCAAAATCACTTTATTTTACCTTCAGAAAGTAGATGCATTTAGGAATCTTAAGATTACTTACAACAGAACAGCAATACATTTTATGGACGACCGTTTCATGAATCTAGGAGAGGAGGTAATTCTGACTTTGCTATGACAATCTGGCACTTCTGAATCAGCTACTGTTTTGTTATGAGTTCAAGTATTGCTATTGACTGTTCAAAGCGGAGTTTTGCGCATCGTGTGTGTGGGTGGGTTGTGAGTGCGCATTGTGTGTGTGCGTGCGTGCGTGCGTGTGTTTGAGAGAGAGAGAGACAGCGTCACATCACAGTAGAGTCAGCTGTCTTAACCGCGGCTTGTGTACTGCATCATTACTGTGTCTGTTCCCCTTTCGGGCTTGAACTGATGGTAAAACTAATGACATTATTAAATGTCTTGATATTTACTTCGAAAGCTGAAGCTCATGATTATGGTAAGAGGCGTTACATTTCCAACACGTGCTTGCGGTGTTCGGCCAATCACAATTGCACTGGGTCAGCTGGCCAATCAGAGCAGACTGCGCTTGCGGGAAGGAGGGACTTTGGAGAAAACGAAGCGTTTGAGAGAGGCGGGGCATAGAGGACTAACAATAATGTACAGTATTTGAAAAATAATGTGTTTTTTGAACATTAAAGCATGTCAACATATTCTGTTACACCAAATACACAAAATAATGATCTTTAAAAAAGAATCATATGACCCCTTTAAAATCTTGCAAAATCTTAATAAGTGTTAAGTATTTTCAGTATGACAATGACGATATTAAATCCAAAATTAAAAATTCTTAAACTATGCTGTCTAAAGAAATTAAAAATAATTTAGGCTAACATAATCTTATATATAGATATATATAGATATATAGATATATATATATATATAGAATATATATATATATATATATATACTGTATATAGATATATACATAGATACACACACACAAAGTTTCTGGTCCTCGAATCTGATTGGCTGAGAGGAGTGCGATATTCTAGAGGTATCGTTACTCCAACCGTTTCACCATTTTTTATCACTCCACTTGCAGTATTTTTCACAACGAGTGTCATGGTGGATGCCCAAACCCACTCAGATGTAAAAATAATACTGTTTTTGTGTCACAAAATGTAAGCTGGCGAATGTACCTGTCAGACGTAAAATATGTGGTTTTTAATAAAGATAAATCTATTGAAAAATGTGACTCAATGTTTCGGGGAGAGGTGAGGCTTCCCGGGGCGGTTGGGCTTTAAGCACCAAGACCACCGAGAGGCAGATCCCTCGTCAAGATCTCTGGAATATTGCAGCGGACTCTGATGTCTCTATAGTGGTTACACTGGATATAATTTAGTTTGGGTAAATATGCTGGGTAGTTTGGTCTAATAATCTATTATTTGTTCCAGAGCAAAGAGTTTTGGCTTAGGGCAAAATCTCATCACATTATATTGTATGTAAATGCTGTATATCAGAATTGCCTAGCAACTTTTATGATGACTTTTATTATTAAATATTATTATTCAATAAATAAGATTTTATATCAATAATAGCAATAGTATTTAATAATAGTATTAAGTATTGAGAAACAGTGTGTGTGTGTTCATGATGGTGATTAGTTTCATTGTTCCATTAGATGGCGACAAGAGTCTTTTAAACTGAAAGAGAGTGAACAGGGTTGTAAACAAGGAAGTTATACTTACATTCAACAACATTGTAAGATGCAGCCAAAAAATGCACTGAGCAGCGCTGTCATCAGAAATAATCATCTTAACAGATGAAAGTATAGTACGACAAAGATATCGCTTTCCTCAGCGGACATTCAAACTAATGTTTTATTGTAAATATGAGATTGAGCTGAAGAATGAATTCTGTATCAGATGCAGGTAATTGCACTTGCTCAGTTCATCCTCTCTCTCATAATACTCTACATAATACAGTGAGCTTTAATACAGTACAATAAGCTTTCAATGAAGTAACTGAATTTTCTTTTGTTACTAGTTCTAAAGTGACGCTGTCAAATTAGTAATGGAGGCTTGGGCTCAGCTGTTAAACTGTCAAACTGAGATTTAAATCTGTGGCAGAAGGAAGTAGTTCTGCACAAAAGAGGGTTTTAAAGACACTCCTTTGCTGTTTCTTATGTATTTACACATTCGTGCCATTGAACTGTTGTAAACCGCAATATCACACTTGTAGCCGTGCGATATGGCTGTATATGGGTATGCTGTGAGTTCAGTTGAAGATACTGCCTACAGCCGAATCACAGTCGTGCTGTACAGTAATTAACCGCAATGTGTTTGTCGTTTAATTTAATGCGTGTAAGCTTAATTGTATGCGTAGCTTAATTTGGACGCGCCATATTTGACCATTATATTTTACCTCTTGTTTGTTTTTTCAGGTATGTTTGGGCTTTTTTGAGTCTATATATGTTTAATGATGTTAATAAATTATAAAATAACTATAAATAACCTTTATCATTGTTTGTTGTAATGGTGGTGTAAAGGAATAAAGATGACTCCTACAGCATGTTTAATGGTTTTTATTTGATGATTTGTTAATGCATCATTGTGTCATGAGTTTACTTTGAAGGGCCCATCATAACTCATTATTAATTACCCATATACTAACATCAACTCATGGTTTGTTAATGCATTATTTTGACATGACTTCACTTAAGAGGGACACATTAATTAATTAATATAACTATCCCTACACTAATTAAAATCAATTTTATACAGCATAATTTTTTTTTCTATAACGTGTGAATATATCCCCTAATGTATTCTACAACAAAAACAATCAGAGCGCTTCGTTAGCACTAGTTCTATTTTTGACTTCCGAGTCCGCTATTAGCATATAGCCCGCTAGCATCGCCAGCGTGGTTTGCCGCTAATCTCGTTTACACTAATACTCCATTCACACACATTTCCATTGTTTTACCCACTGTTACTTGCTTTAATGGCGGATATGTGTCTACCTTTGAGTGCAGGTGAGGACACATTCGAGATGCATTCGGTGCAGGTCGAGCTGGAGGCAGTGGAGAAGCAGATCCGTGACCTGGTGGCGAAGGAGACCCAGCTGAGAGAGCGGAGAGCCTTGCTGGAAACATCCCAGGCTGACGCTTACAAGTCTGAGGTAAGTATACAGCGCTCTGCTAACTCTCCCACCACCTCTACTACGTGTGTTTCTCTGCACAGGCCCGGTGCACCCAGAACGCAATCTTCCCAGATGTCCTTCACTCAGGCGCCGGGACACCACGGACCCTGGGTACAGCCGCAGCGGAAGACGCGAGCCAGGCCCAGGGCGACGACCTCTCCCCCTCCGCCGCCTCCGGTCTCCGAGATCTCCACCCGGAACCGCTTCGATCCCCTCCGCGAGACGGAACGCGACGATGTGATCATCAGAGACTCCATCGTATGGCACATCCATGCTACGTTAGCTGAAGGTAAAATGCACACTCACTATTTCCCTGGTGCTCGTGTTCTCAATGTTTCTGCGCAGATACCCGCGATCATGAAGGGTGAGGAGAGCCCCGGAGCGGTCGTGCTTCACGTGGGGGCTAACGACACCAAGCTGCGGCTGACGGAGACACTGAAGAGGGACTTCAGTGAGCCTGATCGAGATGGTGCGCAGCACATTGCCCGCGACGACGATCATCGTGTCAGTACCGCTTCCCACGTATCGACGAGGACTCGAAAAGTTCAGTAGGCTTTTTGCTTTAAATGAATGGGTATTGTCATGGTGTAAAGAACAGAAAATGCTCTTTGTTAATAACTGGAATCTTATCTGGGAGCGTCCTAGGATCTTTCGCGCTGATTGCCTGCACCCCAGCAGAGTCGGAGCAGAACCCCTGTCGGACAACATCTCCAGGACGCTACGCACCATGTGACTAGTAAGTCAAATCTCAAATAAAATGCCCTGATGACTTGTGTTCTACCAGCTTAAATGATAGAAGTACATGCGCTGTTCAATCTATAAATACTGTGTCTGTTCCCCAAATAGTGAGGCCAAAATATAAATTTAATACAGGATCTAGAAAAAATCTGATCGTGATTAAACCAGAACAATTTAAAATACATGACAAAAACCATTTTAAAGTTTGGGCTCCTAAACATTAGATCACTCTGACCCAAAGCAGTTATTGTAAATGAAATATTCACAGATAATCGTTTTGATGTACTCTGCTTGACTGAAACTGGGCTAAAACCTAATGATTATATTGGTATAAATGAGTCTACTCCACCAAGCTACAGTTATAAGCATGAGCCCCGTCAGACTAGTCTTGGTGGCGGTGTTGCAACAATATATAGTGATATTCTCAATGTTACTCAGATGACAGGATACAGGTTTAACTCATTCGAAATACTTTTGCTTAATGTTACACTGTCAGATATGTAAAAGAAATCTATCGTATCTCTTGCTCTGGCTACTGTGTATAGACCACCAGGGCCGTATACAGATTTCCTAAAAGAATTTGCAGTTTTCCTCTCAGACCTATTGGTTACTGATGATAAAGCGCTAATTGTCTGAGATTATAACATTCAGATTGATAATACAAATGATGCATTAGGACCTGCGTTTACTGACCTAATAAACTCTTTTGGAGGCAAGCAAAACGTCACCGGGCCCACTCATCGTGTTAATCAAACGCTAGATTTAATTATATCGCATGGAATTGATCTTACTGCTATAGATATCGTACCTCAAAGCGATGATGTTACTGACCATTTCCTTGTATCATGCATGCTGCGTATTACTAATATTAACTATATGGCCTCCGCGTTATCGTCAGGGCAGAACTATTGTTCCAACCACCAAAGATAGATTGCAAATAAACTGCCTGATTTATCTCAACTGTTCTGTGTACAAATAAGTACACATGAACTAGACGAAATAAATAGCAACATGGGCACTATCTTCTCTAATACATTAGAAGCTGTTGCCCCATCAAACTGAAAAAGGTTAGAGAAAAAAACGTACTGCGCCATGGTACAACAATAATACCCATTCTATCAAGAAAGAAACTCGAAGTCTTGAGCGCAAATGGAGAAAAACTAACTTGGAAGTTTTTCGAATTGCGTGGAAAAACAGTATGTCCAGCTATAGACAGGCTCTAAAAGCTGCCAGGGCCGAGCATATCCACAAACTCATAGAAAATAACCAAAACAATCCTAGTTTTTTATTTAGCACAGTGGCTAGATTAACAAATCACCAGACGCCACCCGATCTAAATATTCCCTCACAGTTTTATAGTAATGACTTTATGAATTTCTTCACTGATTAAATAGATAACATCAGAAATACAATAAAAAATTTAGATTCTACACCGTATAATACTTCAGCTTCATTCATCACAACAAAAGATAAACTGCAGTGCTTTACAGCTATAGGACAGGAAGAGCTAAATAAACTTATCACTGCATCTAAACCAACAACATGCCTGTTAGATCCTGTACCCACTAAATTACTGAAAGAGTTGTTACCTGTAACAGAAGAACAACTTCTCAATATTATTAACTCGTCGTCATCTTTAGGTCACCTCCCAAAACCATTCAAGCTGGCGGTTAATAAGCCTCTTATTAAGAAACAACAACTAGATCCTAGTGAACTGGAAAATACAGACCTATTTCAAATCTTCCTGTTATGTTTAAAATTTTTGAAAAAGTTGTGTCTGCTCAACTGTGCACTTTCCTGCAAAAAAGATCTCTATGAAGAATTTCAGTCAGGTTTCAGGCCCCCCCATAGCACAGAAACTGCACTTGTTAAAATTACAAAGACTTCTTGTGTCAGACCAAGGCTGCATCACATTGCTAGTTTAACTTGATCTTAGTGCTGCATTCGATAATATAGATCATGACATACTCATAGATCAATTACAAAACAATACAGGTATTCAAGGGCAGGCTTTAAAATGGTTAAAATCCTACCTGTCCGATCGCTACCACAATGTTCATTTAAATGGGGAGTCATCTCCATTATCACCAGTAAAATATGGAGTGCCCAAGGATCTGTCCTAGGTCCTCTGCTATTTTCGATATACATGTTGCCACTTTGTAATATTATTAGGAAATACGGGATTAGTTTCCACTGTTATGCCGATGATACTCAACTACATATCTCAACAAGACCAGATTGAACTTCTAAATTATCTAAGCTAACAGAATGTGTTAAAAATGTAAAAGATTGGATGAAAAATAATTTTCTCCTATTAAATTCAGACAAGACAGAGATATTACTTATTGGACCAAACAACAGTACACAGAATCTCTTGGATTAAAATTTGCAACTAGACGGATGCACGTTACTTCATATACAGTCAAAAATATGGGTGTTATATTAGATAGTAACTTGTCTTTTGAAAATCATATTCCCATGTTACAAAAACAGCATTCTACAATCTTAGAAACATTGCCAAGTTACGAAAAACATGTTACCTGTTTCTGATGCAAAAAAAGCTAGTTCATGCATTCATGACCTCTAGACTGGACTATTGTAATGCACTGCTAGCTGGTTGTCCTGCATCTTCAATAAACAAGCTACGTCCAAAATGCAGTGGCTAGTGTCCTTACCAGGTCAAGAAAATATCACATCACACCAATTTTACAGTCTCTGCACTGACTACCCATTAAGTTCCGTATCAGTTACAAAATATTACTAACTTGCCTATAAGGCCATAATGGGTTAGGCTCCTGCGTACCACTAGTCTTCTACCACGAACCTCCATCACGCTCCCCAGGTCGCAAAATTCTGGACTTTGGTAAGGACTAGGATATCAAAGTCCCTAACTAAAGGAGGTAGAGCTTTTTCCAATTTGGCTCCCAAACTCTGGAATAGCCTCCTGATAACGTTCGGGGTTCAGACACACTCTCTCTGTTTAAATCTGGATTAAAGACACATCTCTTTGGCCAAGAATTCAAATAATGCATATCATAATCTTGTACTGCAGTCATATCTTTTACTGCAGTTATATCTAATCAAATGCACATTATTATTCGTTAGTTTGGGTTAAACAAATAATTTTTGCTTGGTTGGAACAGCAGCTACGCTAATTATGTTTGTATTTGTTTCTCTGTCTTTTGCCACGGGATGTAACTAGGATTTACACAAGCTTCAGTCTGGATCCAGAACACCTGAGAAGAGATGATGCAACTCCTCAGAGGACCTCAGCTGATGCCAACCCTGAAACAACATACAGAACTACCACATTTGCTATAAGTTTGATTGCATCATATAATAATTGCTGTTAATAGTGTTCACCGTCTGTTTTATTACGTCTTAAATTGATTTTTCCATACTGCTGGTTGTCTGGTCAGAGGAGTACTGGCCCCCCAACTGAGCCTGGTTTTCTCCCAAGGTTTTTTTTCTCCATTCTGTCACAGATGGAGATTTGGTTCCTTGCCGCTGTCGCCTCTGGATTGCTTAGTTGGGGACACTTAATATCAAGCGATATCGTCGACTTGATTGCACAAATACTATTTAAACTGAGCGCTGTGACATCACCGAATTGAATGATGAACTGTCTTTAACTGAAAATTTTGTGTTTACTATTGTTATTTTGCATTATTGACACTATTTTCCTAATTAATGCTGTTCAGTTGCTTTGTCACAATCTGTATTGTTAAAAGCGCTATATAAATAAAGGTGACTTGACTTGACTAACTCATGGCTTGTTAATGCATTATTTTGACATGACTTTACTTGGGGGGCCCAATCATAATTAATTAACTGTTAACTACTTACTAAACTCAGCTCATGATTAATTGTATACTTTCTCTCAAATATACATATACTAATACAGTGAGTATTGAGCCCAATTAAGAGACTACTTTTCAAGAAGTCAGAGAGCGGAGGTACAGGATCATCACGGCCTGCGTCTGGATGGAGAGTGAACTGTACTGACACCCAGCATACGTTCTGACCTTACCTGCATGTTTCTAGTTTTGCCATTTCTTTTGGAATCGTTCTACAAATATTCTTTGTGGGGTTTGATTTTTTATTTATTTATTTAGCTGCATATAAGTCAAAGTAGGGTGAATTTAAAGGGAAAGAGATCAACACAAAACAGACAAGATCAGTTATTAGTGTATTTAGTATTTTCTACGCTTGATGAGGAGGACCAACTAATCATTCGCCAACTAGTAATGATTATGACAATGCTGAAGATGACAAAAGGTCAAATTATGATATTAAATTATTTCAATTAATTTCAAAGTCAGAGCATTTCGTATTCCTTCTTAAAGAGGCTGTTTGATTTAGTTTAGATGCATGTTAATTAACGCATTAACTATCAAACATGTAGTTAAGGCTGCAGTTATTCATGCGTGAATCCATATGACTCCAGTCATAGTTAAGGATAGCTCTTCACTAGTTCATGATTAGTTAACCCATTTAAAGGGGTCATATGATGTTGCTAAAAAGAACATTATTTTGTGTATTTGGTGTAATGAAATGTGTTTATCCGGTTTAAAGTAAAAAAAAACACTATTTGCCACATACTGTACATTATTTTCTCCTCTATGCCCTGCCTTTCTGAACCGCATCGATTTTTACAAAGCTCATTGTTCTGAAAAGCGAGGTGTGCTCTGATTGGCCAGCTATCCAGTGCGTTGTGATTGGCCGAATACCTTAAGCGTGTGACGGAAATGTTACGCCATTACCATACTGTGATGCCCTGTCCGGCCGGAACGACGAGACAAAAACATTAAAACCCATTATAAACGAGGCATTTGTTGCATCCAGTGGGGACATAATTATGGATTATAATGACTTGTACTGTCTTTTTACGTGTTGCGTTGCATCTCGCTGCGTAAACATAAAACCATGTCTGCATTTGTGATCAGAGAAATGATAAACAACAAGCGCTACTCTACACTGCTCAAAACTCGCGTTTGAATCATCAGTGGCAAATCCTTTAAATATGAAAACATACTTACAGACTGTGAGTCAGAACAACCGGCATTGTAGTCTACTCTCCCAGGATCAGTAAAACAGTAAAATAAAATGTGCTGCACACATCTGAATATTTGGTTTGAACTGTTCTGGAACAGTGTTGTAAATACAACTTAACCACTGATTTCTAGTCGTGTCCTCTTTTGGAAGGCCAAACTAAGTAGTTTCACAACGAATCACACAGCGTCTTCACAACATGGCGGTGGCGGTGGCAGCAACAATAAAGTTACGCCTTCTTTCTTTGCGTGAACATTTGGGTGGCGTTATGAAAATCTTCCCACATCGTGACGTAGACATGTGGGGCATGTTAGAACGAGGTGTTTTAGGTAGGCGTGGTTGACTCTTAACTTTTATAAAGAATATCTCTTTGGGTTTTGAGACTTTAGTCTTTGCAACTTTAGGGAATCTTATCTATTCACCAACAGCTTGTAACACTCCAAAGAGAAAGGAAAAATTGAAATCACATCATATTTAATAATATTGGATATGGTGAATTAAGTATTAGTTTAGGCATTAGTACATGATTATTCATGTACCCTTATTTTAAAGTGATACCAGTAAGTCTTTTCAAAAATAAGTCTACTGCAGAATTTCCACAGTTGGCCATTATAATCTTGCCCTGAATGGTTGCTGGGAAAATGTAATTACGGACAAACCGTTTTGAAAAACAGCAGTGACGCAAACATGCTCTAACTACTGATTATACCAACAATCCAGCGTTTAAAAGATTTTACCTAGAAACCACATTTTAATTTGCAATGGTGGTGACCTTATTCCAAATGCTTCTGACTTGAAGGCGATTCAATTATCCTTAACGTTTAGCAAAAATGTGCCTTTTTAAAAACAGAAATAAATAGCAAAGATCAGTACATTTAATTCAACATGATTCATTTCTTTGAATAGCTATTTTCATTTTTTTTTTTAATTTCATATTCTGTCTTTTGAGAGGTAAAGGTTGAGTTAGTGACAGGACAGCAACAGGCCGCAAGTCAATATTGATTTCTTTGAGCAGAATAATGACTTAAAGGGCAGAGGAATCTTCCCCAAAGACAAAGGCTCTCAGAGAAGATCTCATAGTCTTTTTCATACTGTATTTGACACCATCTGTCATTTTCCACGGATGAAACATAAAAATTCAATATATTTATTACTGGTTTTATACTTTAAGGAGTTTACAAGACAATTGTTTTTTTTTGGTCGAACTCACACAAGGCTTTAGACCTCAACTTTCTTACCTTCAGTAATTAAACTGAATTTGTTTTCCAAAAAGAAAGAAACACATCTATTAACTCTTTCCCCGCCATTGACGAGTAATCTCGTCTTTTACAAGAAAACGCTTCTCCGCCAAAGACGAGTATTTACGGCTTTCCGTGTTTTCACTGTTATATACCCGGGGGCGCTATTAAACATTCTTCCTGAACGACTACAAAAACCTCCCGCCAACACACACGAGTGAACAGGACGGAGAAACGAGTGATTTCTTATGTAAACAGATGCATATGAAAAATAATGTGATCATCAGCAATAGACAGCATATAAATGAAAACGGCATAATGTTACGGAGTGAAATGTTGATCCAGGAAGTGGTATATGTCTGTGCAAGCTTTGGAGGTGTTGATGGAAGCGATTTACTGGATTTATGCTTTGATAATCGTACTGAATATTATCCAGATGTAGTTTTTGATAAAAATTTGATTTTCTCACCTTTTTGCTCAAAATAATGCATTTTTTATGAAACCTACCTATATTCAAGTGTTGATAAAAAAAAGGGGGGGGGGGGGGGACTGCTGTTAAGTAGAATAAAATGAAAAACTTTTGTTTAAAAGTAGAGGCTCTGGTCTTTATTTTGGTGTATTGCATATTCAAATATTCATAAAGCAAAATATACTGGAGGCCATCAAATTTTTGTTAAAATCATCAAAATCGCTGGCAGTGGCTGGCAACTTTTTTCAAAAATGCTGGCGGGGAAAGAGTTATTTTTTGGAGGCTGGGATTGATGTTGAATACTTTCTGAGGTCCCTGATCATCTTTCATAAAGAAAAAAATACTCCATTGAGAGAGTAAAGTTGAGAGATGGGCTGGAATGGACGGCATTGAAACATCTCAAGCAAAAGGACTGATGTTTCATACACAGCACAGGTGTGATGGGAAATTCAATCCTTTATATTAAAGCTGCCACATCAATATGTTCATGTCCAGAAATAAAACATTCACATCTCATATTCTTGAGTCAAACGGATGACCTCCTAGTTTCCAACTTCTTTTTCAAAAAGAGTCAGATGCTGGAATACAGAGTGGTACTGGTTTATATGATATTTACATTAATGCAAAGATTCAGCAAAATTACATTCATTCCTCTTCATATTTATAGCTGCAGGAAATGAAACGCAAGACCCAAACGTCAGCACCACAAACACCCAATCAAACTGACATGTCAGCATAACTCTCTCTCTCATTCACCACATTCTAATTCCACTTATTAGGAGCTTGTCACTTGATGAAAGTCCTCTACATCAATACACATCCGAAAACATCCTGATGCAGCTATCTTGACCAGGATTGTCTGGAGATTTGAATAAAAATAATAATAAATACATAAATAAAATGTACATTAACAAATGTAATATAATTTACTTTTTTTGTGATTTAGCAAACCTCACTCTGAATACATTTATTCTGAGACACAAGCATTACAAAGCACTAGTAATAAAAATAAAATAAAACAAATGAAAATAAAAAAGCACACAAACAAATTTGCTTACATTTTATTGTAATTAAAAAAAAAAAAACTCATTATGAACACATTCCTTTTGAGAAAATAAAAACCACAAAGCTCTGCAAATAACACATACATGCCACCAAATACACTGTTTACTACTTAAGGATGCTCCCATTAACAGGACGAGAGCATTTTCTGTCGAAAATGACTGTTACAGAGCAACAGATGAGCATGCCATATATTTTACAAGCCGTAGCAAATCAGACAAGTGATATTCAGTTTGGGGGCCAGATCTCATATAACCACACGTACAAGAACAGCAATAACAATACGATTCCCCTCAGACTTCAGTATTAAATTATGTATTCATTGTCACCGGACGCCTTTCCAAAATTCGAATAAGATATAAAGCCCTTGGTAAAGAATCTGTCTCTCTGGAGAGATAAAAGAGCACAGCCATCACTAAAAGTTTCTTACCATGTTAGAGCAGGCAGCCGTATCGATCTGTTGGGTGGCAATTAAGACAGACATGATTGAGACGCCTGTGTCTATGCCCGTCTCCTGCTGCTGTCTCTCTATCTTTTACTTCAAGTCTTCAGGAAGTCCGCTGGGGTACGGAGGGAGGGGGTCTATATGCGACTCTGACTCGGGACCCCACGCCAGCTCACTACAAGACACTCTCCAACAAATCAATTGGCTAGTAGACAACTAGAAGACAGTCGATCTACCCCAGTTTTATACTCTGTGGCTGTCTCACCCTCCTTCTCATGCTTTCTCACTCTCGCTTAGTCCCGTCTCAATCTTTTTGATTCCATCTCCCCCTCTTTTCCCAACCCCACCCCCATCCTCATCCACTCACTGAATGTGCCTCTTTATGCCTGGAGTGCAACATCAACATGAAATCAAAGCTGATACTTTTCTACAGTAATACGCAATATTGGTCCTATTGAGCATGATTCATCAGTGCATGTTATTCCAAAGAAAAAATGTCTATTTGTAATCTTTCATCAAAATGTACTTGCTCCACCTCTGAAACAACTTTCCTTTTCAGCTGACATCACCTGGAATGTGTGGGATTTTGGAATAATTGGTCAATTAGCTATTTACACATTATTTAATTATTGGTATTAGACCTGGACAATACAGCTAAAAAATGTATCTCTATACATGTATTGCTCTGTCTTTTGAAGATATTACATTTTTCATCTTGATATGTATGAGTATGTTATGTATTTATAATGGAATGTGTGGCATTAGTGGAGAATTGAAATGTCTCCAGCAAAAGGATTGATGTTTCATACACAGCACAGGTTTGATGGGATATTCAGTTCTTTATATCAAAGCTGCCACATCAATATGTCCAGAAATAAAATATTTGCACCTCATCACCTTGATTCAAAGTCCTAGAATACCTAAAGGATAACCTCCTAGTTTCCAACTTCTTTTTCAAAGAGAGACTGGTGCTGGAATATAGAGTGATAAATGCATATATGATATTTAGATTACTGCAAAGATTCAACAAAATTGCATTCATTCCTCTGCATATTGATGGTTGCACAAATAAAATGCAAGACACACCACAAATACTCAATTAAACTGACATGTCAGCATAAATCTCATTCACCACATCCCGAGTGACCTAAACCCAATATTAATTCTGCTTAGTATAAGCTTGTTGTCATACTCTGTTCTATGTGTTGTGTGTGTTTTGCTCCCCATGTGTTTCCATGCCCTTATTTGGTTTTCCTCTTCCTGCTCCCTGATTGTTTCCAATTTGATTCCAGGTGTGTCTCGTCTTTCCCTGATTGAGTTGTATTCTTAAGGAGTGTTTTGTTCTAAGTTCTTTGTTTGGTATTGTTCATCCTTCTGCGTGCGTTGCGTTGTGTGCGTGCTCACCTACGCAAGAGTATTTGTGCCGCTCGCCCTTGCCATCACCCTGGATGGGGAGACCCTGGTGACGCTGTTCCGGCTCGGGATCACATACCATCTGCCAACGGAACTCCCAGACACCACCAGTGATCCCGATCCGGAACCCCTTTGCTGGCCATTCCTCAGTCAAGCCCGACTGCCGCGGCATTCTCAAGCCCGCCGGCCATGGCTTACTCAAGCCTGCCGACCCGCCTCTTTCACCCGAAAACTAAAGGGGAATGAGGAGAAGCGTCGTCGGCTCCAGGCTACAGAGCCGCTCCAGTGTCGGCCGCCTCCAGAGGGCTCCTGTTCCCGAGTTTAGACCACGGAGGGCTCCTGTTCCCGAGTTTAGCCCACGGAGGGCTCCTGTGTATATATATACCAAGGGGGTTCACATACATTATTTTGAATGACAAAGAAGAAAAAAAAGCAATATACCAGGTCTGCCTTCTAAATAAAATGTAGTAAAGTCATCACATCACTGCACCTGCCATTGGAAGCTTCGGTTCACAAACTGAGTGGTCAGACTGAAACAGATTTCCAGAACTGCGATATGACACGATATTCCACATATGAATGTAGCTAGAAAGAGATTTCTAAAAATCAGATTTTATGTGCCTTTTTTTTTTTGCTGTTCACAGTGGCTAAATATGATTGGATTCCAATCGGACATGCGCAAAGATCGGATTTGAAATGATTGTCTGAACAAGGCTATAGAAGCTCTGGTTCTGAGGAATACACATGTGCATTGGCTGGACCAACTCGCAATTTACACTTTAACACTATTTGAACTTAAGAAACTAAATTTATGAGAAGCTATTGAAATGCAAGTTTGGCAAGCAGTGTTTGAGACTTCAGTATTTTTCTGTTCAAGTATATACTGTAGCAATTGGTATTCCATGCCTGAAATGACACTTAAATGCGTAAAATATGGCTGCCAAGAGTACTTCTTTCCTTGAAAGGCACTTGGGCTATACTGTTATTTAAGGTGTTTAGAAAGACGTGGGATCCTAAGCATGAACAAAAACACCAGGCAGTCTGTACATTTTTTGTGCTAAAAAGTAGTGAAGTGCTCAAGTAGTAGTCAAACACTGCTTGAGAGTGTGGATTTTTGGTTCATTTCCATCCGTTCCACCTTCACAGAATCAAGCCGTTCAGTTGTTGTGAGGCTGGGAATCGCTATGCGGCACGTCTAGCATTCCATACCTGCTCCACTGAACAGTACTGGTGTAATCCAATGCAACACTGGTTTATTTGTGCACAGCCGAAGTGTCAAAGACAAATCAAACGATTTGTTACCTCAAAGCCATTCGGCAGACAAGTGCAGTGATCCAGAGGTTCAGCACTATGGCAGAACAAAACCTGGTTGAAGGGAACATATTTTGGAAAACTGAAGTCAGACACAATGAGACATGTCTGTCGCTGTCAGAATCACTTCAAAACGGCATGCAGCGCTTCCTCAGAAGACATGGAGAGGCACTGCTCAACATATGAGCTTCAGGATACAGCCCGCAGGAGAGAAAAATCACAAGCCAGATGTCTTCAAGACAGCAATGAGAATACATGGAGAGCAAATGGGGACTTCTATTGAACAATTAGTGCCTACAATAAAAAGCACTTTAAAATCCAGTGCATGCAGTGTATAAACAGGTAATTTCTTCAAATATTATTAAGTCAAATTATAAGATTTTAAGGATCTTGACGTTGACTCATATTAATATATGGACTCACAATCATGGTCTTTTTTCTGCATGTTGGGCACATCACATGACTGGCTTGGCAGACAAAAGTTAAGGAAATATATGATAAATATAATAAAATATATTATAATTGAAATATAATCAAATATTCAGTGCTCTGAATATGAACTCATTATAAAACATGATCATTTCTAATAAAATTCTTCCAAGATCAAATGATCTGAGCTGCTATTTGCATTAAATTTACAGCTCTATATTTGTACTGTATGTCAACAAATGTATATTTAATTTGAGTCTATCTTTATTTGATCAAAGGAATTTGAGCAGAGACATCTTTGATACCTTAATGAAACAACTGAAAACTCAATTAAGCCTCCACTAACTCCAGTAATAAAATTGTACTCTGGAAACCTCTGCAGTAGTAAGGGAACACTCACTTCCCTCATATCTAGATTTGTCTTAGATTAATATATGATTGGTTAGTCATAAATCAATTACGGTGCTGAGGGGCATGAGCTGAGGTTATGGATCCATCAGAAAGGCTGGTGCGCACATTCACACTGCAAACTCCCAGCACGTCCATCTGACATAGGTGCAGAGCAAGCATTTTACACTGCCAAACACACACACAAGCCAGAGCCTCACAGACACTTACCTATCCACTCACACCTGACATGAAGAAGCAAATGATAAATCATTGCGGCATACATTGGCAAGCAGTAAAGCATATGGCCAATTACACACACTATGCTGTATATTGCCTTTACAATTTTAAAAACATGTCAAGCAGTATGCAACAATAAAGGTATCAAACAGTATTATGCTACATTATCTAATTTTTACCTTGCATGGTTATGGTGTCTTAATATTATTTTAGAAATATCAACATATGTATTTTCAATCCAAATTATTGTATTATATGCAGTGTGTAATTCATATAATTATATGCACTGTGTTTAGTTTGGACATGCAGGTGTCACATTGTTTGCGCTACTGAAAATAATTATTCCTCAAATGATGCAGCTTGTTATGAAGCCCCTAAAGGGATGTGGTGATGGGGGAAAATGAGATGGGAGGAAGAAATTATATTGCAATGCTTTTGTGTTTTTGTGTAAACTCGAAAACCATTTGCATTCTTTTGCAAAAATGTTGCATTTATTTGAAAAATGATATAAGGTGGGACAAAAACAAAACTATGTTTCAATGCTTTGTGATCACTTGCAAAACATTTGCATTCTTTTGCAAAAGTTTGCATTCGCTCACATAAAGCGAAACTTTTTATGGAAATAATATGGGGTGGGAAGAAAAACTATATCCAAATGCATTTGTGAATGAATGCAAAGTTTCCCAGGGGAACACACGTTTTGCAAGGAAATAGAAAAGTTTGTGAGCAGATGCAAAACCAATGAAATACACTTTTTTTTCCTCCCATCACCATGTCTTCTTAGGGCAGTGCTCTTTAACTCCAATCCTGGAGGACCAGTGTCCTGCAGACTTTAGTATCAATCCCAATTTTACCCACCTGTCTGTAATTGTCAAATAATTCTGAAAACCTTATCTTGTTTGGGTGTGTTTGGTTATGGTTAGGGCTAAACTAAGCAGGACACTGGCCCTCCAAGACATGAGCTGAAGGGGAGATGTGATCTTACTTTTCAAAGTGATCTGACCCACAATTTTCAACAGGTGCTGACAATATATGCAGAAAAAGTTCATAGACACTGAAGATAGTGCCTGAGCCATATCTAGAGACCAGAATATTATAGAGACTAGCAATGGTTCTTTTGACAACCACCTACAAACCAATCCTAGAACATCCTAGAGACCACCTTGAAATCCTCTAGCACACAGAACTTAGCAGCTGCATTTCAACAAAATTGTGGTTGTGGTAAATGCAGGTATTCCAAGTATACAGAAAAAGCACAGTATGCACACCGCATTTCAAAAGTGGCATCTAATATGCCATTCCGAATATTCCTTACGATTCCTCTCTAAATAATAAAAGTCAGTGTCTATGACACATTGTTTGCTCTTCATAAACATAATAAAAAAAACATCCGAATCAAAAGCAATGGATTTAGCAATGAAGGGTTCTTGCAGGCTGAGGATGCCATCTCCAAAACGAGACAATTCAAGAGTCCCCAGATGATGAGTTTATTTCATTATTGAACAATGCCTCCCCAATTCCCCACTTCATGAAGGAGGGATGAATAAAAAAATGAACAGTCTCCCAGAGGCCTGCAATAGCGCTGCCATCTCTCTGAGATTTGCCTCAAGCAAGATAAAATGAGTCCGTATCCGTCACTCCACATCAGTTCAGAGTACTCGACACAGATCAGAATCTCAGTGATGAAAACAGAGTGGGCTGAAATTCATGCAAATTGTGTTTGTTTGTTTGTTTGTTTATTTCAAAGAGTGTCTGTGGATTTGCTGTTTGTAATTTTTTTTTTTAGAAGTTCCAACTTGTACACTTAAAAGCATATTTTAATGGCTGTTTTATCGCAACAACACTTTACAGAATGCAACAAATATGGCGTAATACAGCAGATGGTATTTATAATTAGGGGGAGTGACACTGTCATTTTTCAGAGCATTTAAAAAAAAAAATATTAAGCCACTGAGTGCAAGATGAATCATCAACATTTTTGGTTAATTTTTCATGAAGGGAAACATATGTGAATTTTAAATCACTGTCTGTCACTTTTGCATTGATGTACTGTATCTGCTGTCAAGAAATAGCATAAGCTATGCTCATTAACATTAATTAGATTATGCACAAACTTTTACAGTTTTAATAAATTATTAGTCTGCGTCATATTGACATTAGAAGAACAGTATTTGCTTACTTCCATGTCTGAACACAAATGTAACCAACATAAGAAATGTCCAAAAATCATTCAAATTAAAATTGTAATACCACACCGACTGGCCATTTTTCAACATAAAATGAGTCATTAACATAATAAACAGTGATTGAAGAGAGCAATAATTCTTGCAGACCCATTCAAGTAATCAAATGAACATGCAACATATTTAACTTGATAACCTAATTCCTGCCTCTATCCATCCTGGGATTCTGTACATCGGTGGATAAATCCAGGAACATTTTGTTTTTAAAGTTTATAAAGGTTAAATAAAGGTAATTTGTTCTATTTTGCCTGACATGAATGTAGTCCCGTTTCATATTTATCACTTTGTCTATTTCTTAATCAACCAAAACTCGTAGTTTCCTATATCACTTGGGTTAAATAGTGAGCCGCAGCAGCTGTGCAAAAGCAATAGATCAGCGTGCGAGTCTGTATGCACTGCTGTTGTCTTCAAAGTGCTCAACATAACATATTAAAAATTAACAAATTGCATGACTGGAATGCCACTGATTATAACTCACAAAAAAATAAATAAAATGTAAACTCCTGCTCACCAATTGTAGAAGTGTCTTCTGTATTTTTCCCTTTCCCTTGCCAAACGCCTGTTTCAGGCTTGGTGAAGAAAATGAAGGCGAAGTAGTGGGGACATCCCTACTGTAAATGACATCTATGTTTAAAGCTTTTGCCAACTTTTAGAAGTACAGAAGTCGTGAGCACTGTTTCTTCTTCTTCTTCCTTACTTTTTGTAATAAAATACTGTATATCACTTAAGTAGTTTTCATTTTGGATCATATTTTGTGATCATATTTTGTGGTCATGTTTTGTGTGACTCCTTTGGGGGGGGTCTGATCCAGTATGTAACTCCAATTCACACAAGCTCAATATCGCAGATGATTAGCCACGTAAAGAAAAAAGGGAGGTGACATTACAGTCAACTGCTCTGCAATTATATATCACTATATCGTTGTTGTTGTTGTTGAACATACAGTAAGAAGAAAAAAAATGCAAACAAAGTCAAAGGACAAATACAATAAAAGATACAGATAAAATAAAGACAATTTCAGTTAGCTCTATCTACACTCTTAAAAATAAAGGTACTTCAAAAGGTTCTTTAAGCGATGCCATAGAAGAACCATTTTTGGTTCCACAAAGAACCTTTCAGGTCAAGGTTCTTTAAAGAACCATCTCTATCTTACCTTTTTATAATCTGAAGAACCTTCTTTCACCACAAAGAACCTTTTGTTTTTTGAAAAAACATGAAAAAAAGGTTCTTCAGATGTTAAAGGTTCTTTTATGGAACCATTTAGACAAAAAGGTTCTTCTAATCTATGGCATCGTGACGCACCTTTATTTTTAAGAGTGTAATAGTAATATTCAGGTTGTGTTGCAATACTCAAAACCAGACTCAGCTGGACTAAATACAAACTACATTTTCTTTGTCTTGGTCTTGTCAAGGAGCATTGGGACGTGGCAAGAAACCCCGTTGGGGGGGGGGGGTCTTAGTCTCTGACTCTGAGGTCCATGCCGAGTACTAGAACACTGCGGGATACTTGTGTGGCCTGTGCGACTCTCACCTATGCTCTCTGCTCTTCTATCATGTTCTCTAGACTGAGTATACGTGTTTGCGGGAGATTTTCCCCGACGACCTATATTTACACTATCATATTTACATATGGCCTATTTACAACGTCTGAAATCATTCAGACCCCTCTTCACATATCTGTATGTTTAGCCTTGGACTCTCTTGGGACACATCCACACTGCAGAACAATTTGGTTGTCAATTCACCTTTTATTGCTTAATCCTGTTCTGTACACACACAGTTCATTAATTACGAGAGTGTCAGCCAAATTCTACAACCAAATTCACTCCTGAAAAATTCAGGTAGTGACAACCAGATTTGCAGAAATTCTACACAGTGTGTACAGAACTGAACTGAACAAACTAGTTGTTAATGACGTATTTAAATGTGTATCAGAGTTGTACGTGTGGCGCAAGATATCACAGGGTACATTTGAAGACTTCAAATGCAAACGCCTCTAAGTGCCGTCTGAAATTTTCTTCTAAAATGAGCATTTTTATCAGGCTCCAGGGGTTGGGTTCAGTAATTTCACTTTATCGGCAATGAATAGGTCCTTTTCATTGCCATTAAAATGAAATAACTGAACATAAACATAGGAGCCTGATAAAAATGCTAATTTTGGAAGAACATTTCAGATGGCACTCAGAAGCTTTGCATTTAATTCCTTAGAGTTTAAGCCTCCTAAAAAAAAAACAAAGAAACCCCACCCTCCCCCCCCGCAAATAAGAACAAGCCCATAATAAACTCAAATCCAAACGAGTCATGTTGGAAATAAACCACATACCAAAATATAGTGACCTGCAACTGCCTACTTCATTAACTCCATAAACTGGATCGCTTTATGAGCCAAACCCAAACAACAAGCCCAAAGACGCGTAAATAAGTGTCACTTATAATAAGTGGACATGACAACCCTTCAAGAGAGTGCTCGGTGGGCCTTCCAAAAAAAAAAAAAGACAGCTTTTGATGGTGGTTTGGTTAAAATCACCAAACATCACCAAACATAAAGAGTCTTTGGTCACTGTTTTATTGAATACCACTAGGTTGCAAAAAAACTAGAGGGACTGAAGAAGACTTCACCAGAAACATTGAAAATGCCACTCTTTTCTGATTTGATAATCAGATTTTTTTCACAGAAGTGTGAACAAAGCCTTTGATACCTGACAAATATCAAACACTGTTTACTTCTTTAATATCTTTGCTCTGTTGTTTATAAGTTTCCTTTGTTCTTTAATTTAGTACAGACTGCTGACTTAATAATTATTTCAGAGCATGAAACAATGTTTACTTTGAGAAATATTTGAAAGCTACATGCTATTGTTTTAATATTTAATATTAATTTTTTATTAAGCGTATATTTCTAATATTCACTTTTTAAATATAGGCGTGTATTCAAATGTATTAAAATTTTGCTGTGGTATTGCATTTATATTAGGAATGTTTATGTGAAATTTCACTGGCTTTAGTATTGATTATTGTAATGTTGGTACTGCGACAACCTATTTAGGAGTGCACTTGCATTCAGACAAATATCAGACAATGGTTATCTTAAAAAGGAACTTTAACTGCTGGTTTCCATTATGCAAAAAAAAATAATAATAATAAATAATGCCTCAAGTTTTTCTAATTTCATACAGTAGGCAGCACTGAGGTCTGTGCACATTGCAGTGCTTAATACTTGACATTCAGCGAGGCAAACGTGCAAATAGTTAGATTAAGTGATGTGCCTTTTTGAATACCCACATGCTTTTCTTGCCAAATTGGCCCATTCCTCATAATAAAAGTATGTCTGATAGCGCTTGACTGTGCTATTTTATTGTGTGTTATTAATAGACGCTCAGGTAGATATAGCACGAAATGAAAATAGATATGAAAAAAGAAATGTTTTGAACAGAATCACTCACGTGACCAAACAGGATGGAGTCGATTGCGGTTTTACTATATATGACTGATGTCTACTCGCGATTGGCCTGGCTGGAAGTATCCATTTACGTGAACATCATGGTTGTGTGTGGTGTGTTGTGAAAACAAGACACTCATACTACGCACAATAATGGTTTTATCTCTCTTTTGCTTGATGATCAAATAGTGCCCTATTTGCATATAAATTGCATTATTGTCCTCGTGGCCGGTCAATTTATCAGAGTACTCATGAAAAAAACTAAACTATAACATGTTCCTTCATACTTCATAAGCCTGTCAAAAGAGGTGAAGGTTTATAAATAATAAATAATGATTGAGATAAAAAATTTATACAGGCCTCCATTTATGCGAGGGAGCTAAATGGGCTCATGCTGAGGATTTTACCAAGGCTAATAAATGAATGATGCATGATTTCTCATTCACTGATTACTCTGCAAGCAAAAAACAAACCCCCACCTCACACGGATATAGATTTAATCTATATATTTAAATGTGTCTTTAATATATATATATCTATAAAAGATATCCATGCATAATTTTAATCTTTGAAGTCCCATTCATCTGGGTCTGGGGGGGTTCGGGGCTGGGGGACGTGGGAAGAAATTCTTACAAGAAACAGCCATAATTTAGTTATGTTCAAGAAAGTAAATAACAAAAGTGCATCAAGGAAGAAACAGAGCTGAATGAGTTTGATATTTGACATCTCGTCGTGGCCTAATGGTTAGAGAGTCGGCCTCGTAACCCAAAGGTTGTGGGTTTGAGTCTCGTACCGGCAGGGATTGTAGGTGGGGGGAGTGAATGTACTGTCGCTCTCTCCCACCTTCAATACCACGACTGAGGTGCCATAGAGCAAGGCACCAAACCCCCAAGGCACCAAACCCCCAACTGCTCCCCGGACGCCGCAGCATAAATGGCTGCCCACTTCTCCGGATGTGTGTTCACTGCTGTGTGTCTGCACTTAGGATGGGTTAAATGCAGAGGACTAATTCCTAGTATGGGTAACCATACTTGGCCACATGTCATGTCCACTCAAACGTCGGTCGTGTTTCCCTTTCTTTTTCTTTCTGTCTCCTTTCTCTTCTCCTTCTTGCTGCCTTCTCAGAAATTCAGTTCACAATAAGCAACTTTAAAACTACAAGTCAACCATCTCTCATTAAAGTATTGGTAGATTGTTAGGTTAGGGTTAGGGTTAGTAGAATAAGCTGACATACTTGCAAAGTTACTTATACTTACTTGTCTGCTGGGGGAACATCAACAGTATTAGCAGAAATTAAGTATATGGTCTACTAATATTCTAATGACTGGCAGTTGCAAAGTTTATTTTAGTAAACAGAATGTCTAAAGTGGACCATTGAAATTAAAATCAAAAGATATGTTACCAAAAAGAACAGCTTGGTAAGTTAGCATTCTGTTAAATATCTCCATTTGTGTGTCATAGCAAAAAAAAAAGCATGCTACTGCATATTTATCTGACCATATTTTCATTTCTAGGTGTACTATTAATACCGTACTTATTTTACAGCATGTCCTCTTGCTCTTCGAAGCATTGACTGGTTTGATGGTGTACTGTATGTGCTGTGCTCTTATAAAGACCGATGTAACACCTCCCTGCAGACCCTACTGTTACCAGCAGAGGTGTTGTGTATCAACACCTAAAAGCGCTTGCCTCAGGGAAACAAATGTCTCAAAAATGAACAAATGTACAACTGAGAAAAAGAGAGGCCACTGAATAACTGAATAATAATGAAGAATAAACGGTTAGCTGGTTAAAATGAGAATTTATGGGATGACATCCATTTGTGTTACAGGCATGAAGAATACCTCAAGCCATGCCACTTGCTGAAGAGTAATGTGCTGTTACTTTTCTATGCGATCAGACATGAATTTTTCACCCATACAATTATTTATAGATTTACATTGAAGGAGAGACCTAAGACATATCTAGAGAACACAGCAATATCTACAGACTGAAAGTGGACTCTGTTGAGTTGGACTGGTGTAAGTAACCATCTAGCAACCACACTGAACAATCTAGCAAACACCATGCTAAAAGCCATGCAAAGCACATTAGCAAATGCATCATAATGTCCTGGCATCCACCCACTACACAACAACAAAAAAAACCTTGGGTTCATCTTAGGCAGCAAGAAATTTCGTACAGGCAAACGCTACTCACATTTTCTGGGATATATATTTAAAGGGGTCATATGATGCTGCTAAAAAGAACATTATTTTGTGTATTTGGTGTAATGAAATGTGTTTATGTGGTTTAAAGTAAAAAAAAACACATTATTTTCCACATATTGTACATTATTGTTTCTCCTCTATGCCCCGACTTTTTGAAACGCATACATTTTTACAAAGCTCATCGGTCTGAAAAAGCGAGGTGTGCTGTGATTGGCCAGCTATCCAATGCGTTGTGATTGGCCGAATACCTCAAGCGTGAGACGGAAATGTTACGCCCTTCACCATATTGTGATGCTGTGTCGGAGCGATGAGACAAAAACATTAAACCCCATTACAAACAAGGCATTTGTTGCATCCAGTGGTGACATAATTACTGATTATAATGACTGTATCGGTCTTTTTACTTTACTCACATATATTTAATATACAACCGCGTTGTGTTGCGTTGCATCGCGCCGCGTAACATAAAACCATGTCTGCATTGTGATCGGAGAAATGACAAACAACAAGGCCTACTCTACACTGCTCAAAACTCGTGTTTGAATTGTCAGTGGCAAATCCTTTAAATGAAACCGTACTTACGTGAGTCAGAACTGCCGGGATTTTAGTCTAACGTTACTCTCCAAGGATCAGTAAACAGTCCTTCATAAAATGTGCTGCTTACATCTGAATATTTGGGTTGAAGTGTGCTGGAACAGTGTTGTAAATACAACTTAACCCCTGATTTGTAATCGTGTCCTCTTTTGGAAGACCAAAAAGTAGTTTCGCTTTCACAACAAAAAAAACAGCGGCCTAGCGTGATGGGAAGCCCCTGCTTAGCATGCGCTGAGGCTGGGATAGAGTGAGCTGAGGCCAGGCTAGCGGGAGCGAAGCCCTGTCTTAGCGTGAACTGGGCCGTGCTAGATTTACTGAGAACTGCGTGCCCGGCTGGATCCGCCGAATGAGCGGCAACCACAAGTTTGACTGGCCCCCGGGCTGGACCCCGCTTCGTCCACGGTGAAAGTTGATGTACTCCCTCAACGACCAGCACAGATCAGCTCCAGGCAAGACGAAGCAGATATCATCCTCTTTTGAAAGACCAAACAAAGTAGTTTCGCTTTCACAACGAAACACAGCTCTTCACGACATGGCTGCAGCGTCAACAATACTACAGTGAGAATAAAAGTTACGCCTTCTTTCTTTGTGTGAACATTTGGGCAGTGTTATGCAAATTTCCCACATAGTGATGTAGATATGTGGGGCGTGTTTGAACGAGGCGTTTTAGGTAGGTGTGGCAGAGTCTTAACTTTGATAAAGTTGTTTTTTTGGTTTTGAGACTTTAGTCTTTGCAATTTTACATATCTTCTTTATGCACCAAGATCTTGTAACACTCCAAAGAGAAAGGAAAATTTAAATCGCATCATATGACCCCCCTTTAAACAAATTTTCATTCACATCACAGGTGCACTTTTCTTTGGTAATTTATAGTTATTGTGCTTTTTAATTATAATAGTTGTGTCAAGATCCACAAAACTCCCCTGCAGAGTCAAATATAAAAGATTCTGCTTCAAGCGTGTTGTATTGCCGCACATTTCTGTTTGAAACGCATCAATTTTTACAAAGCTCATCAGTCTAAAGCGAGTTGTGCTGTGATTGGCCAGCTATCCAGTTTGTTGTGATTGGCTGAATACCTCAAGTGTTTGACGGAAATGTTACGCCCCTCACCATGTTGATGCCGTGTCCCGGCCGGAGCAAAGAGACAAAAACAATAAAACACATTACAAACGAGGCATTTTTTGCATCCAATGGGGACATAATTACAGATTATAATAACTTATACTGTCTTTTTACGCGTTGTGTTGCATTGAGTCGCGCACGCGAACATAAAACTCGGAAATGCGTCTGTCTTCATTGGGTGTTCTCGGGCAGAAATGACAAACAACAAGCTCTAACAGTTACTCTACACTGCTCAAAACTCGCCGTTTGAATCATCAGTGGCAAATCCGTTAAATGAAAACGTACTTACGCGAGTAAGAACTGCCGGCATTTTAGTCTAACGTTCACTAACTCTCCCAGGATCAGTAAACAGTCCTCCATAATATGTGCTGCACACATCTGGATATTTGTGTTAAACTGTTCTGGAACAGTGTTGTAAATACAACTTAACCACTGATTTGTAGTCGTGTCCTCTTTTGGAAGACCAAACAAAGTAGTAAACAAAGTAGTTTCGAAACAGTTTAGAGAGGAGAAATCAATCTACATATAAAATATTGGTCACAGATTATTGGTCACTTTCTAAATAATAAAAGTGTATAGTGCATCCACTAGTAATTATATATAAATTAATCGGTTTTTACCGATGCAAATATGCTAGAAACGATGCATCGCGATACAAATGACAACTTGTATCCGATGCACACTTTTATTAGCCGGCAACCCGGCGAATCAGCAGGGAATCTTCCCATCCCTAAGTGCTGTAGATTTAGCAGCAGCTGAAAGCCATAAACTACAGTATACATTGATGAGTTGCTGTGATGTGTTTAAAGCCTGTTGCTTTCTTTTGTAAACATCAACAGACTTGTTTTTATAGTTGATGTGTTTGGTTTCTAAATGCCTCCTGAATTTTGATGATTTCCTTCCCTCAAACATTGCATTCAACACACAAAACACATTGTGGCTGGCACCTGTTTATGCTCACTGCAAACCTGGACTTAACTCTTTCCCCGCCAGCATTTTAAAAAAAAGTTGCCAGCCACTGCCAGCGATTTTGATGATTTTCACTCAAATTTGATGGCCTCCAGTATATTTTTCTGTATGAATATTTGAATATGCAATACACCAAAATACAGATCAGAGCCTCTACTTTTAAACAAAAAAAATCTGTTGTATTCTAGCATAAAGCATTCTTTTTTTATCAACACTTGAATATAGGTAGGTTTCAGAAAAATGCATAATTTTGTAGCAAAAAGGTGAGAAAATCTCATTTTTATCAAAAACTATATCTGGATAATATTCAGTACGATTATCAAAGCATAAATCCAGTAAATCGCTTCCATCAGCACCTCCAAAGCTTGCACAGACATACACCACTTCCTGAATCAACATTTCACTCCGTAACATTATGCCGTCTGTTGCTGATGATCGCATTATTTTTCATATGCACATAAGAGATCGCTCGTTTCTCTTTCCTGTTCACGTGTGTTTTTGTTCGGGAGGTTTTGTACTCGTTCAGAAGATGTGTAATAGTGCCCCCGAGTGTATAACAGTGAAAACATGAAAAGCCATAAACACTCGTCTTTGGCGGGGAAGCGTTTTCTTCTAAAAGACGAGATAACTCATCAATGGCGGGGAAAGAGTCAAAATAGTCTGGTTGTATTTTATTTAATCTCTTTTTAGTTTTCAAAGTTTTTAAGGATGAGGGCACTTCACACAACCTAACCATGTGGGTATTTTTGTCTAATTTGACTAATTTACCAACTGACAAATTAATTTCTACCAAAATGCTGTAGAGCTTGATTGGATGCACAGCCTTTGACATCAACAGCAAAAGACATGGAAATTGTTTTCTCTTCCCTTTTAAAAGTTCATAAGCTTATTTATTTTGCTATCCTAACTACTGTATGCACGATTATCTGGTTAGTGGCCATTTAATATTTGCATCTGGCATCAGAACAGATCTGCAACACACTTTTGAGTCACAACTCACCAAGTCAGAACCACTGATGTAAAGGCTCAGTGACCACATTCTAAACTAAAACTGTAAAACAGCAAAACTCAAAGCTCATCTCTGTAACTCCTGTAACAAATAGAGATGGACATGAGAGGAACAGCGAAGAGTGGCACTCATGCGAAGCAGCTTTCCCTATGGACCGAGACGCCAAATGTTTTTCTGCACTGATTGGATCCTCCAGGCCTGTCTCTCTCCCCTGAGCTCACAGAACGACAGAGTGAAATGACTGTCTCTCGTGGCACACATGGCTGGGGCTGAGATGGGGGTATCTGGAGAGACATCCTCCTGGATAAAAGCCCACTTCAGTTACAGCCTCATCCATCCGGACGTGGGCAGGGTTCATAAACAGCTGCCATTACGCCTTTCTCCCATCAGACACACACTCACAGGGGCCACAGTGGCCCCGACCCCCACAGACGCAGACAGCTCAGCGATGTTTACTTGATTCTGTGCAGGTGCCCATGTAAAATATAACCTGTTGTTATTGTATTTGAACACCCCCGTCCACTGGCAGTGATCCGCAGTAGAAAAGGTGTTTCATTTTCACATGTGTAACCCTGCTGATCCAACTGATATTTGTTTTTCCTTCTGTTACATTTCTTCTGAGGTGTGATAAGGTAAAAGAGAGATCTAACAGTTAAGAATAAGATTTCCCAAAACTACTTTTTTTTTTTTTTTTTTTCTTTCATGGTATATCACATGGTGAGTAAATGACCAGTTTAATTTAAGAAATGTTAACTGTTAAACTGTTATGATATCACAATGAAGAGAAAAAAATAATTAAAATAATTAAAATATTGTAAAGAAAACATGAACTAATAGTTTGGCATAATATTTGATTAATAGTTCTTTAAAAAATTATATTATAGACTGAACCCCCTCTATAATATGTTATATATGCTAAATGTGCATTACCATCATGGTAGTAGTCAGCTTTTCATAGCACCATTAGCAGGAAGTGTGGCACATACAACAGACTCTGAAATAGTTCTCTTTTATTTACACACATGAATGCATGTGTACACCATGCAATTGTTATAACTGGTGATAGCTCTGTAGTGCTTGGGCCCATCAATGCTGCTTGCAGTTACATTCCTGCATACTTCCTGCTCCTAGGGCGTGGGGACGCATTTTATTGATAGGTGTCCAGGGATGGAGGTGGGGACGCTGATCCGGGTCCCGGACGCCCCGCAGGCTGCCCCCGATCAAGCTGGCCTGTACCAGATACCTGTGAGTATTAGGGGGGGTACATATCAGGCTTTGGTGGATTCTGGATGCAACCAAACCTCAATGCATCAAAGCCTGATTCAACCGGAGGCATTGGATAAGAGCCGCATGGTTAAGGTTCGGTGTGTGCACGGGGTGTGTCGGTGGCTATTCAATTTCGGGGACAAAAGTATAGAGTAGAGGTGGTGGTTAGCCCGCACCTCAGGCATCCGCTAATTTTGGGGACAAATTGGCCAGGGTTTAAAGCATTATTGGGGCATCTATGTGCGGGTGTCTCTTGGGAGGAAAGACCGCGGCAGATGGGGGCGGTCGCGCAGGTGGGAGAAGCTGAGCTGGGACCAAGGGGGACTGAGCCAGGGGAACGGAGCGCGGTGGAGAGGGGTACCCTCGCGAAGTGCGATGATTTTCCCCTGGAGCAGTCCCAGGATGAGTCGCTCAAAAATGCGTTCGAACAGGTCCGTTCCATTGACGGACAGCTTCTCCAACCCGCTCGACCGCTCTCACACTTATTAATCCTTTATTTTGCTATTTTTACACACAAAGACGACGTGTGTATCGAGTGACCCCAAGACACTCAGCCAAAAGCAGGATCCAACACCCCAATTGTTAGTATACCCAAAAAGAGGCCCAAAAAAGCCGTCGGGAAATGCTTTTCCAGGCGGCTCATTGTAATCCGATGGCCGGACATTTGGGGCAAGCCGCGACACTGAATCGGCTAATGACCCGATTTTTCTGGCCGGGCATTCACAAGAACGTGCGCAGGTGGTGCGCCGCTTGTCGGGAATGTCAGCTGGTAAACCCACCGGCCACCCCAAAAGCACCATTGTAGCCCTCTTCCCTCTTATGCAGGTCCCTTCAAAACTAATTGTAGGGACTCATTCTCGGGCGCATTAGAGCGAAAAATCGCCATGGTGGCAATCGCTTTGCATTAGTCCTATGGATTATTCAACGAATACCCCGAGGAGTGGCCATCCGCACATTTTTTTTTTTTCCGCGAAAAGTTTGGCGGAGGGCCCTGTTTCACTTATCTCCCGGGTGGAAATCCTGAAAGAGATTCTCACCGAGCAAGGCAAATCTGCGTTTTATGATGTCACGGACTCTTCTCCGCGAACTTTAAAATAACTGACTCTTGTGCTTAAAATCGATTCCGCACCATCGCAACAAAAAACAGCGTTTATCACCCCAAAACCGACGGGTCTGGTGGTGGGGTCGAACGAATTTAATCGCACCACATTAAAAAACCATAATTCGAAAGTTCGTGTTCAGCACAATACGTCCAAAAATTGGGACAAAATGGCGGGAACCCCCTCAACCTCCCCCCCCCGTCTTTGTTTGCGTTTTGCCGTGCGCGCAGATGTCCCCCAAGCCTCCACGTGGTTTTTTCCCCCTTCCTCTCTCTTCCCCCTTCCCTTCCTCCCCTTCGATCTCCTCTAATGTGAATGGAGACGTCAGTCTCCCGCGGCGGTTGGTGTTTGAACGTCCTAAAAAAACAAGATAACACGAGAAACTTGGGAGGACCTGACCTTCGTACAGCAAAAGATGAATTCATTATTTGCTTGGACCTATAACTAAACAGCACACACTTTGGGCGGGGGGTCGGCTCTCCCATGGAGAAGTTTGTTGCAGCAAAAGCAACCTTCAGAAGGGCAGACAGACACAGGTTATACACAGGGGAGGCCGAATTGCGTGGCGCGAATTTACAACACAAAACCGGGGAGAGAAAGTACTTGTATTACTCCCCACTTCTAGTTCCAAATTACTCGCCAAGTAGCAAGGACCCTTTGAGGTCACACGGCGAGTTAGGGATCTCAATTATGAGGTAGTGCGCAGTGCCTCAGGGACATACAAAAGGGGCGGGAGCACATCAAGGTGTACCATCGTCACCCCACTGCAAAACTCCCTCAACCCCCCTTAAAAATGTAGGCGAGGTAGGCGGAATCATGATGCTGGCGGATGGCGTGATCGGAGGGAGAGCCTCGGAGCCAGAAGTGAAACACCAAAAGTCAAAATCTCTTTTGCTCTGTGGTCTGGGCCCCGTTAGGCTATCCCCTCTCCTCGCCCTCCCGCCATTCACTGATGTAGCCAGATGCAAGCCGGGTTTTTGTGCGGAATGTGTTCCCCTTCTCTTCTCGCTCCACTCCTCGTCCCTCCTCGCCCCCCTCCCTCCTGGCCGCACACGGCACCCTCATTCAAGGCACCCCACATTGAGAAACAGGCCCGGCGTGGTGGTGCAACAGCCACCGTATCGAGGTATCCAACAAGTGATTGGTCTAGAGCCGCCGAAAGTTTTAAGTACCTAAACGGACGGGCTCTGTCCGGTCTGTGTGGATTATCGAATGTGAATCTGTGGCGCAGTTCGACGCGGATTTCCTAATGGCCGATTTTTGTCCAATGCCGCGGGTTGACGAATTGGTTGATCGGCTGGGTGCTGCTCGATTTTTCTCGACACTGGATTTAATGAAGGGATATTGGCAGATCCCCTTATCTCCAATATCCAAAGAAAAGACAGCCTTCACCACGCCGTTTGGATTACACCAATTCCTAACGCTTCCTTTCGGGTTGTTCGGGGCCCCGGCCACCTTCCAGCGACTCATGGACCGGATCCTCCGACCGCATGCTGCATATGCCGCGGCCTATTTGGATGACATTATCATCTAAAGCAATGACTGGACTGGGGTGGAAATTTTTTGGCCGTGGCACATGCATCATATCTGCGGTCTGTCCTGCTGCTGTCGCTGATGTGAGGCCGTAGCTGACGTCCAATCACCCGAAAAAGTGTGCAGGTGTGTGGTTGGGCGGGTGGAGGTAAGGTATCTGGGCTTCCACTTGGGTCACAGGCAGGTGCATCCCCAAATTGATAAGATGGCAGCAGTTGTGACCTGTCCGAGACCCAAGACCAAAAAGGAGGTGAAGCAGTTCCTGGGGCTGGCGGGATATTACAGAAGGTTTTATACCTAATTATTCGGACCTCACCAGCACGCTGACTGACCCTCACGCAAAAGTAAGCAAAGCACACCAGACAGATCCCCGTCCACAGGTGGAGACGGGAGGCAGTGCCCAGGCTTTCATTTCAAACATCACACGTCCCGGTAAGGCTGCTCTGTGGTGGCTGCCGCTCTCGTACTCACTCTTCCTTCACCCCTCTGCCCCTCCCCCTGCGTTTTCTCTCCGCCTTTTTTGGTTGCAAGACCGACGAGTCGGACAGGGGGCCTGGGAGTGGGTCCTGTCCCAGGATATAGAGGGGGAGTGAACGGCCAGTGCCTTACATCAGTCGGACGCTTCTCAAAGAGTAGACGATGTGCAGACCATTGAGAAAGTCATTTCTGGCCATCAGATAGGGGGGGGTTCTCCCTCGAACCCTCCGTTTATCATCCTGGACGGGGGCGTTCACCGCTCTGCTAATCTGCTCGGACCACACGCGCCACCCTGCAGAGTGGCCTCCAACCACACCTCCAAAAACCGCATGAGGATACCAACGCAGCGGATCACACCGTTGTTATTATCTAGCATTTCAACCCTTCAAGTTTCAGGTGATCCACCCAGCTAGGGGTACAGATGGTAGTAGCCGACTTCCTCTCCCGTAATGGGGGTGGGCTGCAGGCCGAAGGGCTCCCCGCCTGAGAGGTCGGGGGGCTGCGTGGGGGTAGTGGCAGGAGGGGCGTGGTTCAGCGTGGTCTGCATCGGGAGAGAGAGGTAGGAGACGAGCGGTGCGTAAGTAGGTCAAGTGCCAATGATAAACACCTATGTCTCGTTTCAGTAATTGGTGTGGAGAGACCCGGGATAAAGGTATAACAGCGCCAACCTGGAAGCATGATGGAGAGAGACGGACTGGTACGGCGAGCGGACCCGGGAGACAGGTGTAAGATAACACGAAGCCAGTTGTGTTTTGTTTGTTATGATAATTGACCTGTGAATCTGGACAAAAAGGCTGCTATGTGAGCGCCGTATTGTGTGCCTGCCCAGAATTTAAATAAAGCTGTTGCGCCCGCAAGCCGACCCTGTAGACCCTATAGCCTTCATCCTCCCACAACTCCTAAAAAACCTTGTTACAGTGTTCACATAAATTTTCACTGGCCAGTGTGAATAAATCCAGATTCAAATTCAAAGAGACATGCATGACCTGACATTTTATTCATATCCAAAATGAGACGATGTGACCATTACGGAGCATTAAACACTCTCATGCAGTGTATGTTTCATTCATACTCAAATCCAGAGGGCGCTCTCACGCAGAAAGTCCAAAACTGACTCATAGAAGAAATAACTTACAACGTGCCAGGAAATCCCTAATATGGATAAAGGCATCCAGCAAAGGCACCCAGCTATTGCTGTAACTAAGCTGAATAAAAAGCAGAAACATTTTGACTGATGAAACGTGAAGACAATACATACACTATTGAGACAATATGGTTTATGTGTGTTTTTCAAGTCATCTCCAGGTAATAAATAAAGTTTATGAATAATGCAGTGCGAATTAACAATTTATTACAGTATAGAAACTATAAAATATGCCTTATTCTGTGATAAAAATGGGGAAAGAAATTGTATGTAATACATGAACCAATCATAATATTGTAATTGGGAAAATATAGGAAAAATTATAGGCTAGAATATAAATTATTTGCTATTGTCCGGTAGTGTATTTAATTTCTTAGCCAATTAAGAGAGATAAAAAAACCTGTAAATTAGACAAAAAAAAGGTATTATTACATTTGACATTTCTGTCCCCTTCACTTTTAAAATGATGACTATGCCCCTACATTGATTATTAGTAATAGTGGCTTGATCAGTTTTACAACACGCACATTTTGGTTTATATGTGAACTCAGACCATGAAAGATTTTTACAGCGCATGCAGCACAGTTCACTTGCAGCATGCTTTGAGAACAAAAAAGTGCCCAGATCAACCTTATTCTCACATCTGAGAACTTCCAAATATATTTGTCCGATACAGGTTACGAAGCAAAACAAATATTATGTAGCTTCACACCAATAATAGAACAAGAGCATGTAATCCAGTTAGTTGCAGGTTTAGTCAGCTAGTTGTGTGCAACCTCTACATTGTTGAGAAATTATTAGTTGTTCTGTCATTACGATGAATAAAACTTGTTTCATTAAAAAAACATGCCATTATTTGTTGCTGATTACTAAACAATCAATAGGGACAGCATAACAGATTGCAGAAAGTGCAATCATTTTATTGCCATCTCTGCTCTTGTATACCCTTGTTCAATCATAACTTCAGAGACCAGAGCTTTACTCAGAATAAAATTACATTACATTTATACTGTCTTATAAATTGTGCTATACCTGCTTATACTGTGTTTTTAAGGGGCTTGCTTTAAAAATCTGGTGATATCTGGCAACACTTCCACTGGCGCTTCAATGAAATGAACACACTCTTGTCTCTTGTGAGGTAAAAGTTCAGAATAGAGTAGAAGGAGAGAGGCACATGTATGCAGACTTATTCAGGTTAGTCAGAAGAGATTTAATGAAGCAGTATGAATTACAAGCATTTAATCACATTATTATTTTACTGTAAACACTCTAGATGCTGCCACAGCTGAACTTTTCATATTCACCATACCTCTGGTGTAAGTATGTTTGCATCTTTTACATCATAAAAAGTTTTTTTTTTCTTTGCAATTGACAAGTTGAGTGACCATTTATCAAATCAAACAAAGTGATAAGCAGCCGAACGTCTGGAGCATTCCTAGAAAGCAAAGTCTGAACAAATGGATTTTATTTAACTTACAAAATATGATTTCACTTACAAAATTTAATTTTTTCCAAATGAATCAAACTTACTAAGCCTCAGATCACTTCCTCCCCATTCAGTTTGATTTGAACAACTGAATCTCTTAACCATGTCATGATTTTGTGCTTTGAGTTGCTGCCACATAATTGGTTCCGATTTTTTCTTTAACAAGCAGATGTAGCTAACAAACTATTTCCTTCCAAAACAAGAGTCAAGGTGCTTTTATCTGTGTGTGATACAGGCTATAGGGCATTACATGAGAACACTAGTTTCAGCCCTAATTAAATGTCTCGTCAGTCAGTAGTACAGAGGAAAGAGCAAGCAGGTCATTGAAAAGGAGATCAGGCCATTAAAATATCCAGTGCCTTTGAAAACTCAATGTTACGTGTGCACATTTGTATTCATTTAGACCTCTGGAAAACTAGCAAAATGTCAATGAGAATTTTGCCAACTCAGCCTTATCTGACACGTTCTACACACACACACACACACACAATACAATTCACACACACAATTCAACGGACAACCAAAATCAGTAATAAAAACTTTGCTAGGCTTTTTTTTCAAAAAGAAGTTCTGGGGTTTGAAAAACGACTTATTCTTAGTTTGTCCAGGATGGTACTCAACTAGTGGGTGAGTCAATAGGCATGTTTCCATTACAGATTTGCGCAAAACTTTTGTGATATTTTATAAATGTCGATAAAAATTTATTGCGAAATGACGGCGTTTCCATTACCAATGTTATGCGACTAAAACGTAAACTTTTTTTTTTTTTTTTGCCTCTCGCGATACGTCATGGCAACGGATTTTGGTGGGATTTTGACGGATTTTGGCTATATTTATTCAAAGGAGGCTTATGCATGTATCTTTACAGAAGCAGCAAAGAGAGCCGCTTCAGAAACGTGTGTGGTGCGGCTGGAATAAACCATAGACTGTATAAAAACATTAATACAAGCACTGAGTGGCCGCAATCAGCTTCAGTGACCATATCAGAGCCACACTGCACTGCAGACGTGTGCAGTGTAAATTGTCCAATTATTAATAGTAGGGAAAGCCCCTTATACGGGAGCGCGGCCACTTATGAAGTGTTCCTTGGAGGTTATAGAACGTTGAAGAATGATCTTTGACTTTTTACATATGCCATGTGACCTGTAAATGCGAAAAAGCCGTTTCCATTGCAGTTTTGCGAATTAATCCTTTTTCGCATTGCCTGAAAAACCACCTCATGCAAGCGTAAAAACTTTTTTGCAATATATGGCCGTTTTTGCGAAATTGACGCATTTCCATTAGGCGTATTTTCAATTCGCAATTTCAATTTGCGCAATTTGAAGGGTAATGGAAACGCGCCTAATGTTTCCTGCCCTGCATTGATTGAGAGAACAGAGAATGACCACACAGGTGCGATGATGTGAAAGTATCATGAATGATGCAAAAAACAGTCATGACTCATCTCTTATATATTCTGTCTTCCTCTGGGGAGACTTGATCAGTTTTGCGGCACATACATTTTGGTTTATATGTGAACTCAGACCATGAAAGATTTCTACAGCGCATGCAGCACAGTTCACTTGCAGCATGCTTTGAGAACAAAATAGTGCCCGGATTAACCTTATTCAAACATCTGAGAACTTCCAAATATATTTGTCCGATACAGGTTACAAAGCGAAACAAATATTATGCAGCTTCACACCATGTATAGAGCAAGAGCAATCATGTGATCCACTTAGTTGCAGGTTTAGTCAGCTAGTTGTGTGCAACATTGTTGAGAAATTATTAGTTGTTCTGTCATTAGGATGAATAAGACTTGTTTCATAAAAACATGCCATTAATGCATTATGCAGTAGGCCTATTCTGTACTTGTTGCTGATTACTAAACACTCGATAGGGACAGCATGACAGATTGCAGAAAATGCAATCATTTTATTGCCATCTCTGCACTTTTATACCCTTGTTCAATCATAACTTCAGAGACCAGAGCTGAAAAAGCAAGATGAGGCAGAAATGCATTTAGGACACATGAGCTCATTAAGAGGGAGGGAGTGAAACAGTGCTGAGAAATGTGATTTGATGGCGGCAAATATCAGAGAAATGGCATGATTGTAATCCCATTACTTTATACCAGTGGTTTTGTACCTGGGGGTTGAGACCCAGTAGGAGGCCTCGCACACTTCCAAGCCGCAAAACTTCCATCTTACTTATCAAAAATTACAAAAAAAGCTTTAAAATAAGCAAACTCAGCTAAAATCTAAATGTTAAAATAATTCTTCTTATTCTAATTTATTCTACCTACTTCTTATTTCTATTGCAATTTATCAATGTATATATGTTAATTGCATTAAAAAATGTAACTCGTTATATTTTCCTTAACTAATTAATTAGATTAACACGTTATATAGAGATGGCTCTAATACATACATACACACACACACACACACTATATTATTATTATTAGATTTTAGATCTTTATGTAATTAATTTCATTATATTGCCACTCCTAGTTTCTGTAAATCTTAAGACAATGGGATGCCTTGGGGTAAAATGTTGAGAAAACTGATTTACACTGCAACCTGCCAAACCAATTGGGTTCATGAAGCTTTGTAAATTTGTATTGCTAATAAGCACATGAGACACCATCAGCAATGGTTGCGCAAAAGCTAAAAGCATCTAAATAGCAATCCAAGGCAAGAATGTAATACTTAGACACTCTACTATACAGTGTCCTCCTCCCTAACAATCTTGTTTCATTTGGATTCATGGGAGGGGCTTGGGCAACCACATTAGCTCTGCATTAGAAATAACCATTAGCAAGAGATCATCCTCGCATCCAATTTGCCATAAAAAAATAGTGCCACTATACGCATTAGCCTATGCAGAGCTAATGAGCTGCATCAAACTCTATTAGCCTTAATGGCAATGTGTCATTTTGGTTTGGGACTAAAAGATGACTGGATTTCCTGCTACTGAGCACAGAATAATTGAAAGCTGAACAGAAGTTTGCTAAAAAATGTCCATGTGAGATCAACGGTATGCTATAATAACATCTGTCAGCAAACACTGGCAACAAAAGCATGACAAAGATCACTAGCACACTTGAAGGAAATGCAGACAGCGGACAAAGACCAAGAGCAAAGAGGCAACGAGGTGAGTGATCTCGCTCAGGGAACAGCAGGATGGGCCGGGTGATGTGGCAGCATTTGAGCAGGTTAGAGCTGATCTTTAAAAGTGGGGAGAGCAGAAGGTCATGTAGCTCTGACAGCTCGGCCTCAGCAGTCTGATGTTTGATTAAACGGCTGGTTGACCTTTCAGAAGACTCTGGGGTTGGATAAGTCTTTACCTACAGGCTACAGTCAAGGTTGTTTAACAGTGAACATATCTATCAATCAGAAGGGCTTCATTGCACCTCAAGTGCTAAATTCAATGCCCCATAGTGATCTATGAAATACTGGGATGAGAAGTATTTTATACAAAGGCAGATGTTACACATTTTAGAAAAATAAAGTGATCTGAAAATGCAACAGTGTCTTTGATGTTCAGATGCCTTTGTTAAGCCCAGAGACTGCAAGATTCATTCTTCAAAAATAGTAATATTCGATTTGAGTCTTATCATTTCTTATTTGGTGGTAAAATGACTAATCCCTGACGTAGACAGTCCTTTTCTGTCTGTTTCGGACCTTGGTTGGAAGAAGCTGCAATGTGCACAAAACTGTAGCTGATAATAAAGGTCTGGCAACATGAGACTATACCTGACAATGGATCAATACTTATCTAAGGCAAATCTGCAGCAGGCATCATTCTATTCATTGTCCACATCAGTTTGTTAGGACTACTAGACAACAATAAAGTCACTAGGGCAACTACACAAACCACACAAAGATTTTAAAAGGTCATCTGCCACATTATCCATGCAATTGTAAGCCATTTAAGTCTGTATATGTACTGTAGGAACGTACACATAGTGTCAGACTGCTTCTAGACTTTTCAATTGTTTGACTTAATCTCAACCTCACTTTTCACATTTTGTTAGGTCTCAAACGTTTGAAACATACTAGCAACTGCATGATTTGGTGCAACTCCTAGGTGTTTACTTCAGTTCAGAAAACAGCTTTTACAGCAACCAACAAAACAAAACTTGTCAATCAAACTCAGGTCTGCAGTGTCTTGAAAAATGTAAGCACGTACGTAACATATGACCCAAACAAACTATATCTAAACAATGAGCTCAATAACTGTACACCTGAAATATGAATCTCCATCACAAAAAACAAAGCCACAACAGAGGAACATTTGGTGCTTTTCTAAATCCACTCCCACTTGTTAAGTGCCAGCTTTGTGCACTCTCCAACATTGCCATTTCCTATGAAACTTTGAGTGCCAAAAGTTCTTCTGAGAGATTGTCACTTCAGAGCATCTCAGACAAGACGAGTTGGAACGGAGACAACACCCATCTCCTCTCCCAAAATCTGCTTCCTGTTTGTGGGAATTAATAGGTGTGTGCCAGAGGCTCTTCGACTGCCAGGGAGCATCTGCCCAAACGGTTGGATTTGGAAATGCAGAGCGAGACGCCACAGTCTGCCATTAAGCAAGCATCAGTGGCTCCACGTGCACCCAGCACTTTAGGTGAGTGTGGTCGCTTGCAGACACCACACTACGCGCCAATATGGCACACGTTCCACCGTACACACTTCCTGTGCTCAGATCCGCCACCAAAGCAGACTTCAAACAGAGATGCATTCGACATCAATCAGTCAAAGCATGCATAAACAATCACTGTCGCCCCTGTATGGCTTTTACAAAGATTTCAAATAAAACCATTTGAAAGTGTTTTAAGGTCAATACCTGAGCTCACTTGGGCAGCAGTTGAGATATTGCATGCCTGATGAGTCTGACAAACAGAACAGAAGACATTTGGAAGTCATGACTCTCACCTTCACCCTCCTCTCCTTATTATGTGCATATGATTGGCAAGGCATTAGATATCTCCAGCACTCTGGAGGGTGCTCGGTGCCAATTGAAATGTAGCACACATTCAAGCTTCAATCAGACAGATGAATATGAAACAACTGAATGCTTCGGCAGAGAGGACCCGTCTCACCTCTCGCCAATGATCCATAATGCACCCTCTGCGATCATTTAGTCCCGTCTCCCCATTGACCATGCTTGGTTTCAGTGAGATGCATTAAAAAAAGTTCTCCAAATATTGACAGTTCTGTCACTATTTACGCATCCTCATGTCATTCCAAACCTGTTTGCTTTTATTTATTCTCTTGAACATTCAAGGGGAATTTTTGAAGAATCTTCTTGCGGCTCTTTTCCATATAGTATAACAGATCATAATGACATTATTATCACACAATAAGACAAAAGCATGCCTACATAATCCTCAAAAGTGGCCCATATAACCCAATCTCATGAGAAAACATAACGGTTTAAAAAAATTTGAATTGGTGGTGAATTTGTATGATTTGCGTCATATGAAAATGTATGGTTTTTAGAAAAAACTAAGACTCAAGCTTATACGAATCATCAGTCAGATATCTATGAATTGCAATGAGTTTTTTGTCATACAACTCATTCTCTATTTTCCAACTGTACTAATGCCATACACGTTGTGTGGGGAACAGTCATTTATATACATATATATATTAAATGATTTGAATACACCTCTTCTATGACGAGCATGTAAATAATTTCTGAATTCAAATTTTCAGATTTTTTTCAAGTCAAAAATTGCCAGGGTACTAAAACTGTCCTGTGATCATAATGAAGAAAACTCCTCATTATGTGAATGACATGAGGGTGAATAAATAATGACAAAATGTTCACTTTGACATGAATTAACCCTTTAAATCAGTATATTTTTTAGCATTTAAAACTTAGCAATTAGAATGCAAACCATTTTTCATAATGTTTATTTGCATCCGGCCTGGGAGAATGACAGAAAAGAAATTGAGCCTGTTTTTCATTTAAAGCTCAATGTCCCAATGCTTCAGCAATATTTTTGGAGCATTTTAAGCCCAGTCCTCAAAGACCATTTTTGGTAGCCGGTCATTTTATTTCATGGCCAAGTTCTAAGTCCAGTCCCTGACCATGCTCTGAACATGGATGAAAGGCACCCCAGGGAACCTTTATGGGACTGGTCTTCAAAGCCAGGACATCAATCTTGTGTATGTGACCCCCAACTAGGGCCTAATTTTCATTCCCATTATCTTTTAAGCCTCTTTAGTGAATTCCTTAAGCAACAACAGACACTAAATGGCAGCGTGGCTGAAATGCAAGGCGCTGCCATGCTTTTATAAGTTAATTTAGATGTAGTAAGTGTTCCCATGATAAAGCGCTCTCATAATGGCCAGGGAATATTCTATTCAGGGTCTAACAGGTGTTATTTAATTTGCTGTCTGACCGGCATTCAAGATCTAATTAAAATTGTATCCTGAAAGTGTGAGGCCTTATAGAGACAAACAATATATGCAAACAAAATAGTTATGTTGTATGGTCTGATAAAGTTTAATATTATTGCTGGAATCCAGTCATTTTAGTGCTTGCAAGGCAGCATTGTATTGAAATTCCTCCTCATTATTATTTTTTTCTACACACTTATTCTGAATTAATTCAGTTTAAACTGCTTAACATACAGCACAGAATCCATTGGTGTACTTTTTAAGAACTAATGTTTGATCTCCATAGTTACATTGTTGAAATGTTCTTCAGTCATAATTTGAGAGCAATTTGCATTTGTGATTGGTGTTCTCCATTTCATCAATTTGCATACTGAACGGTGATTAGGGTCAATGACAAATAAAAAGTGTATATGATGAAGAAAATATTTTGAAATATTCTATAAATATTTTAAAACTTTAGTTTAAAACACAGACGATGCTGTATATTCTTAGATATGTTAGGTTCATGTGGTTTTGAAAAACATTTTTACCATGTTCAAGAAAAATTAGTAAGTATATGTAATCTTCCAAAAAGGAAAAATTAAATAACGTGTAATACATTTCCTTACAGATTTCAGTACACATTTAAAGGGGTCATATGACGTTGCTAAAAAATAACATTATTGTGTGTATTTGGTGTAAGGAAATGTGTTTATGCGGTTTAAGGTTAAAAAAACACATTATTTTCCATATACTGTACATTATTGTTTCTCCTCTATGTCCCGTCTTTCCGAAACTCGTCGATTTTTACAAAGCTCTTCATTCTGAAAAGCGAGGTGTGCTCTGATGCTATCCAGTGTTTGAGACTTTAGTCTTTGCAACTTTAGGGATCTTATCTATTCACGAATAGCTTGTAACACTACAAAGAGAAAGGAAAACTTGAAATCGCATCATATGACCCCCTTGAAGGCATTCAGTGCAGCCTCCTAAAATATTGGAAAATAAACCATATTTTAAAAAGTTATTTTATTAAGGATATGTGTAATTTTAATGAATATAATTATGTTAAAACACACACACACACACAGCATTATACAACCTGAACTAATCTTGCTTGTCATAAAAAAAATCTAATTATTTGATATGATATGTGAATAGATATTTATAAAAGTCTGATATTTATTCTAAAAAGATATTTATTCTTGCAAATACTAACAGATATGCCAAACTACCCCCCCCCCCATTCCTTTCATTACCAAAGGGTGCTGTGTGTTGTTCTTTCATGCAAGCAGCATATATAACATCATTCGTAACAGCCAAAACCTAACCTCATAAATTTGTTTGGGGCTGCCTTGCGATCACTATTATTTCCTTTAGGACATACTAGACACAACCCTAATGAATCACAATGTGGTGCTTAAAAACATTTTTCATCCCATTATACTTCAGAAAGAATTTCAAAGTCCAACAATATTTACAATTAAAAAAGCGCTGTAATTCACTCTGTACAATGGGATATGATTGGATAATAAAAAAAAAAGTCTAGGCATACCAGAATGAAGTCAGGTGGTTGGAAAGGACGGGGAGCAAGTTATTAGAATTTGATCAAAGATTGTGAAGACATTATTTTTCTTTGAAATAATTTGCACCAGCGAATCGCAATACGACCAAGAACATGTATTGAGAAAGTAAATAGGGCCAATTTTGATTTCCTGTTACCTTAACTCTTATAGCACTCTGAAAATATGTTAAAAGCTTGAAAATGGTTTTCCTCAGTATGACTATCCACAATGCCTTGCTCTGGCCGAGACACAAATGAAGAGTTCCATTAAAAACATCAAAGAGAATCTTTCCTAGAACTTCCCTCACTCATAGAGACAAAATGGGGTGTATGAATAATGGTGTGAATCAGCTGGCTGAAAGGCGTGCGTGTGTGCGAAAGAGAGAGGAGGGGAGAAAGAGGGAGAGTTAGGGAAGAGGGATGGCACAGCGGCTTGCTTCGCTACACTTTTCTACTGAGACGCCGTGCGGAGGCCAAAAGAGAGAGAGATGAGAGAGAGAGAGGAGAGAGAGAGAGGAGAAGAGAGAGAGAGAGAGAGAGAAGAGAGAGGACAGGCTAACGATGTTGATCAGGAGAAAGGTCACCACATTAGGGCGCATCACAATACCTTGCAGAAAATCCGGCAATGTTACACCCATACAGCAAGGTGGCAAGCCTGTTTCAGCAGTTATTGCAGATGGTTTGACTCAGCAATAGCTGCAAAAATTTTAAACAGGCAAATGAATCTGCAGCTTTCTGAATGACGTGTTCATCACATAAAAAAAAACACAAAAGGAAATCTGAAACAGTCTTAAGGGGATAAATACCAAGATCCCTGGTGCCATGCATCTCACCGGTGCGTCGGAAGACGAATAGAATCTCGTAATCACGGGTGGTGGCTTGCACCGGAGTATGATGCCAGTGCAGGTCAAGGAGGAAAATACCAGGAAAGCTGCCAGTGAAATGTGTTAAAGCCAATTTACACCGCACCGACAAATGCCAACAGAGTAGTCTGTCGGAGTTTTACCCCTGTTGGCATTTGTTGGCATTGGGTGGAGTTTGTTTTCACCCAACTTAACATGCTTAATCGGCGTTTGTTGGGTTGTGGAATATCTGAGCAGTGTGATATAATTTTCCATCAAATGACAGCAAACTCTGACATAATCTTACCTAGCCACGAACCACTGCCATGACGATGCACATACTTCATGCAGGTTGCAGTCTGCGGTTTTCCCGCAGAATGGGCACTTTCCACTGTGCCGGTGGTTGGTTGGCATGTCCGTGGGGTGAAGCGACCCCAAGAACGTTTAGGATAGTTTTGAGTAGCAATGGGGGGTTTTGTTGTGGACACACTGGAACATGATTCACTCAAAGCGAGCTTCAAACCGAGGCATTGGTTTTATTCGCCGTCTTCCGGCGAAGAATGGTGACACGCAAAAGAAATTATAAACAGTAAAATTTTGATTGTGGATACGGATCAACCATTTCAAGTGATGCTGTCTACACTGGATGCGGCGCGATATGACAACTGTTGTGTCCGGTGTAGACGCGGTGTGACTTGATTCTCTTTGACTCAAAGTTTGTTGGTATTTGTTGGGGAAGTGCGAAAATGAGAGTATTTTCATAAAATTCTAACCAAACAGAAAAATGTGTGTGTTTGTCTGTGTGGTGTGATTGGCCTTAAAAGAGGGACACACGAGAAAGGTGGTGTGGACAAAGCATGTTATGTCAATGTGATGCGGTGTTGGAATCAGGGTTGCCAGGTTCACAAGGAAAAACCCACCAACGCTAATCAAAACTAGCCCAATCGCATTTCGAGGGGTTCCCCAGTTAAAAATTGCTTCCAGGGGGGAAAATACACGTTGTTTTGGCGGGGTTGCCCTGCTAATATTCGCATTCCAGGGGATAAATATCATGTTACTGGAGTCGCTTCAACGCGCGGACATGAAAAACAACCCGCGGCAAAAGTGTTAAAGTAGCCCAATTCCACTGGAAAACCGCGGACTTGGCAACACTGGTTGAACGTGATTATTCTTATTAGCAGTTGCATGAATACTTTCATGTGACGGGCAGTTTGCACTCAGTTGTCTGACTACACTGCATTTTTTCTTCGTATGTGTTCTAATATGTGTCTCATGTTTGCGCTCTCTAGATTTGTACATAAAGTAAATTCAATTCCGATCAATATTTCAGGTCCATGTATTTATTTATTTATTTTTATTAAATACACAGTTAACATGTAATAAGTAGAATAATATACAGCCGGGCATTACTAATTTAGTATAGTCATATAACATATTAATGTTTACTTAATAATAGTAATGATACTAATTACTTAAGTTTATAATATATACAACAATTGGTATATAAAATGATAGTGGATAATGTACAAAAAAAATTTCGCAAGTAAAAAGCAGTTATTCTAAGTAGGGCTTTATATATATATAAAAAAAAAAAGAACAAGAGTACAGACAAGCAGGCCTTCATCAGGGTGTTAGACAATAAAGAGTTGCCTGGACGTGGATTTGTTTGTTGTCTAACAGGATCCACTTATTATTTTGCAATTTTTTTACCCTTTCTGGAGCACCCATAGTTACGCTTGCGAGTACCTGATGTGCCCTATGTCAAGATTTTTTCTTTAATTATAAAATGTTTGACATATTTTAAATAGTTGTATATATCTAAAATAAAAAGCCATAGAGAGCTGCAGAGAAAATAATAAATAAATAGTTCACCCAAAAACTAAAATTTGCTGCAATTATATTCACCTTCAGGCCATCCAAGATGTAGATGAGTTTTTTGTTCATCTGAACAGATTTGGCATTGCATCACTTGCTCAACAATGGATCCTCTGAAGTGAATGGGTGCCTCAGAATGAGAGTCCAAACAGCTGATAAAAACATTACAATAATCCATAAGTAATCATAATGATTCCAGTCCATCAATTAATGTCTTATGAGGCAAAAAGCAGCATGTTTGTAAGAAACAAAACTATCATTAAGACCATCAAGTTCAAACCAGCTTCCGGCTAAAATACGAGTCCTCTATGCTTTCTCCAGTGGAAATTTTTTTTTTTTTTATAGTAATCAGGGCTGTACAGTGTGACATGTATGTCGCATGTGTTACGAAAAAACTGGTCTGTGCCATGAATAAATTTACCACTGTAGCACGCGTGCAATACAGTTTTGCATGTTCATAACACAGCCGCTTAATAGCGTGAAGTGATTTCGTTGTGCTTGTTTGTGTGTGTGAGGTTGATTATACTTGGTAGTTAGGGGTGTGCGATATGACGATTTTTGATCGTGGACGATTAAAATGTCTCCACGATCTGCTTTTGAAGAAATATCGTTGTATCGTGCTACAGCGCACATTCTATCAGCTGCAGTTCTGGCGCCTCCCTCCGTCTCAATATAATGTACAACGCCACATGCATTCACATAAGTGTTAGCTCAGCGGTAGAGTTACTCTCAAGGGACACTGCACTAATCACAAACATTATTTCCATATGCTTTAAAGCAATACCGGTTAAACATTTAATTCACGTGCTGTTCTGCATGCGCTTTTTCTGGGCGCGTACTCATGAAGCGCGGCAGCGCGCTCACACTGAGAGCCTATCAAAAAGCGCCTGATTATTGGACTAAGTTGTCTTACGCATCTGATTGATTTGGCGTATAATACTGTCAAAATCACACAAGGTTGACATATAAACACAGTTGGTTATGTCTAAAATGAAAGTAAACAGTTGAGAGAGAAACGCGTGAAGCTCTTAAAGGGACAGTAGCTACTAAACATGCTGCTGACTGTCATTAAAGAGATAGTTCACCCCAAAAAATTAAATTCTGTCATCATTTACTAATCACATTTTGTCTTAAACCTGTATTAATTTATTTCTTGTGAGAACACAAAATAAGTTATTTTGAAGAATGTGGGTAACCAAACAGTAGCTGGTCCACACTGACTTTTACAGTAGGAAATAATACCATGGAAGTCACTGTGGACCAGCAACTGCTTGGTTACCCACATTCTTCAAAATAACTAAGAAACTAATTCAGGTTTAAACCAACTTGAGTAAATGATGGTATAAATGAAAAACCCTATGACAGAATGAGACAGATTACAGAATTAAATTTTGTGAACTTATTTTTTTAATGTTAAAACAACAAAACACAGAAAAAATCTAATCACTGCTCTTGATTGATGAACTTATCATCAGTCAGTTGCTTAAAAAAGTATAATTGATGTATATAGAGTGTATATAGTATTTTATTTTAATATTTGTTCATTCAATTTATTGAATGTTACAGCTAAATACTGTACCTAAAAATAAAGCATTGTTTGTTTTATTTGTATATTATGTGTATTTGTAATGTATATCTTTGTTCTTATTTTCTAATAACAAAGATGAAATAATGACAAAGATTTTTATCTTTGCTCACTTTGGCCTAAACGTCTGCCATTCTTTTTTATTTTATACTTTGTTAAGGTGTAAGAGGTGTTATGTTTCTGCACTGTTCCATTTTTAGCAAATTAAGAAAACTTTGTCTAAAAACAATTTTTGTGATGTTTGTATTTTTTGTGCTCTGTATGGAACACCAGTGCCTGTTTAAGTCATGCACTCCATTACTTGTGTTTGTTTCAGACATGATAACAGACGTTTTATACTTGTGCAACGCCTGTTTGGTTGTGCTACACAACTTTCAACCTCTGTAGCACCAGTGCTATGTGAAAAAAAAGTTGACGTACAGCCCTGGTAATATGTAATAGTAATATGCGCAGATTTACACGTCCAAAACAGGTCTAGACAAATATGTCAGTGGATTTTGATGTAAAAGGACAACAGAGGATGGACTTTTCACTGGAGAAAGTGTTATTATGAATTATGTATTTTGACCAGAAGTAGCAATTTAAAGTTAAAACGCCTAAATGATGAATTTGTTTATTACAAACACACAGCTAATTGATAGACTGGGCTTGTGTGTATTACTTGTGGATTACTGTGATGTTTTTATCAGCTGTTTGGACTCTCCCTTCACTGCAGAGGATCCATTGGTGAGCAAGTGATGTAATGCTAAATTTCTAGCGATCTTTGCTTATGAAGAAACAAACTCATCTACGATTGGATGTAAGAGTGAGTATTTTCAGCTAATGTTCATTTGGGCTGAAATATTAGTCTGTAATCGTTAATTTCTAGGAGAAACACAATAATGGTACACTTAATAATTACCATTAGCTAACCACACCAATGATTCAGTTTCAGTGTGTGTGAGCTCTCTTCTGCACATACTGTCAATACCCACATCTCATTGGCACATTTAGCACTTTACTCTCCTGTCACTAACCATACGTCCCTCGTGATTGAGATACAGCCTGATCTGGTGGCTCCTGCAGTGGGCCGTGGAGATTACACACAATAAGCACCTCCGGATTTTTCATTCAGTGGGCATGGGACAGACTATGAAACACAATTACACTCAATAGTATGAGTGTGTGGTAGAGGGCAGCTTATGACAGCAGATTCCTAATGAGCATAGCACAGGGAAATCATTATTAATGCTGCTCACAAAGGCAATTTATTCATCATGCAGCTGGATGCCGCCCCCTCCACTTTCTCTATGTTAAACACAACACCCAAAAACGAGGAATTAAAATTTACTTGGTAGGGATACCTCAAACAGAGATACCTCAAACTAGACAGCACAAAGGTTTTGATGTGTTGAGTAACACCGCAGCACATGTAACATAGCTGATTATATATATATTCAACAATTCTTCTCCCCTGAGTTACGTCTTCCGCCATTTTAGAGAGTATCACAACGCATACGCACGCTTTCCCCTAAGCATAAACAACGCTGATTACGCAGATTACGTTCATGCGCGCGCTTTCTCCCCCGGACGTAAACAACGCTGATTACGTCGATTACGCTCTTGGGTACTCGGTAACTCAGGGGAGAAGAATCGTTAAATAAATTATGTTATTTTTGTTTTCTTTGCGCTCAAAAAGTATTCTAGTAGCTTCACAAACTGAAGTTGAGCCACTGATGTCACATGGACTGTTTTACCGATGTCCTTACTACGTTTCTGTCTTGGGAACATTACAGTTGCGTTGCGGTCTATGCAGGGTCTGAGAGCTCTCAGATTTCATCAAAAATATCTTAATTTGTGTTCCGAAGATGAACGAAGGTCTTACGGGTTTGGAACGACATGAGGGTGAGTAATTAATGACAGAATTTTCACTTTGGGGTGAACTAACCCTTTAAGTATGCTAAAGTGTACTTCTTTCTCACAAAGGCAAGCCTTACTAATTATTTTCTCCATCATGATTGTTTCGATTAAATTAATGTTCTAATTGTAAATAAACATAATAGTGTAGTTAAATACCTACGCTTGACAAATTTCAACCATTGCACTAATGAGCTGTTCATTTTCCCCAGTTGTACTCTTGTCTTGTCACCACCGTAATATCTGTCTGCCAAATTAGCTTCACTCGTAACAAGCTCATTTTTGGCCTGGTAAGCACATCAAGTAAAGTACATAATAGAAAAATAATGAAAGTTACATAAAATAGCACACTTAATGTTTTTTTTGAATGGCTCATACTCGCGGGGACGATAGAGAGAAATGGCTGGATTAAATTTCTCTTGGCACTATATTCAAAGAAATTCGACAATAGGCATTTAAAAAAAAAAAGTTATTAATGCGAGCCTGAGGAAAAATCAATTAGCAATTTGGTGCTTCAATATCCAGTATATATAATATATGAGCAGACACGTGTATATAGTGATTTTAAACATGACTCAATGATCAAAAAGTCAGAAATATCTTTATAGGGATGGGAAAAATCCAAAGGCCTGTTCACAGAATTTTTTTTGCAGTCTGCTGTACTTCTTATCCATTGTTTTCTTCTGTCTGTCAACATGCGCTAGACAGATGTCTTTTGACCGCTGCACTTGCATCTTGCGTCTCACATCTTTCATGGCAAAGTGTTTTGAGAGACATGCTCTAGGTATTTTTGTGTAACTTTGCCTTTACTAAAAAAAATCTAAATGCTTTTATTAGGTAAAATGTATGTAAACACATTCAGTTATGTCTTAAAGGATTATCTTCAGATGGGACAAAGCATTAAACATGTTGAAATAAACGTCTTGCAGCCTAAAGTATGGAAGCCTGATTTCACCACAGAATAAAAAGGGTAACTGTAACTTTTTATCTCACACTTATATCTTGCAATTCTGTTTGTTCTGCCACAAAAAAATTTGACTTTGCGACTTTAACTTGCGATTCTTTTTCAATTGCGAGTTTATATTTCACAATTCTGAGTTGTTTTTTTTATTCACAAGTCACAATTCTGACTTTTTTTTGTTTGTTTTTTTACTGTCAGTTTATGAGAGGTATTTTAAATTCTAATAAAACGCGGGGGAAGAAAGTCGGAATTGTGAGGTATATAGGCCCTATTTTAACGATCTAAGCGCACGGCCTAAAGCGCATGGCGCAATTTTGTGAATCCACTTTTGCTAGTTTAAGGATGGGAAAAATGGTCGGTGTGTCGGGCGCATGGTCTAAAAGGGCTGTCCCTATTATTTTAATGAGTAATGGCTGTGTTTTGCGCGTAACGTGCAATAAGCCAATCAAAGTCTCATCTCCCATTCCCTTTAAAAGCCAGTTGTGCTCGTACCATGGCGAATTCGCTATTTACATGACGGAATTTGCAAGCGGAAAAACTGAACACCTCTCTATTGAGGGAACGGATCTGCTCATGCGCGTAATTCTGATACATGCAAAGACTATCCATTATGACATGTAGCCATTTTTATATGTATGTGCACAATAATAATCTTTAAAATTTTAATTCTTTAATTTTTCATTTTTAAAAATGTTTGTGTGCTGCTGCGCATCCAAGTGTGTGTAATAAACAAAGTGTACGCGCATTGTGCACCCGCCTATAGGTGCATATTACTAACGCGCTCTTTAAATAACAAACAAAAATTGATTAATTAATTCAATTAAATATTGCGCCAGACTTTAGACCAGGTTTTTGTTGGTTAATGGCGCAGTCTATTTTCAGTTCCTCAAAATAGCAATGCGCCAGCAATGAGCCTGAACGTCGTTTACAGACCAGCATGCCCATGAGCGCACAAATGAGTGCAAATGCATTTGCTATTTAAACAACACAGCGCAGGACAGGAAAATGACAACTGCGTCGGGCTGAAACTAGCAAAAAACACTTGAGTCGTGCCTGGCACTGCATTGCACCAGCTATATGATAGGGCCCATAAAGTCAGAATTGCATGAAAAAAAGTCAGCATTGCAAGATAAAGTCACAATCCATTTTTTATCCTGTGGTGGAAACAAGTGTCTATACTAAAAATACCTGTCACTGAAAAAGTGAAACGCAGCTCACTTTTAGTAGCTTATTTGTTTTATTGTTCATGTTTCATTGTTCTTCAGTTTTTGTATTTGCTGGTTAAGAAATACTTGATTACACACCTGTTCAAGTACTATGTTATTATTATTGTTATTATTATTTTAAACAGTTTTAATGACATTTTTGTAATTATTAGATAAAGTTTTTAAACTACAACAACATTGTTTTATCAAAAAATGAAATTGGCAGCTAAATATCATTGTAATATCGAATCTATGGAATTCCAATCAACCCTGACTTTATAACACTGGCCTTATGTGTATCGTTAAAAATAATAATAATAATTATTGAGTCTGGATAATCTTATCGAGTTTTTTATTAACTTTTAATGAACTATTGTGTATTTTCTTACCTCACCCCAAACAGAGGACTCCAACCTAAAATTGCATTACCGGTGTCAGTGGCATCCATAACACAATCTGTTCAGTTAAACTAGTATACTTTACCACTAAATACTAAATGGCATGAGGAATTAATTTTGGCAAAGCCTTAAGCCATTTGAATCAATTATAATGTATTATCAGCTCATCTAATTTGTGTGTGAACATGAAGGCACAGGGTGAGGCAAAAGGCATGATGAAATATTCATCCATTGTAAACTCATTATTTTGCTTGCAGACTGGCCCACAGATGTCTTGGTGAGTGGTGATGGATGGCTTTGGACCGAAGCACCGGTGGAACACACAGAAATGGGCGGCATGTGGATAGAAATGCCTTTATATGAGCAGGATTCTGCACATGGCACAACATCCATCCAATCCAAATAGCTCAACCAGGAGAGCAAAGACACCACACAGAGACAACGCATCTTCCTGAATTATAGCTTTTAACAATAAAAAGCAAAGAAAACACTTTTGGAACAATGTGTGTCGACAATAATAATATTTGCTTCATCACAAGTAATGATACATATCTTTAAAGATTAGCTCAAGTTTTAGAGTCATTGAAATAACAGAAACACTTATGCAAGATATAAAAATCACAAATAATACCTCAGCTCTCTCTCCTAGACAGCAATGCTTTTCAGATCAGTCAAAAGTCAGATATCTCAGTATGAACTCAGATTTTTTTTTTTTTGAGAGAGAGAGAAACATCTTAATAGTCAAATGAAGCATTGCTGGAAACTCAATTAGGTCTCTTGAACTATAAAAGAGCAACATATGAGCAAGAAATGTTAAAAAGAACCACTTCTTCCACTTTTAACTTCCAGCCAACTAGTCCTGCATATGCTCTCTTCCAGCTAGCGTGCCCCAAAAACTTAACGCTTTAATCTCAGTTTCTCTTCATATTCAAATTAAGTAAAGCTGGTTTAGTATTCAAATAGAAATGCATCTCAATGACGTGCAACAGCAGGCAGCACGATATTTTATCAATGCAACCTTCAGTGCTTGAAATCTTCTGTGAAAAGTTAAATGTTGTTCACAACACATTCACTTCTGTAATGTATGGAAGCGCATTTTCAAATAATAAAAAATAAATAAAAAAGAAGAAAGGTAATTGCAATGACTTTTTGTAGCCTATTTTCCTCACCAACACTGTCAGTATGATGTCAGTTGAAATTTGAAGTTGTTTCTGAAGCAGAGGAAGTTATTCTGATGAAAAATCTATTTGTTTTTTTATAAAGTTTTAATCTTTACAATAAGACAAATGAGAGTAAATTAAAGAAAAAACGTCCCTCCCAAAAATCTAAATTACTTTTACTTATTTACAACGTGCAAGTTCTCAACACAAACCTAAATTATATAACTGTTGAGTTTTGGTTCTCAAATTTGACTGAAGTATTCCAGGAGTGCTGATATTTAGTATAACAACAACAACAGTCAGATGCTACACAATTAATATATAAGAAAAAAAACGTGAGTTTGTAGTGTTACAGATTATAGAGTTTCAATTGTACAGAGTGAAAGTGGAGCAGGCAATGGAGCTGTGCAAGAAACAGGATTTTTGAAGTTTTCACTTGCTCCAGGAACGCTCACAGCAGGGTTTTTATCACTATTGAGCATGGAGCGGGAAACGGAAAACTTTGGAGGTCATACTGGTTCCTGGTCAGCTTGGCGAAGCCCAAAGTTTGCTTCTTTGGTTTCTATTTCAAGTAGTTTTTTTACTTTTAATTTGTGCTTGATTCATTACTACACAATTAAACAACTCCAACAGCTTTGTCGGTGAATTTTATTTCATAAACTGTTTATGTTTTATTTTCGAGATCCGATCAGTAACTAGTAACCAGTTACACCAAATTTTGGGAAGTAGCCATTACAGCAATGAATGCATGAATTCAATGAGAATAATAGAAAAATCCAGTTTGGAAAGAAGTCAGCATCACTTCTTTTTGACTGGTTTTTTTGACTGCTTAAGGATGTTAGAAAGGATACAAATCTCTCTGACAGTAAATGACTGTGTGTTCATGCATAAAAGTCTGATGGTCGTGGAAAATAACTTGATATTTACGTGCACATATACCTCTTTAAATTGCATGCAGCATTGCATTGAGAAAAACATTACAGATGATGGATTCCAGCACGCCTAATGAAACGCTGCAGATGCCAGATCCAGCTTTGAGAAACGACGGCCCACTTAAAGGTCACTATAAATCACAGACCTCTTTCCTTGCTTGTGTGCTGCACTCATCCAGCGGGCCAACCCCAATCAAATAAACCGCTGCACGGAGCCCAGCCGCTCGCAAGCCCGCATTTACCAGCATGGACACAGTGCTTTATCTGGGGTTGTAGACAGACAATCCTGTATGTTCTGCTCATTAGATTTAGCTATGTGTGACTATAACTGACGCAGACATGTCACATATCCAGCTCCAGTCAAGCTGGTTAACTTTCAATCAAACTAGAGCAGGTGCCATGAAGGTTGGTGCAAGATGCTATATAATATATATATATATGCTATATATATATATATATATATTAGGGCTGTCATCGTTAGCTCGTTAACGCATGCGATTAATTTTACAATCCTTAACGCGTTAAAATAATTTAACGCAGTTAACGCAAAATTATTGAAGCACAATTTCTATTCTAACCCTTTTAACCCAATTTTGATTCTCTGCTTGCGATCAGATAATTTTAAGATGCTAAACTCTGGGAAAGTTTTCAGTCTAATGATCCAGTAAGCGAATGCATTCATACAATCCGTCCAAAACAGCGCTAATAAAGGAAACCAGGCTGATTACATCAGAGATTGCAGAGAGAACAGAGACTTGCGTTGCGTTTTCAGTGAATTATTCATTCCAGTGTGTTTTGCTTTAAAACACGAGCTCTGTCATATTCTGTGATTGTCTCTGAAGAGCGCGAGCCCTCACATGTCACACGCGCTGTGTGAAGTACAGACTGAACGGATTGTCAACACATCCCACCGCTGTATGGCCAGATGAGATGCAAACATCGTTTTCTCCACTGGATAACCAATCTCGCTAGTAAAGTTTTGATGGATGAAGACTGCAATCAAGGTAAAGACAATTGTGGTGGCGTACAGGAGTCGTACAGTACAGTAAGCACGCGTGAGTCTGTTATAATAATGTGTGTATGAGTGCTATGGACGCACTGATCGCACATTGTATTTATGCACAGGCACAGACATTTCCGTACATTCACGTTGTTTCCACACACATTCACAATAATGTTTTGATTTGTCATGTTTATGTTGCTGTGTTTAGTTATACTGAATGGATCCATGTACTGTAGTCGATATATGCAGTCAGCAGGCGGTTGGTTTAGGGTTTTTTTTGGCATCTCCATGTGGTCCTGTTCGGTATCGCAACTTGGCTTCTCTAAAATGTAAAAAAGCTCTTTGCTGTTGCACTGTACACATACTATAAAATTCTGATTTTTTTTCTTTCATATGTGCTTACATAGGCTTCTTATATCATTTGGTTCTTTGGTGTCCTTTTGGAGTTTCTAAGTGTCCTTTTTTGGAAAGACATCTAAATTTATCTTGAAAAAACCTTGCAGAAAATACAGATTTTTGAGAATCACCCTTCAATCTTTTGGTTTACTTTGCTGGATATAGCAAATGATGACAAAATAAACATTTGAAACAAAATAAATGGTCTATGCTCAATTTCATGAAGTGTGCAATTAATCACAGAAAAAGGATGTGATTAATCAGATAAAAAATTGTAATTGTAATATATATACACACGGTATATTACATTTTAAAATAACCTTTTCTATTTGCATACATTTTAAAATGTAAATTATTCATGTGATGTCAAAGCTGAATTTTCAGCAGCCATTATTACAGGCTTCAGTGTCACATGATACTTCAGACTTCATTCTAACATGCTAATATTAATTCTGATATTCTGATGTTAGCTGTGAAAAAAAATTGGTCTTTTATATGTGATCAGAGGATTTTTCATAAAAGTGCATTCTATGTAATTACATCAATATGCCTCCATTTGCTCCTCTTTGCCACCAAGTAACCTAAGTACCCATGCGTGGTCACTGCAATGCTCCAATTACAGTAATCAAAGCAAAGAGCTAGACTAATACCAAGTTTGTTCTATATTGAAAAAAAATTATTAAACAGCCAATCGGACTCCAAAGACAAACAACCGGTCGATATACGACCACAAAAACCTTAAAGCACACTTGCCTCTAAAGGAAATAAATACTGGACACTCAAACCCTTGAAATCATAGTTTGTCTGTGCTTTACACCAAGAAGGTCTCTAAAACTTATCCGTTAGAATTCATATTAATCTCAATGACAGTTGCTTCGCTGGCACATGCAGTGAGCAATTTACATATCATTTTTGCTAATGTGCAAGAAAATTACACTATGACAAAAATGCTACTATCCTGAGCTGAGATATCAAAGACAGCAGACAAAACAAATATATTAAAATATGGAGAACAAAAAAAACTCATCCCATTAAATTCATACTCTAGAGTAGGCAGTCCTTCAGTCCAGGAATGGAACCTAAACCACAGATGTTATTAAAATAGAGCAACTTAACATTTATTTTCATTCCTCACTCATTTATTACACAGCTTCTTAGTGGCCTGCTAACTTTCCAATTCAATATCCAATTCATTGAGCACATTTACTGTACATTCACAGGAATGCGCTGATAACTATCAAAAATGTGTTTATTGAACTAAACTGTTTTACCAGTTTACATGCAAATCAATAACTGGCAATGCACGTAAACTGCATTTACAAGACTTGATTAAAAAAAGCTGGTTATTTCCCGGTGGTGACATCAAAATGTAAGAATCCATGTATTCTGCACAGAGTATTTAATTTAACATAAAATGTAAGAATACATGTATTCTGCACCGAGTATTTCATTTATGAGTTGTGATGATAAATAAAGCATTCCAAAATGTCAGCGGGAAACATACTCATTCGCCTCTCATATTTATACAAGTTTCTACAACTGTACCAGTTGTTTTATGGCTACACAAGAAGAGAACATTTTATTTTATTTTTTTTATAATTTTTTGGGTTAAGAAAAAGTGCAATATATTGTAATATATTTCCTGTTCCCCTACCGTGAAACACTTGCTCTGGTTGGATACATTTCTGCCATAAGAAATCCTTTGAAATTTTCCTATTACATATGCACACTTCCATAAGCCGAAGGAGCACAGGTTAAGGTATTTGCATGCTGGGCAAAACTGAGGTAATGGAGAAAAATCTAGCTGTGTCAACTGGTTTATGCTTAAGCTGTTCATGACCTTATGGCGCGATAAAAGAAAGCGATTTAACTGATCCAAGTTGTGTTCAAGCAATCATCTGTTCATCAATCACCGAAAAACAGCTGAGGCATATCATTTAGTCAGGAAGAATTGTATCTTTAACCAACAGTACTGATCAGATGTCTCTTTAGATCAAGCTGAGGGTCTTTGTCTGAGAACGCAATGTAAGCTTGAGCAATTCAACCATCGTGAGGATAACAAAAGCAGACAGGTTGTCAGATAGGTACATGGCTCAAACTGACTTTTTGAGAATCAAACTGATGTCTCATGGCTTGCTGGACAAGGATCTTGTTCCTACATGAAGGGTAGACTTGTGCATCTACTGGTAAAAACCCATTAGTGTACGTCTCAGTGGAGGACACTCTTTAGAATTCTGTAATTATAATAACACAAACAGCATTTTCTCCCTCTTCACAGCAAGCTTGCAAATGTGACACCAAAAAAAGTAAAGGATATCATGGGCTAAAATAAATAGTTTTAGAATCCTGTTCGTTTGTTTAAAGTACATCTTTTTAATTTTAAAGAGTGAAAATACTTCTACTTCTCTGTCATGAATGCAGTATAAAGTGATTTTCAGTCTTTGATATCAGATCAGTTTCAACTGTATGAAGCCTGACGGACTGTGAGGTTTGTGTCTGGACCTCAGTCTCTGCAGGTCACTGACACATCGAGCCTGGAGCTGTAATATCCCAATATTCCACTGTGCTTTAAGTGTGATCAAATTTTAATGAATTCTCTCTCATCTGAACCCCAGACACTAAAGGTCACCTCTGCGTTTAATGCAGACTAAAGCCCTAAGATAAATAAGATGTGTACTGCTTCACTTGGCTTTAAACATGTTTAAATGTATAACCCACAACAACTATTAAAGTTTTCCAGCATTTCTCATCTACTATAAATAGAGGCTGCTGAATCACTTGCAATTATTAAAAAAAAAAAATGATAACGTTTTATATGTATATTATAAATATAAGGTTCTGTAGCTCAATAGGTATCAAGCCAGCAACACCGCTGTGATTGGGTTTGACTCTCAGGATACAAACTAGCCAATGTAAGTCAGTTTGTATATAATTTACATTATATATATTTTAGAAACAGCACTAACAAAAAGTGCCACTGTATTACTGTTTTAGATGTGGTGCCACGGCAATACCATGCTTTCCTTGACATACATGGTAATAGGGTCATATTCTGCTTCTTTGTTGCTGTTTTTTATTTATTTTTGTACAGGTTATATATATATGTGTGTGTGTGGGTCGTGTGTGTGTGTGTGGGTATTGATGATAATTAATATAATTTTTTTTATTTTTTTTACATAATACAATGGGTTTTTTGGTAACACTTTAGAATAATGGTCCGTTGTTAACAAGTAACTATGCAGTAAGTAATAGGTAGTACTACATTAACACAACATAATACTATTAACTAATAGAGAAGCAAAATTAACTAAGCAGTAAGTAGTAGCAAATTTAGGAGAAAGGTAGTTCCTTATTAGATACAGTGGATACGGAAAGTATTCAGACCCCTTAAATTTTTCACTCTTTGTTATATTGCAGCCATTTGCTAAAATCATTAAAGTTAATTTTTTTCCTCATTAATGTACACACAGCACCCCATATGACAGAAAAAACACAAGAATTGTTGACATTTTGCAGATTTATTTAAAAAGAAAAACTGAAATATTACATGGTCCTAAGTATTCAGACCTTTGCTCAGTATTTAGCAGAAGCACCCTTTTGATCTAATACAGACACGAGTCTTTTTGGGAAAGATGCAACAAATTTTTCACACCTGGATTTGGGGATCCTCTGCCATTCCTCCTTGCAGATCCTCTCCAGTTCTGTCAGGTTGGATGGTAAACGTTGGTGGACAGCCATTTTTTGGTCTCTCCAGAGTTGCTCAATTGGGTTTAAGTCAGGGCTTGGCTGGGCCATTCAAGAACAGTCACAAAGTTGTTGTGAAGCCACTCCTTCGTTATTTTAGTTGTGTGCTTAGGGTCATTGTCTTGTTGGATGGTAAACCTTCGGCCCAGTCTGAGGTACTGAGCACTCTGGAGAAGGTTTTCGTCCAGGATAACCATGTACTTGGGCGCATTCATCTTTCCCTCAATTGCAACCAATCGTCCTGTCCCTGCACCTGAAAAACACACCCACAGCATGATGCTGACACCACCATGCTTCACTGTTGGAACTATATTGGACAGGTGATGAGCAGTGCCTGATTTTCTCCCCACATACCGCTTAGAATTAAGGCCAAAAAGTCTCATCTGGTCTCAATCAGACCAGAGATCTTAGGTCGCAACAATCTTGGAGTCCTTCAGGTGTTTTTTAGCAAACTCCATGCGGTTTTTCATGTGTCTTGCACTGAGGAGAGGATTCCGTCGGGCCACTCTGCCATAAAGTTCCGACTGGTGGAGGGCTGCAGTGATGTTGACTTTCTACAACTTTTTCCCATCTCCGACTGCATCTCTGGAGCTCAGCCAAAGCGATCTTTGGGTTCTTCTTTACCTCTCTCAACAAGGCTCTTCTCCCCCGATAGCTCAGTTTGGCTGGACGGCCAGATCTAGGAAGGGTTCTGGTTGTCCCAAAGTCTTCCATTTAAGGATTATGGAGGCCACTGTAACTTAGGAACCTTAAGTGCAGCAGAAAAATTTTTTGTAACCTTGGCCAGATCAGTGCCTTGCCACAATTCTGTCTCTGAAATCTTCAGGCAGTTCCTTTGACCTCATAAATCTCATTTGCTCTGACATGCACTGTGAAATGTAAGGTCTTATATAGACAGGTGTGTGGCCTAATCAAGTCCAATCAGTATAATCAAACACAGCTGGACTCAAATGAAGGTGTAGAACCATCTCAAGTTTGATCAGAAGAAATGGACAGCACCTGAGTAAATATATGAGTGTCACAGCAAAGGGTCTGAATAATTAGGACCATGTGATATTTCAGTTTTAAATTTTTAATAAATCTGCAAAAATGTCAAAAATTCTGTGTTTTTCTGTCAATATGGGTGTACATTATTGAGGAAAAAAGATTAACTTAAATTATTTTAGCACCTGGCTGCAATATAACAAAGAGTGAAATTTAAGGGGGTCTGAATACTTTCCGCACCCACTGTATGGTGATTGTTAAATAAAAATATCCTCATTGAGAACTACCTGTGAACTATGACCAGTTAATAAAGAATAACCAAATTAATTACTAATCACAACAGTAACATCTTAAAATTGAACAATTGGGTTCTTTGTGGAAACAAATTTATGAATATGATATCCCCCAAACAAGTCGGCTACATTTTAAAATTGTGACCACTCTTACCAAAGGATGGATGTTCAAACTTAAAAATAGAATAATAATAAAAATGAAAATTCACTTAAAAATGTTAATAATTAAGAAGTGATGCTGACAAGCTCATGATTGAATTAGTTCACAATTATGATCTCTGCTTCGTGTCAGTTCAATGTTTCCCACTCCAAAAGACCTACTGGTAAAGTATCACTAGTGCTTCACACAAATGTATGACTGTACAGTATGTCAGATATAAAATATGTTAAATAACATTTTAACGTGTTTTTCACTTTAAAATAATGGTCCAGATCACTAGTAGTTCTTTAGTAGCACTTTAGCTTTAAAGTGAAAAAAACATTAACCTCTCACTAATTACTCAAGCGTTACCTTGTCAGCCTGCAGGAACTACCAGTGATCTGGACCATTATTTTAAAGTGAAAAACACCTTAACCATTCAGTAATTACTAAGTAATTTAATAAGTTATTTAACATATTTTATATCTGACACATAATGTGCAGTCATACATTTGTGTGAGGCATAGTGATAATATTACCGACACTGTAATCTGATATGCGGTTTGTGATACAAAAATATAAATGCAGTCGATTCCTTCATTAAGGATGTGAATGGTTTTTGTCAAGAGAACATCATTATTTATATTCAAGAAAAGTCCTCCCCAGCCTACTGTCACTAAAGGTACAGGTCTTTTGGAGTCAGCGACATACTGAACTGACACAAACTAGAGCTCATAATTGTGAACTAATTCAATCACTTACTAATTATTAACATTTTTAAATGAATTATTATTATTTTATGTTTTTGTTTGAAATAAACAGAGAACACCCATCCTTTGGTAAGAGTAGTAGTCAAAATTTAAAAATGTAGCCGACTTATTTGGGGGATATCATATTCATAAATTAGTTTCCATAAAGAACCAGTTCACTTTAAGACGTTACTGTTGTGATTAGTAATTAATTGGTTATTCTTTATTAAGCGGACATAGTTCGCAAGTAGTTCTCATTTTTTTAGTAATTATCAAATATCTAATAAGGAACTACCTTTGTCCTAAATTTGCTATTACTTACTGCTTAGTTAATCTTGCTTCTCTATTAGTTAATAAAATTAAGTTAAGTGTTAATGTAGTACTACCTATTACTTCCTGCATAGTTACTTGTTAACAATGGACCGCTATTCTAAAGTGTTACCGGTTTTTTTTTTTTTTGGACATGGTGCTATGATAACAGGCCTACCTTGTTTTCAACATGTACCATTCCATTTTTTGACTAGGTAAAATTATGTTTTATAGCATGCCCCATGTCAATAAGTTTCTTCTCTGTACTGTGGTAATAAAGTGTTTTCTCCCTCCCCAATACAATGTTAATACAATACATGGTATTTGAAACACTTTAGGGTACCACTTTAATACCATGCTATCCATGTATATTATGTATATCAAACGGTATCATAATAATGGTATGTGATGCTGGTAGGACCACAGTACTTTTTGTTGTTATAGAGTGCAAATGAAGCTGTTCTTGCTTTTGCGCGTGAGAACAAAAACGCTAAACAAACAAATCTGTTATTCACAGAAAGTCACTTTCAGTATCAGCTCTAAAACGCACTCGTCTGATAATAAATGGGTTCGCTTACCATCATATTTCCCTGCATTTTGGCCGTTTCGATCAAATTCTTCTCCTTCATTTGGTTTCTTCGGTGTGATGGATGTGCGTGTCAGTGTCGGTGTCTCGGCTGGTTCCGCCCGGTCCAGTTCTTCTTTCGCAGCACCCTGTTGAGCGCTCCGAGACTAAACTGTCCCTACAGTCATTCACCCTCGGCTGTTCTAGACGCCAACGGCAGACTCCACTGTGGCTCAGGACGGTTATTTGGTGGTTTCAGAGCGGGCTGCGCGGGTGACGGATTCTATCGCGCTCCGTGAACTCGACGCGAGAGTGAGTGAAGCTGCACATGACAATCCCGCTGCTGTGAGAGGAGCACGCCTCCCCTGTTACGGGCTCTATTGCTTAACTTTACTGCTGAGGTCGTTGAAATGTCTTTGTGTGGCACTTCATTGCATATTATGAATTATGAATCGATGTCTTATAACAAAAACCCACGAAATACTAAATGAATGTCCACAGGAGACATCTATCTGTGCAGAAACTGAGGATCTTGTTTGAATGCAGTATCCTTGTTGCTGGTTGACCAGCATTTTTGTTGATGAATAATGGTTGTGCTGGTCCACAGACGTCTAAGGTGGGTTTTTTTTCAGAAGCTGAAACCCCCTCATTTACATATATCACACACTTAATTTATTTCATTTCTGAAACAGTCAACCCAAAGCGGTGTATTCATGTTACCCTGAAAATGAAAACTTCTGTCATACTGGATAACCCAACACACACACACACCCAAACACACCCACACACACACACAAAAATCTATAATATATATATAATATATATATTATCTATAATATAGATATATATATATTACTGTATATTATATATAATATAATGTATATAGACAGCATCCCGTTCGAGCGGTCAAGCTCTAAAAAGAACAAAATAAGAATGATGAATGAATGAAGCTCAAATATCATTCATGTTTATTCAGGTCAAACCCATTTTTTCTCTGTCAATCAGGAATAGAGGCATCTAAGTGTTACCACTCGTCTATTCTGAAATCTCTGGTCAGAACCCAGCAGGCAGCTAATGACAGTCTCCGTCGTTAGCTGACCTTAACGGGGGCATGGGTGTTGCCAACTCTTTCAAGATCAAAGCTTGTTGCATGGAGGGGTTTATGGCTTGAGGAGTGGTTTCTGCTAGGCGATCTTCGGTCGTTCTCATGAGTATATAATAGGTGTGTTCAAGATGGGCGATTTATTAGGACCATACAAAAATTACTGATTGTAGGTTAAACCAATCACCATGACTCCTAAACCAAACCAATCTCATGAGCAAACATCATTTTTACAAAGTGGTGATTTTGAATGAATTTGTATGATGCAATTCTTCTGGAAATTACAGATTTTTTGAAAAAACGCATGAAGGTCCACCGCTAACCCCACCCATAAACTAAGAGCCTGTGTGGCGTAAGCAGATACAAATATGTCGGTATATATATCTTATTATATTATATATTCTATATCTATATTATATATACACATATACATAATATATTTGGTTTGGTCTTGTTCTGTATCGCGTATCTTGTCAGTGTCTTCGCTTGCTTGGCCATTTGTTGTGGAGAAAACAAATAAAGTGTGTCCAGCTGAATTAATTTAGTATTTTTCAACGTCGCTTCTGTTCGTTTTATAACATTTTTCTTACTATGTAATTAAGTTGTTGTTTTTTGCATGTGGGTGGTGTTTGGCATGTATTTTTCGGATTACTGAAAACTACTGTTAATGGCTTTGTATTTATTTATTTTATTTAGCTCAATTATGTCACATGAATGTATAGGTCTGTATGGGTCTTTTATTACGTTTTAGTTTTATTTAATTTGAGATATTTCAGTACTTCAACATACAAAATAGAAATTAAATAATATATATATATATACTGTATATACACATACATATATATGTGTTTTGGTTGGACTACACTGCTGTAGTTGTTTTTGGTGTGGGCGTAGTGTGCATGTTTAGAATCTTATTATACTCTTATACCTTTGTTTTAAATATTTTGAATTGTTTTTAGCTTTAGTTTTTGTTTTTCATTTAAATGTTAAGTTTTGAAATTATGTTGTATGCATTGTCATTTTTATTTAATCTCTTTATTTATAAAATGTGGATAGGTATTATTTATAAAGTTTCAGCTTTCAGTTTTGGATCTGTTTTTAGTTGTTTTAATACCTCAATTGATTGCTTCTGTTGTCCTCATTTGTAAGTCTCTTTGGATAAAAGCGTCTGATAAATGATAAAAAAAACTAAATGTTATTAAATGTAAACACAAGGCGAGCAACGAGTTGGAGTATTAGCAAAACGACAACAAGGAAAATTAAATTCCTACAAATCTTCCTTACTTTTTTTAAATTCATTTTACAGAAAAGGAAATGCTTAAGGCTTAAATAAGTCGTTTCCAAATACTAGATATGGAAATAACTATACCTTTGGAGCACACGGCAAAAAAAAAACGTGATGTTTTTTTGTTAGTTTTCAGTGCAAAGGGTATGGAAAAGACATTAATCCAGATACATTTACTTGAGAAAATAAGGCTTGTATTCTGTGAAATGAGTTTATGATTAAAACAAGAACAAAAAAAATCAATTCAAAAACTTAATTCAAAGGGAAAACAGTTTTCATACCCCATTGACAGGCTATTGTTTTACAGCAAAAAATATTTAATTGGTTCAAGTTATCAGAACCAAGATTTATTATTTGATTCAAGTAAAATGTATCGGGATTTAAAAGGTGTTTAAGGATCATGATGGGAAACGCCAATTTTACAATATTTTTTTTATGGATGCCGCCATTTAATAACCTGATAGTATTTAAGACTCTCTGATCGGTTTTAAAAGCCTTAAATGGGGAAGTTCTAAACACAGAAACCATGGATAAGGCTATTAGATGTTGAAACACTGACTGGTAAGGGTACATTTATCCCAATGCTCCTATAGTGCTTTGGCGGCATGAAGAGAAGTCAATTGGTATTTGCATATTATACATTAAGGAAAAAAACTGCATAAAGTTAGGCTCGTGCAAGTGTATGTTTCGGTCAGTTTCACTCTGGTAATTTAAACAGCTATTTTTATTTTTTTATTTTACCAAATCTAGCTACTTTCTGAGACAAAGATGTTATGTTATGACCACAACAAGGCTTACTTGGTTCAGTCAATATTCCAGCAAAATGGCATTGCTGATAATAAGAAAGATTTTCAGTCATTACCAGATGCACATAAGCCCTGGGTCAAAACCTGGGCCACCTAAGGAAAAAAAAAAAAAAAAAAAGTAAAAAATATTTTTTTTCAAAAAGCCCCCCAATTTCTGAATTGGTGCGACCACGCAGGTAGTGCTGCCCAAATTCACGCAGTGGTTGAGTCAGCATTTACTGGAATAAGGCTGTATCAGGGGTGTGTACCAAAAAGCATGGTAGATAACTATGGTCAGCAAGTTCCACAACCTCTATGGCAGAACTGTGGTCTCGTGGCTTACCTTCTTTCGCGTCTTCCATATCAAAACTGATGATAGAAAGTATTTTGACTCAACTTAGCAATCTTACAGAGGTGGAGGCAAAAACAAGTCTCGACTGTTGTGACTTTGAAGTCTGAAGTCTAATCTTCTCTAGTAATAGTCCTCAAGTGTGTTCCTGGAGTCCCAACACGCACAATTTTGGAAAGTCCTACCATTTCAGGCATGGAATGATAAGCTGATTGTGAGTCAGGTATGTACTGTAGATTAAGGCGACATTAAATGTGCAGTGTTGGGAGGCTTCAAGACCCCTCCCACCGGATTGGAACCATCGGCGTATAGCAATTTAAAGTGCAATTAAACCATGCTGTATAAATAATAAAGGGAACAAAATTAACATTCATTGTAGTCCGCGCAGAAACATACGTAGGGACAAGGCCATGGCCATCCGTTCTTTAGTGTACACCAATGACTTGGAATAAACATGTTCCATAAAACAAAATATAAGGAAAACAACATATTGGAGGGACATACTATCATGAATACATAAACTGCTGTTAACAAGGTATTTGCTAATTTAAGAATTGAGGGACACCAATAAATATATGGCAACTGTGGGGAATGACCCCCTCAAGGACTTACATTATGTCTGATCTGCAAAAAATAGAGCTCATTACATGGTGGGGGGAAACCGCCCAGGGAGACTTACAAGCGGTTTAAGGCCATAGTGTTTTTTTCAAAGCTCATGGTAACAAGCACAAGTTGACTAGTCATAGTAAGGTTTCTTAATACAACAAAGTACATTGAATATACACTTGAATCCACCTGAAATTTCTGATATTTGAGATCATTCAGGGTGTCTGTAACTGCTCTTTTTTTTTTTTTTCACAAATTAAGGCCTTAAAAAGTCTTAAATTCATAAAAATTTCTTAAACACTGACTTAAGTCAGTATTTTTGTACTGTTTTCCAATGGTATATAATGGTACATTTAATGAATTATGTCCATCAGTTAATAAATTGTATTATTAAAAGCCGCACTGAATTGAAACCTTTCTCTTTTTTTCTTTTGGTTTGGTTTGGTTCAAAGCAGTAGACTTTTTTGATCATTAAAACAAAAGAAAATCTGAAAAAAAGTAACTTTCAAAAAGTAAAGGTTTCTTCAAGTGCAATCAAACAAGTCTGTGCACCATTTTTAAAGGCATTTATCACTAAAATTAGGGCAAGCTACATCAACAAAAGGCTTTCATTAACAAAATTTTTCATCAAAACAAAAATTACTCAATTCATAGCACTTGCATAATGCACTCCAACATTTGAGCAGTCAACATTAGGATTCCAGTCATATGAACGCTCATAATTGATGGCCGTCTCTGCACTGCTGATTAACTGGCTCATGTGTAACTTCTTGCAGGGTTCTTCAGGAGTACTTTGTAAGCAGAGCCGAGTAATTTAGAAGAGTCAGTAGCGCTGACCTTCCGTGTCGTGCCCCGTCAGATGTAAAAATAATTACTTTAGTTAATGAAGACAGGTGAAGACGAATTGTGTGCATATGTGTAGAACGAAATTGATATCATAGTGCTTAAATATGTGGTACATGAGTGATTTGTTGATCAGAGTTTTGTCACTCTTATTGAAACGTATTGTAAAATCTGCCAGTCATATTTGTCATGAAAAATATAACATTATCTCTTTAAAACTGAAAAGTGTTCAGGACTAAACTTGAAGAGTTAAACGCCCTGTTCTGTGAATTTTTGAAACTAATAACTATTCTATAAAACTATAATAGTCCATGCACTATTTATGATTTAATGAGAGAAAGAACAAATAAGTATTATGCAATTACCAGTCTTTTAAGACACAGCCTGTTCCTTTGAAAGCAAAGTGTTCTGCATTTCTGAATATTAATGGAAGAGTTTCCTGGGAACAGCAGACTTATGCCATAAACGCATATTAAATCCATCATTTTAACCTGCTTTGCTGGGGAGATGAATGATGAGATGAACTTTCAGAGCAGGTGTTTTTCTACCTCTGGGCCAGGCTGACAGGAGAGAAGAACTTAAGGAAATGTTCCAGAAAAGTTGCCCACCCCAGAGCGGAGTCAGTACGGATGTCAAGGGAGGTCGTCAGGTGCTGCACGCTTGACGAGGAAAGATGCAGCAATTGCAGAGCTCACACAACAGCATGTGTCTCAATGTTAAACCGAATTCAACTGAAACTGGTTAACCTTTAACAAGAATAATGTCTGGAGAATGTTATCTATTCACATTCCTGTTCATCTCAATGGCAGTTTCTTGGCTGACGCATTCCTCCCCAAAATTACACAACTTACAAACTGCCATATTTGCTCAAGACCTCTCAGTTTTTGTTTTTGAGAAATCACCTAAGCCATAAATACGAAGGCTGCACACAAGGAAAATATAGGTCACTTTCATGCTTTTAAAATGGCCTCAAAAAAAAAATAAAATAAAATGAAATACACTACATTTTACAAGTTTATTTTTTTTTTCTATTCAAATAATCCAAAGAATCACGATTTCTACAAAACTATCAAGCAACACATCTGTTTTCAACATTGATAACAACAAGAAATGTTTCTTGAGCACCAAATCAGCACATTAGTATGATTTCCGATGGATGACACTGAAGAGTAATCATTAAATAAATAAAGAGTAAATATATAAGAGTAAATGAATGAATGACTTACTCCTTTTTTGTGTACAATATCGGTACCATATCAGTTATTGGCTGACATTACACTTCTTAAAAAAGATAACATTTAAGAGTGTTACACACATTTAAAGTTAAGCTTTAAAAAATAAATAAAAACAGTTAAAAAGTAATCTTTTGCATACTATTATAATGTTGCCTAAATACATATGTAGCATTTAAAATGATTTTAAAACTTTAGATATTAGTGTTTTAGTTTTAAAATGCTGAAAATAAATTTCAGCCAGAATTGTAATACCAGCGTTTGTCAAATTTATATGCTGCAATGCAATTCATTAATTCTGCAGAATGCATGAAATAGCAAAATTGTGTAGTTATCAGCAGGGGCTAATTGTACAATGGTTACGAGCCAGTCCTTTACAACTTGACTGTTAGTGAAGAGTTTAGGACTGTGCATATAGTTGTGGTGCCAGCAGCTAATCAGTGTTGTCACTGCATCATTTGTGTGGCCATTCTTCATTAGAACTGATGGAAGAAAATGATTTGGGTTTGGACTGACATAAAGGTGAAGTATTTATTTATTTTTCCTTTTTTGATTGATTGATTGATTAATATTTTACTTTCAGAAGAAAAAAATCTTGTATCAGAATTTATTGACATGGATCCAATGCTATTTTCAGTATGAGGTCTGTTAGCTTGCATCTAACATTAGCTTAACCCTTGATTACTGTTATACAAAACAAATCTCTGTATCTATGGGTTGGATAGGGCACCTAGCCATGACACCAGCCTTATCAGAATGATGAAAATACAATGAGACACTATAATTAAGAAAGTTCCAGCCGATGTGATATTGGCTGCCTTCATATTTTCCATTAACATGACACTCTCTCATTACCGATCCAGACAGCTGGTCCAGGATAACACCTCACATCCCCATCTGAAAGATGTAGTGCAGAAGAGAATATGCTTTATGGGCTGTTACTGGGAAGATATACAGCTCATAACTGATCCTCAAGGTGGTTTCTGGGGTGACTGAAAAGAGCATCAATCAGTTCGTGTAATCTCATGAACAGTGCTTCGCGAATGCAAATTACCGTCACCTTTACGCATGCTTATCCAAGCACCACACTTATTTCAAAGGTCTCGTAAATAATTAAGCATCCAGCTATATGTGTCAGGGGTTATGCGGACTCTAAAAAGGCTGTCTGAGACAAATCCCCCCAAACAGTGAAAAGTAGAGGGGAAAGTCCACATCTCAAGTGAAAAATCTGCACACAAATACTGCTAGAGCTCAGAATTAATTTCGGCAACACTTTCTATGAAGCCCGTATTTATAATACATTATAAGGGTATTCTTAAGGCATTATAATGAATGCATAATGCATTATAAAATTTTTTTATAATATGTTATATCAACTCATGAATAATCATAACAATAGTTATAATACATCATAATACTTGTGGTTATAAGTTTAAGAGTATGATTTTTTATAACACACAAATGAACACCATGTTAAATCTACTTCATTTACAGAATAATGGACTGTATCATATCTTGACATTGTTTATTTAAGATCTGCACAGTATCGTACTACAGCTTGTGAGTGGTTAGATGTTGAGTGTATCCTGTGGAGCTAATGTTAATTAACTGATGTGAGCTTTAATTACTCCCAACTAAAAAAAAAAAAAAAGGCACCCCCCCCCCCCCACCCCCCCCCCCCCCCCCCCCAATGTTTTATCTGTTTACTTAATTTTGATGGTCCCCTTAATCAATCGCCTATAAGCAACTTTGCAACTACATGCCAACTAACTCACATTAGAAAAAGGGGTATAGTAATGCTCAGAATGGTAAATCTAGTAGGGTAAATAAGTTGACGTACTTGCAAAGACGCTTATAGTCAGTTTATTTGTTGGTTGACCATCAAAATAAAGTGTTAGCAGATATTTAGCATACGGTCTACTAATATTCTAATGACTGCTAGTTGATATGTAGTTGCAGAGTTATTTATCAACAGCTGTCTAAAGGGTACCATTAAAATAATCAAACTGATATTACAATACAAATAGTTCAAAGAAAATGTGTCATATTACGCATTCATCTGATCTGATATCTGATCTAATGGCTGTTTGATAGAAACATTTTTTTATTATTATTATTATTAATTATTACTACTAATAAGTGGTTCTTTGACCGCTTTAAGTAAAGTAGCATAAGAAATATGGCAAGATATGAGACTTATAATACATTATAAGTATGAGAAATATAATCCATTGTAACTCAACTGGATGCAACATGTTCACTGTTATGAATCATCATACTCTTAAAAGCTATAACCACAAATAAATAAACATTATAACGCATTAAAACTTATGATTACTCACGAGATGATACAACATATTATAAGGTTTATATAACACATTATTCATTCATTATAATACCCTAAGAATACTCTTATAATATATTATAAATACGGGCTTCATAGAAAGTTTTACTTAATTTCTGTGTCTACGCTGTTTTTGCAATGACCTTAAGACCACTGGTATAAACTCTTATTTTGGTGGACATATAAAATCAAGTTCAAATCCTTTCAAATTCAGGGTGTTTCAGGCATTCTTTTTCATCTCAAAGGCAGCTGCTTGGTGTGAGTATGATGTTTGAAAATGTACCATCATCATTATTTATAAGCACACAACATTGTTAATAATCATATAAGCCATGGATGCCACAATGTGTCACAATATTTAGTTTTTATATAAAATACTATATCCATTGTTTTATTATTTTAAAATTATTTTATAAAAAAAAATGCTTAAAATGTGTGATTGTGCTATCATTCTTTAAAACAAATGATGCATTTTTTTTTTACCTATAATGTAATGTCCAAGTATTGTTTAAGGCCACTGTATATTTCTAAATCAACTGAAACACAAACGGAAGTCAGTCAGACGATTTCACTGACATTGACTGATCAATGAATAAAATTACATATACAGCTGTTACGGTCTCTGGTAGATAAAACTCACGAAGAGCAGAAAATCTACAAGAACAGTCAGGAAAGGACAGGAAAAACTCAGGCATAATCCCAGCAAAAGTGCAACATGGACAATAACTGGCAAATGAATTGGGGAACACTCAGGACTGTAGCAAATCAGCTCATGGAAAATATGAATAATTAACCATAACTAGTTATAATTAACTATTCATATTTTAGATCCACTGTAGATATTTAGCTGACCACTCAGGGTCAACCGTCTTGTCAAATCTAAGAACGTTAATTTCCTGTTTAAAGGAAATAACCTTCTTACTGTACAACTCTATAAGTTTGGAAACGTAATCTGCCTGATTACTAGTCTGACTCCGGTTTATGAGGAAACCTGACACTTCAGTGTGTAAAGTAAGTTTTTTATTAACTACCATAAACACCTTTAAACTAGTCTAACATACTACATAAACACATTAAGCCGGTCTAACACACACACACACACACACACACACACACACATACAGTTGGTATAGGAAAGGGTTAAAGTTTAACTCAGCATAGAAAGAGGCATAAAGAATGGATTTTATGGAACACTTTGCATGTATATTCAACAGATCAAAGCCTTCAGGGATACGTCAGATTCTGAGTTCAAACACACCTTGTAGGAAGGTGTAACTGATACTTAATGCATCAATTAAATCTACTAAGTTTGATACTTGCACGTCTGTATGCACAAAGATTCCTGATGCGATCTTACGTCCCCAAGATCTTGCTGAAGTTGGTTGATGAGAAACCAGTTTGAGTCAGTGTCACTTGATGGATGGAAAGGACTAGGCCGAAGAAAGGCTTGGCACAGATGCTTTGGTATCCTGAATCGTTTTTCTCACATCTTCATCTTTGCTTCTGACTGAACCACCGACTGGGGCGGGTTCCTGGAGCCGGGCCTTTAAGGTCGGATAAGATCTCCGCCTTTCAAGATGGGCTGGTCCAATGAGCAAAATGGAATTTCCGAGCCGGAGGTGGCAATTGCTGGAGGGTTTAAGACCCCTTTGTTCTCTAAGCATGGTAACTTGCAAATGGACTTAAATCGAAATTAATAACGATTCTCAGGGCCCTAATATATAGTGCCTATGTACCACCATATAATATACACGCTTGTTTCGATTATATGAAGGCGAATTCATAGATACTATACAAGGTAGGATTACATATAGTGAAAAGGGATGATTAGGAATGGGTTCCCTCACAAGCATACGAAAATAGTCTAAGAATATCAAAGACAAAATACACAATGACAATAATATACTCAATGGCCTGAAGAAATATGTGTGTTCATTCAAATAACGGTTTTTCTATGAATTAACTAGAACACAGTCCATTTCTATTCTGCTTTTCCTTGGGACAAAGAGTGGTCTATCCTTCTCACATTCCTGGGGGGTCCTAAAACCAGTGATATCATGATTAGTTTTCATGGTGACCTTCGCGCCTGGTGTTCAGCAGAAATCCTGGCATCCAGATTATTGAGTGAGGGGACTGTGACGATTTGTTAACCTAATGAATAATTGATTTGTTTAATCAAATAAAAATTAGTGTGTCAGAATGGTCGAGACGCTACATATATCCCCCCCTTTCGAGCGTTGTTGTCCGTAGAATAGACAACAGCGAGCGACATCAAAGGTGCAGAACAATCTAACACACACTTGTCACTCACGGCTGGGAGGCAGTTGCTTCTCTCTGGCGTTGTTGCCTCCCGAGTGGTTGTGGTGACCGTGTTGAAGTCGGTCAGATGTGTGCTTGGTGATGTAGGCTGTAGCAAGGTGTGTGTCCTCGAGCTTATGCAGCAGGTGTCTAGGCTGTGTCACCTGTCATCCTGAAGTTAGTTAGTCCGGGTAGGATGTTTTTTTTTTGTTGATGTTGTTAGCCAGTAGGCTGTCTGTGGTACCCATGATGTGGGACAGCTGGGGTAGACTCTCACTGGTGAGAGTGCAGGTTGTTCCAGGGATTGCAGGTAATTGTTACGGAGATTTTGTAGTGTGCAGAGAGTTTAAGACTGACCTAGTGATGATGGCAGGAAAACGGCAGGTGGTTGTGAGCTCTCTGCTCTGCTCAACGTCACTAGAAATCCGATGTTTGCAGTGTCGCTTGGCTCTTGAGGCGGCACCGACTTGAGCTTGCCTGACTTGTGTTGGTAGAGCTTTCGCTGTTGGGCATTTGGGGTCCATTTTTGGGCACCCTGCTCACATCCAGACCGTTTGTTGGGCTGCTTGCGAGGGGTGTGTCGACCGGGTGTCGACCTGTTTCAAGGGATGCTCCTCCCTTGGCGGGGCCTGATGCTGTGTTGCAGCAGGCAAGGAGTCAGAGGTTTGTCTTTCTCAATACTCCTTAGTTGAGTTTTTTGTTCAAGGAGCTCTTTTGCGAGTGTCTGCAGCTCCTGTAACCCAGAGGTAGGCTTGTCCAGCTGTCCTTGTGTAGCCTCCTTTGTGTGGAGGAGGATGTTGTGGTGGCCTGCTGTTGGACATACCGTGGTGTTTTCAGGATGAGGACGCCTTTCCCCAGTGGTTGGTCTGGAACCTGGGTCCGTTGCCATGGTGAGGGCTCCGTCCTCTTCTTTCTAGGGGCTTTCTGTAGAAGGGTTTTGCATTGTGGCAATGTTGGGTGCCTTCTGGTGCCCGCTTTGGAGTCTGAGTTGTGAAGTTTTCTAGACAATTGTCGCTGTGTGGATTGTTTGAAAAACACCTTTAGTGGAGGCCTTGTGCTTGTTAAAGGCCTTCTGTGTCAGGTTACACAGCTGTTGATTAGGCATTGTGCGGCAGGCCCTAATGCCTAGATGACTTCTTGCAGCTGGTGTCCTCCGCCATCCCAGGGTAATCGTGAGCTTGGAGTAAGTTTGTCAAAGTCTGTGGTAGTAAGCATGGGAGTTTCACGCCGGCCCTGCTTGGTGTCTGGGGCCGTGATCAGTCCGTGTTCAGACTCTGGGTCTGAGAGTATTTAGGTTGCCAGATGTTTTGTCTCTGGCCAGCTCGTTGGGGTCTTTGGGGTCACACGGTGTGTGTGTCTGCACTGATGCTCTGGGGAGGTCCCTGCCCCACCCCCTTGTGGCGGCTGGTTGGTGACGTGTGAACAGTGGCTCTCGCCCCCCCCCCTCACAGGTTCAGACTCTTGGCTGAGGGGGTGGGCCTGCTGGCCAGGGGAAGTTCTGTTTCGTGTTTTCCCTATCTGTTCGCCTTGTGGTCTGCAAGCATATTTCAGTTCATTTGTGACACTGAATTCACCTCGTTGCGTTGCTTCGGTTCGCCTGAATTTTTTTTTTGTTGCAGCTGCAGAGGTTTTCAGGAGCTGACTTGTGAAGTGTCAAGCAGAAGGCTTTGGCTCCCTTTCCCCCTTTCGTAGCTGTGCACAGGCATGGAGGGCTTGCACTGCTGGCGACGTGGTGTTTAACCTGCTGTCTTTTGCTTAGGTCTATGCGCAGTCGGTAGGACTGTTTAGATTTTTTTCTGAACTATGTCAAGCTCCTCTTTAATTGCTGATTCAGGGTTTGGACCTCAGCTCTGTCTTTATGCAGGTGGCCTTGTAAGGCCTAAGATGTGGTGTCTCTCTCATTTAGTTCCACATATGTTGTTTTAAGAGTGACTTTGTGTGAAACAGTTCTCTTTTCAAGTCCTGTGTGATGGCTTTTTCCAGCGGCGCTTGGTGTTGTGCAGCTGTTAGAGCCTCTGTGAAGACTGGTGATTTCTTTCTGTCGCACCATTCGGTGATGTTCTTTGCATCCGTTCTGTGCTTTCTCTCGTTGAGCAGGTGTCAGTTCTCTGCAGATTTCTGTGACTTGCAGTTTCAGCTCATTTTCCTCCTGTCTGAGGCCCTTGAGGGTGGGGGCCGAGGAGAGGATGATGCTGGTCCAGTGTTCGCTTATGTCGCAGTCTCGCTGTTCCTTTCTTTGCCATGGCAGGTCGTTGGCTGCTTTGAGCTGAATGATGTCCATTACAGTGCTCTCCTGAGTGTCCAGGTGGTCCTGGTGAGCTGCCAGTGCTGGATGTCTGTGGAATGTCTGCGATATACTGGCACACTTGTGGGAACACCATAGAGAGAGAGACACAAGGCAAATGCATGTACGTACAGAGGTGTTAAACTATCTTTAAGGGGAACGGCTGTGTAGGCCGTGGAAGGTATGACTAGCTGGTGGGAGGCAGCTAGTGAGGTATGGTGCTATGTTTTTGTGTTCGTGAACAAAAAGAGAGAATTTGAGTAACTTTGTTGAGGGGGCTGTAAGCAAGGGTCAGCTGATGACCGGGCTATACTACTGATGGTTCACGGGTTTGGTCACTATGACAAAACTTAAATAAAATAAGATGAAATCAAAAAAGAAAATGAAGGAGGAAGATTTTACCTATTTAGTTTTTTTTGCTAAGAGATAGGGCTAAGCAGGTTTCACTTGTGTGTGATGCTGCAGTAGACTTCATAACCCTAGGGTTAGGCTGTTATCTAAACTAGCAGGGACCCACCAAATATCTCGTCAAAAGAAAAAGAAACAGTGGGAATTGTTTCTAGTTTTATGTTAGCCTACATTGTGTTGCAATGGTAGCTGCCCTTCAACGTATTAGGCCTGGCACTGAGGCGTGAGGAGAAGTAGAGAGGAAACAGGGATTATGCTACTAATAACCTGTATACCTCGTTAAGGAAACAACAGTTGCTAGAACTACTGTAATCCATCCAAAAGCGACGATGGGATGGTGAAAATACTAAATAAGGGTAAAAAAAACACAAACAAACAAAAAAAAAAAAAATGAATAAAATAAAAAGGGGTCCTAAGAGCTTTAGGAAATTAAAAGGGGAAAGTAAATAACAATAAAACAATTAAAAGATAAAAAGGGAATAAAAAAATAATAAAAAAAATAAAAATTTGATTTACTTAAACTCAATATACAAATCAATTTAGCTGAATTGGTACATTTGTGCTAAACAAATGTAAATAAATGCAATAAAATTAAAAAAAGTTAGAATAAAGTCAAAACAAAAAAAATAAACAATAACACAAGTAAAACTACAGTATGTGTGTAGGGACCACAGGGACCTGTGATGGAAGTGACACCAGGGGTGACGGAGAGAGAGAGGGAGAGAGATGTGTGGTTAGAAAGTTACACTTTACATGCCTATTTAAGTGTTAGTCAGATGCTAACAGCTGGCAGTTGAAGTAAAGGGCTTAGCTTATGAGTTAGCGTTAGTTACACGCAATTCCTTGTTTACGCACGGGTCTGTGAAGTGGATGCTGTTGTCAGATTAACCGGAAGAGTCTGCTCACACTTCCGGGGTCACGTGTTGCTAGGAGACCAATGCAAGCTCACAACAGGTGCAGGTGGAGCAGACTTGCACTGCTGTGAGCATGCATGGGAAACTCATGCATGTCCCATACAAATTCATTCATTACTCAAAACAGCACATTCACTTCACAGGCAATGGTGGATTCGTAGTTAGCTACGCTAGAATAACACCATTAATTTTACGTAAATGTTTCACATGAGCGAGTCAAAATGAAATACAATGATACGTAACACATAATAAGGCCTTAAATTAATGAAATGAGGAGTATCGCTCAGATCACCTACACAGTGCTGAAAAAGGGGATTTCTTCGCCCAAGATCAGACCGATTCATTCTGGTACCATTTATATGAGCTGCTAATCTGAGATTGCGTCGTCAGAAATTAGACTTATGCTCCACTAACAACAGAGATTAGGATTTCTTCGCTAAAATCAGGTTAGTTTCTTATCGTACGATTTAAAAACATTATAGCACTGAAACTTTCTAATACCTGTAGGAAGGCACCTTCAAGCTATAGTTTTATCTGATTATATTCCGAACCTGGTGCGCGCATGTATAAGAGTTACGTAATGTTTCACATGAGTGGGTCGATATGAATACAATGATACATAACACATAATAAGGCCTTAAATCAGTGAAATGAGGAGCATCGCTCAGATCACCTACACAGTACTGAAGAAGGGGATTTCTTCGCCCAAAATCAGACCGATTTATTCTGGGACCATTTATCTGAGCTGCTAATCCCGAGATTTCGTCGTCCGAAAATAGACTTGTGCTCTACTAACACAGAAATTAGGATTTCTTCGCTAAAGTCAGGTTAGTTTCTTATCGTACGATTTAAACACATTATAGCACTGAAAACTTCTTACTGCTCGCAGGAAGGCGCATTCAAACTATAATTTTATCTGGTTTTGATCAGGAACTGGTATGCGCATGGAGAATAAGTTACTAACTTATGAAACAGACACATAAGATTTATTATTGGGTCTGCTTGCAAGCAATGTTAAAAACGACTCCACCGTTCTAAATTACGGCTCGTACTGCTAAAGGAGAACTATTGGTTCCCCAGCAATGTGAAGCCCGGGATGTTTCTGGCTAGCTTTCCAAGGTTTCTGGTCAATCATCGCGCTGCTGCGTGGAGCTGGAGGTATTATAGTTCTGTCTGCTGTGTTGTTAAGCAGAAAGTGTTGGCTCTCCCCTTCGTAGCTTGTTGCATATGAGGGAGTTTGGACGGCTGAGTGAGGATGCAGGAGTAGGGTGTCTATCCCACTGTGTTTCCTTTTGCAGCCTTTAAGAGTACCTGAGTTCTCTTTGGACCATGTCAAGTTTGTCTTGAGTGTTGTTCAGCTGCTGGATCAGAGTCTCAATTCTGGCAACTTTGTCTAAGAGCTCAGAATTTGCTGCTTTAATAGTAATTTTGTGTGGGTGTTTCCTTTCCAGGTCCTTTCTGGCTACCTTTTCCAGGTGCTCTTGCTGTTCAGCAGCTGTCAGAGCCTTTTTAAATCTATTGATTTCCTCCTGTAACTCCATTTTGCTGGGGTCCTTGTGGGCTACCGCTGTGATCTGTTGCTTGAAATCATTTACCTCCTGTTTCAGACCCATGAGGTTGTGGGCCAGTAAGATAATGACCTTTTTTTTTTGGGGGCGAGCTTTTTGTAGCCACACTCTCATGCCCGAGTCCTGAGTCTGAGGCACACCCCTCTCCGCGTCCAGCCGCTTTCGGCTCAGTAGGTGGTCGTCGGGCCTGGGTAAAGGGGGTGTTCCTCACGACGCCTGGCCAGCCCTCTCTGTTCTGCATTCTGGGCAGTTAGTCTGAGCATCTGCAACTTTTTTGGCAAACTTGTGTTGAGAGTAAGGCTAGAGACTACTACAAGATCAAAACAGAGTGTGAATGCTAAAATAGTTTTGGGTCAGCATATGTTTTGCTGAAAAGGACGTAAACAGGATTTTGATTGATGATGTAAGACTACTGTCAAATTATTGTCAAATTATCACTCAGAATTTACTGACGGGTTCCCCAAACAGGCTTAATCTCTGAGGTATGAAGGAGAAAAGGGAAAAGCAGAAGGAAAAGGAGAGCATTTCTATTCAGATTATGCTTATTATTATTTTTTTTTTTTTTTGAAATAAACAAATCAAAAATAGAAATGTCTCTGGTTCCTTTTGAGGTTCAGAGAGAACATCAAGGGGGCATAACATGTAAATGGTTTAAAATTAGCTGACTGCTATTATTAAAATAGGGTAATCAGTCTGGTATTAGGAACAAATATCAGCACTAGTGATTAGTGTGTTACTATAAGCACCCAATACCTTAATGAGTCTTTCTTCGATAGACAGTTAAGATTTAATTAAAATTAGATTTAATTAACTAGTAACTAAGCAATAGCATTAAGGAAGGATACATCTAGATAGTTAAATTCGCTGAGACGAATTGAAGATTGAGAAACATAGAAAAAGAAGAAAAAGAAGGAAGAGAAATGGAAAAATCAGAAACGAGGGATTAGGTTAAATTCAAATTGCTTCACACTGCACACACACATCTGTTTTTAAAAGCTTCAATTAAAGAGTGCTATCCCCTAATTGTTAAGCTATTTGGTAGCTTAGCCTAAAAGGAAACTATGCTAAGTCGTGTTAGCTTAGCTGCTTCAGGTGGTTTGTTTAAAACATGGCGTGTTGTGCTATGTGACTTTAGCACTTCCTGTGACAAGTTGTTGTAACGGTAACCAATGCATGCCAGTGTAATTAACGCAGTTTAATGTCTGTCTATGTTAAACAGTCATAGTTTTAGAACGTGGTGCTTTCAACCTTCAAGACTTGTTGCATTACATTAGCACTTCGGTGAGTGCTTCTCTAATGCAACAATAAACTTCTTGCACTTGTTTAAAGAATTACAAAACGTGTTTACTGTAAGTTAAAACCGGTTTAAACATATATGTAGTTATGTTTGCCTCACATATGAGTACTAAAGTACAGTATTACACATTTAGTGATTGAAACACAGTAATGACCACCAGGTTAGTAGGCTTGTATATATACAGTCAAAGTGAAGATGAATTGCTTCAATCTAATTATAAACTATAAGGCCTTTATGCTGTAGAAAGGGGAGCAGCGCTCACATCTACCTTGATATAACTGTACTGAGATTTCTTCTTCAAAGAAACAATTTAAACAATACTGCAATTTTGTGATTTCTTCACTAAAGCATATTACATTATGGTACAGTTTTGGACATGCCGCTGAGCTGAGATTCAGACTTACGCTTTGTCAAGACAGATTTATGCTTTAATACTGAAATTAGGGTTTCTTTGCTAAAATCAGATTAACCTTACACCGATACCATTAAGCATTAAATACATAAAGACTCCCCACCCCCCCCCCGTCCCCCCCCCCCCCCCCCCCCCCCCCCCCCCCCAAGGGTAAACAGAAAAGAAGGAAAAAAAACCCCCCCCACCCCCCCCCCCCCCCCCCCCCCCCCCGTCACAATTAATAATAGCGGTACCCAATTCAAACCCCCACTTTATCTGCATCTCCACAAGCCAGCAAATAGGGACACCACCGGGCATATGAAGTCACGTCCTATTTTAACCTGGCTATCAAGCACACACTTTTAAGTTGACAGTGTTTAAACTCATAACTTTTGTTTTATCATGCCCGCATTCTCTCCACCAAAATCTGTAGCGAATCAGCTCATGGGGAAATATGAATAATTTACCATAACTAGTTATAATTAACTATTTATATTTTAGATCCACTGTAGATATTTGCTGACCACTTAGGGTCAACCGTCTTGTCAATTCTAAGAACGTTTATTTCCTGGTTAAAGGAAATAACTTTCTTACTGTACAATTCTATAAGTTTGTAACGTAAATCTGCATGATCATTGACTCCGGTTATGAGTAAACAACGAACACGTCAAGTGTGATACAAGTAAGGTTTTATTAACTACATAAACACTTAACTAGTCTAACATACTACATAAACACTTAAACTGGTCTAACATGCACATACACACACACGCATACAGTTGTTATAGGAAAGGGTTAAAGTTTAACTCTGCATAGAAAGAGGCATAAAGAATGGAGTTTATGGAACACTTTGCATGTATATTCAACATATCAAAGCCTTCAGGGATACGTCAGATTCTGTGTTCAAACACACCTTTGTAAAAAGGTTTAACTGATACTTAATGCATCAATTAAATCGACTAAGTTTGATACTTGCACGTCTGTATGAACAAAGATTCCTGATGCGATCTTACGGCTTCCCGTAGATCTTTGCTGAATTCGGGTCGATGAAAGAACCAGTTTGAGTCAGTGTCACTTGATGAATGGAAAGGACTAGGCCGAAGAAAGGGCCTGGCACAGATGCTTTGGTATCCCGAAGCGTTTTTCTCACATCTTCATCTTAACATCTGACCGAACCACCGACTGGGGCAGATCCCTGGAGCCGGGCCTTTAAGGTCGGAGAAAATCTCCGCCTTTCAAGATGGGCTTGTCCAATGAGCTAAATGGAATTTCCGAGCGGGAGGTGGTAATTGCTGGAGGGTTTACGACCCCTTTGTTCTCTAAGCATGGTAATTTGCAAATGGACTTAAATCGAAATTATTAACGATTCTCAGGGCCCTAATATATATTGCATATGTACCACCATATAATATCCACGCTTGTTTCGATCATAAGAAGGCAAATTCTTAGATACTAAACAAGGTAAGATTACATGTAGTGAAAAGGGAGGATCAGGAATGGTCCCCTCACAAGCATACTAAAATAGTCTAAGAATATCTAAGACAAAATACACAATGACAATAATATTCTCAATGGCCTGAAGAAATATGTGTGTTTATTCAAATAACGGTTTTTCTATGAATGAACTAGAACACAGTCCATTTCTACTCTGCTTTTCCTTGGGACAAAGAGTGGGCTATCCTTCTCACATTCCTGGGGGGGTCATAAAACCAGTGATATCATGATTAGTTGTCATGGTTACCATAGCGCCTGGTGTTCAGCAGACATACTGGCATCCAGTTAATTGAGTGAGGGTACTGTGACGATTTGTTAACCTAATGAAAAATTGTTTGTTTATCAAATTAAAATTAGTGGGGGGTTTGTCAGATTTGTCGGAACGCTACAGGATTTACGAACAACACTGACTAATTGATAATTAACAATACACCGGTGAACAGAATAGACTTAATCAAACAGACACTGATAAAACTCTAGGTCAAAACAGAAACTACAAAACACACCGACCTGTAACAGATCACCCCCTCCCGTCCCAGGCGCGTAAAGATTCAAACTGAGAGGTAGGTGGGGGCTCTGATGAGGGCGTGAGCGGAAGCGGACACCAAACACATTACAGAAAAAAGGTCCATGGGAGTGAGGGGGAGAGCCAGGTGTTAGCCAGAGACCCGCCGGAACAAGGCCCAGGGCAGAGTCAAGGCGGGAGTAGCCCATGGGTGGAATGACGTCTTTACGGAAGGGCCGACCACCCTCGGGACGACTGATTGAGATGCAGCCACCCACAGCTGGCTACCCAACTGGAGCAATAAAATTAATCGATGAGCCCCACCCCACGTGCCCGTCCTTTGGTCTCCCTGGAGACAGAGGAGGAGCCGCGATGACGAGCATCCGAGGAGGAACCGGAAATCCTGAAGCCAGAGGCTGAGGCGGTGGGACCGAGGATGAAGGCGGAGCCGGGGGGAAGGAGGAGCCAGCCGAAGTTGCAGGTTCAGGCAGGTCGGCAACTGACCAAGGCGGAGCTGGAGGGACAAGGGAACCCAGCAGAGCTGATGTCTGCCTATGGTTTCCGTGTTCCGAGGGAGGGAGGAGCCAAGGTGGATCCGAGTTTCGAACAGGCCGAGGGGGAGCAGGGGGCGCAGAGGCTGGAGGCGGATACAGGGGATCCACAGGGTTGGATGAGCGGCTGGCCTGCAGCACTTGGCAGCACATCCTGATACTGGCTGCTGATGGCTTGAGGCAGCAGCTGACCTGAAACTGGCTGACTGAGAGCGGGAGAGGGAGGCTGGGTGGAGTCTTGAGATTCACAGTAGACTTGCGAGACACAGGAGAGCTGGACGGGACCAACGGAGACTCAGGAGACACTGGGGAACTGGGCAAAGCCTCACCAAAAAAAGTCTATTAAATCCTCCTAAAAAATGTCCTTAAGTTCCTCATAATATCCACCAGAGGCAAGTTGGTACTCACTCAAAGCGGTAGGAGTGTGGGCGGGGCAATCCTCCACGTCCCCGAGCTCCACTAACACTCCCTCAGCGCTCAGCGGTGAAGCCGGCTCGCGCACCTGGTCAGACCATTGCAGAGAAGCAATCTCCGGGGCGATTGTAACCTCCGACCTTGTCCTCAGTCCAGGTTCCTCCATCGCAGTGTGCTGACCTCCGTGGTCGGCGGTGGGCACGTGCGACACCTCCGTCGCGTCGTTCGCTGGTGGTGGGCTGGTCTCTGGCAGTGGTGGAGTGGGGCTGGTGGCGAAGTCCTCCTCTGCAGGGCCGATGGTAAACGCATAGTTGTTGTGTACCAGCACCCACTCCACAAATGCGGTGAAATCCTCTTTAGGACCGCCCGCTGGAACGCGTGCCTTCGACCGCTCGCTCAGGCCGGTGTAATAGAAGACACAGAGCGAGCGGTCTGGATAGTGAGTGAGGCACGCAAGCTGAATAAAGTCCAGGGTGTGAGCTTCCAGCGGGCGATCTCCCTGCTCCAGGCAGAAGTTTTACGGGGGAAAGGCCCATAGTAAAAAATAAACAAAACAAAAGAGAAATAAATGCCGCAAAACAGTTATGGCCAGTTATTCTGTTCCAGTCTCTGGTAGATAAAACTCACGAAGAGCAGAGAATCCACAAGAACAGTCTTTAATATAATTCCACTCATAAACGGACAGGAAAGACTCGGGCATAATCCCAGCAAACGTGCAACATGGACAATAACTGGCAAAGGAAATGGGGAACACTCAGGACTTAAGAACACAAGGACTAATGGGATAATTAACAATACACCAGGTGAACAGAATAACTAATCAAACAGACTGAGGAAAACTAGGTCACAACAGAAACTCAAAACACACAGACATGTAACAACAGCAGGGCCACCTTTATGCTGCAAACTCCCCCAAGTTAGGTGGTGGCAGATAAAATGCCTCTTCACTTTTGATAGAGTGTCAATTGCTCTGGAGTGAACACCTGTCTCATTATTCTCCAGATTACAAAGCTCTCTTTGCGTTTTATGAAATTGTTCACTATAGTTATGCGTCAACTAAATCAAGGCATTGACGTCTAACGCTATAAGATCTTACACCTGCTCTAGCAAGACGTTTAAAATCACCAGACTCCTTTCCACACACACTGGCATTATATTTGCTTTATAATAATAATAATAAAAGAAACATGTTATAATCAGTTTATCTGATGCTAGCATGTGTTTGCTGTGTTTTTTTTATATGTTTTATTAGAGATTTCCACTTGATATAGTACAACAAAAGTAAGAACATAGAAATAATCATTAAGTATACTGCAATGGTAAAATAAGAAAAAACAATAGTAAAGTGAACATGTAACAATATCAAACACCAAAGCTCAAAACAGAAACAGAAAAGAACAGTAACTAAAGGAAGGAAGGAAGATGGCATTATTCGAATTATGAATTTACACATCAATTAAAGTGAAAAATGTTTTGGTCAAGTAAAATGTTCTGAGTGCTTTGTTTTGGTAAACGCTCAGTTAAGAACCCACACACACACACACACACACACCACACACCCACACACACACACACACACACACACCAAAACAAAGTTTACAATTTCAAAATGTACATTTATAAATATATACAATATACATATAACAATTATTACATTTATTATATATTTTATTAGCATCACTGATGAAATAGTGTCATTAGTGTGATTTGACTTAATATTAACATAATTTACTCAGGATAATGAACTTATTTGCATTATTTGATAGCTGTGTAGTGCAAAAGATCTCTTAAATTACAACATTAATTTGTGGTTTGTTCTTTCTAACATTGCATTGTATAGGCATTCTATTTTTTATTAGACATTATATTATTATTATTTATTTAGGCTTTTAGAATTTTGGGATGTTTTCATTGTATAGAACCAACTTTTTGGCACAAAGCACAAGAGCACTGATTATAAATAATAAGGTGTAGTGCAAAGATATTTGCTTGCTGAAAAAGACAATCATAGACATTATTAGACATTTTGCACATTGATCGAAACATTTGAAATATAACAGGGTTAGCACTGTTCTGGCAGCAGCAACAACAACAACAGGTTATTATATTTTATTAGGATGTGTCAAATCTGTAGAACTCAATCAACCAAATCAAATGCAAATTACAAAAACATTATTAAAGAGCAGGGCCGCATCTAATGTATACCTCAATAAACTAGTCTGGTTTAGTCATAAGCATTAAAGTACTGTACATGGCACCATCATGCCAAGATCAAAAGAGCTGCCTGAGGCCCTCACAAGGACAATGTTGAAGCCTGTGAGTCTGAAAAGGGATTGAAAGTAATTTCCAAGATATTTACATATCTTTTCACTGTACATAAATCTACAAATCTACAGATAAAAAAGTTTCAGACCATCAGCACACTATTCAGGCTGGGCTGCCCCACCAAATTTGCCTGAAGGGCAGAGCATAAGATGCTTCAGGATGTCTCAAGGAACACATTTATTTTTCATTTCATTTATACAGTGTGATTTATTACAAGGAACACTAAAATCTACTGATATTAATTTATTCAGTTATTTTCAAACTTGCTGTAACAGGGTTGACATACATGTAGCACTTGTGTAAGTAATGCTAAATAACTACCGGTGCAGTACTTTGCAACCACATATTTAGAATCAGGATAACAGTTTAAGAATTAACCATTGACATTCCATATTTGATGACCACTAATTAGAAATTTTCTGTTAAAAAACAGCACCCTAAGAATGACCCATTAGCTGTTTGTGCTTTTGTAACCACGCACACGTTCCTAAGGGTGATCATTCATAATGTAGTCATGCCAGAGAGTGATTTAAAAACGTCTGATTGGGATGATTTTACACCTATAAAACCATTTTTACGTTCCAGCACATGGCATTACCTGTCACATCCGAACGACTGCTCATTTGCACTCCTGTACGACATGAGTGAGGTTTAAGTGTGGTTCATACTCAACAAATCATTTCTTTTAACGGCCATGGCCATGTGGGCTGTCTCGGCCCGCACAGCGGGTTATCTGCCAGCCATTTTCAAATAGTCAATAAAACACTCAGCTGCAGTCATATGAAGATGGCTATGCTATAGGCAACACCGTGCATTTCAATGAAAGGATTCCTATTCCAAACACTCTGAGCTGAGGAAACACTTGGGGAATGATATTTGAGGTGAGACCAGGGGACTGTGTCCAAATATTTAAGCAGAATGGTTCAAATGCATCTGATATTCCTACTGTTCATAGGTCAAAGGGATTGATACTGCGGCATAATGCATTCAGCACGCTTGTTTAGGCTGCCTTATGTACTGTGTGATTGCATTTAAATGGTTGACACTTTCATTTTGAGCTCTTCCTGGAACAGTTGTGTGTGTGTGTGGTGAATGGCTGTATTTATTAGCAGATGGGAGGTTTTTTAAGCCTTACCTGTTGTTTTTCCGTCATTTCAAATGCAGTTAATTAGGTCGGCTTTGGCGTTCCACAAAGAAGGATCAGAGAAACTGAAATATATCTTTGATCTTTTTTTTTTTATCATAAGAGAGGATGATTAAAGACTTGAAAATGGTTCTTAGGCTAATTGGATAATAAGGCTGTACCTAGTTTTTTTTTTTTTTTAACCATGAGATAGGACAAACATTGGATATTGTAATGATACATTACTAATTGTTATAATCTTCATTATCACATATATGTGTGTCCCTATTTGCTAAAGAGCAATTTTGCAAAGTATGTAATGCCTCATATAAACATTTGAATTATTGCTTTTTGGTTTTGGTTAATGCATGTATTTTGAAGAAAATAAATAATCATACGATCCTTTAATCTGCAAGTTTTCCACCCCTGTGATGTGACTGTAGTGAGTTCCTTTCCCCAGCTGGAGTCCGCTTGAGACTCTGTGAAATCACGCCAAGACGGGCATGACCTCAGCATTGAGACCCGCAAACGGCCCGTTTCTCAGAGGGCGAGAGATCGTGATTCTTAACACCCTGCTGTCCATCAACTTCTCACTGAAAACAGGCTGCCCTCGATTAAGGATTTTTCTGGTCGACTAGTAGTCGTTCATTTTAAGCATTAGTCGACTAATCGCACGTTTATTAATAAACCATTTAAATCATGCTAATGAGCCTTTAATTGCCTACATAGCCTAATAAGCACTCAAGCGCACGCATAAAGCTTGCCACAGCACACCGGCAGAAATAATGATTATGAATGTGTCAAGGAAAAACAGTTTTCAATAATTTATTGACAAACGATGTTTTTCTGTGTTTTTCGGGCTTAAGGAGATGAATTCGGCGTACACTGCCATCGTCCTCTCCCCAGTATGGCTTTGCCTTCAGGCGAGTTGCATACAGGGTAATAACGGAGACTATTCTTTTTCCCCCATATTTTAAATAGTTTCGTTGAAAGTATACATTTCGCTCTCTATAGATATATTTTTCATGTCTGTAAGGCAAGTATACATGGAGTTTCGCGCTCAAGTTCACAGAGGCCGAGACGGCAGAAAGCGCATCCTGTTTGCTTTCATTATTTTACAAAAGCGCAATGTTTTGTTGTTTTGTGAGTGCACACAAATAAAAGTAGACCTTTCTCAGATTCAAAAGATGTATTACTCTTATCCGTATGACCAAAATGACAGAGTATCTTAAGAGCAAGTGATCGCACCTTTGCACGTGCGAATCTCCATCTGTCATGCTGTGAGTGTGCTACTATTCAGCTTTCACATTCCGCACAGACACTTGAATAGCACACATTTTTCTAGGTTAACATTAGATTGAGAGGCCATGTAAAGTTGCTACTACTTACATATTTCAAATGATAATCCATATTTGAGGTCGATGAATGACAGGCGAGCATTTGGATTACTGTTTTACCACAAAATCCAGGCCGTTTAACGACTCGTTCCTTCACGGGACTGCGTGAAACCTCACCCACTTCTGTGTGATTTTTTTTTTCTGCGACTAAGCGACTAATACAATTTTGGTTGACCAAGCCTCTTCTCGTCGACTAAAAGTTAGTTGACTATTAGGGGGCAGTCCTACTGAAAACACTTTGAAATCAAATTAAAATTGCAAATATTGCAAATATTGACAAGTTTAGATGGCTAGATAGACAGATTGATGGATGTATGGATATGATACAGTAGTATATGATATGATAGAAATGCTAAGAAGATATGCCATGCTAAAACTTCAAATAGAAAAATAAATAAATAAATATGAGAACTTATGACAAATAATGTATTTACAATATTTTAAACATTTCCCAATTGTTTTTAATATTGTCATTTTCACGAACTCATTATACTCTTACTGTCTTCAATATCCTTAATGTTCTGTTCAATATCCTGTTCATGTCGTGTCATATAGTACAAACAGTATTTCTTTAATTTAACATGTATACTTAGTATGTGATAACGGTATTTCACACGACCAAGTAATCTTTTCCACCCCACTCCCCACCTGAATGTATTTGCAGGCTGTTTTGAATGTACTGTAAAACAGGGACATATCCAGGGACAGCTCCAGAAGGACACCAAAAAAACAGAACTGTTCCTAGAAAACAGGGATGTCTGGTCACTCTAAGATAGATGGATGGATAGACAGACAGACAGACAGAGATAAATAAAAGTTCTTAGAAGTGTTCTTGTGCTCATTGAGGAGTGATTTTGCTCATTTGGCCGGAGCACCTGTTCAGTGCTTTATTTCAGTAGGTCCAGAGCTGAGCCACAGCAGCTGATCAAATAGTTCACAAATGTGCTGTTGCAGCACAATCTGCAGCAAGCAATACACACACGCAATAAATCACATCATCCGTCTAGTGATTTTACAACAACATCGTCCACCACAGCAGCGATGCTTCTCATCTCCTCTTCTCTGGTCTTTCCCTTGAATAAGTATCACCTCCATCACCCTCTCTACCCAGCAGCGATACGCATTAGCTTACAAAAGTGTCACTAATCACTATTAATATGAGGCAGAGGTGGAGAATATTGGGCAGAAATTCATTAGGCAGAGTTTATGCTGCCGATCCGCTGGGTTTGAGGCCTCAATCATGGTGTTTGTCAGCCTGTGGTGATCGCGGTGAGCTGGTGAGCCATATCTAGTAATTAAAAGCTGCCTTCCTCTGTCTGAGTCAAATCCAGAGACAGTGAACCCAACCTGGGCCTTGCCTGACCCAATACCCTTCCAAATGACCATCACATCCCTCAGTTAACCATAACACTTAAAGGGATAATTAATTCACCCAAAAATTAAAATCCTGTCATCATTTACTTACTGTCATGTTGTTCCAAACCCACATGGCTGTCTGTCTTCTGTGGAATATAAAATATGATGTTTTCAAAAATGTCTCTTTTTATTCCTATCAGTGTGGTCAGTTGTTTTGGACCCCATTGACTTGCATTGTATGGACAAAAACAACTGAAGCATTTTACAAAGCATGGTGAACTGTCCATACATAGAATAAAGAATACATTACTTGATCTTGCTGAACATTCAAAACCATGGGAACTACTAGGACTTGGTCTTCCCTTTGTTCAATTTGAAACTGGATTTTAATTATAGTCTCATTCATATGCCATGTCATCAAGTAATTCGGAATGCTGATTGAGACTACTAATACTGCAATTATTTAAATGAGCATTAACATCTGATTCTGATGCATATGATATGATACTGGGAAATAGTTCAAGCAAGCAAACAGTTCAGATAAATTTTGCATTTATTTGAACTGTTAGAAACTTGGCATATTTAAATGTAAAAAAATGTCAAACAAACCTGTTAATTTACTATATTTACGTAATTTACTAAATGAGAGTGTTACAGAAGGTGTTCTATCTAAACTAAAATAAAAAATAAGGAAATTCATAAACATCACATATAAATGAAATGAAAATTGTAATAGTTGTGAAATTGTGAAAATTGTAATATTGTATTGTAAAAACTATAGTATAGTGTGAAACATTATTGCAATTTATACTTTATATATATATAAATTACTTTTTGCTGTGAAATTACAGCATCATTACTGCAGTCTTTAGTGTCACATGATCCTTCATAAATCATTCTAATAAGATGACTTGATGCTCAAGAAACATTTATATTTACTGAATGGCAGCCATTCAAAACCTGTCCTGTATTCTGACTATACACATTACAAATTTTCCATTGCGTTATAATAAATATTTTATAAGCATTGCAAAGGCATGTCTCAGCAGAAAGACAAAACAAGAGATTGAAAGTCCCATCCCTCATTACTTATTATGGTTGTGATAAGGGGAAAAAAACTCAGACTTACATGAAAAAGATAGCTTTTATCGCTTGTCACTTCATCAGGTCTCGTCTGGTTAGGATACAGCTTTAGTTGACATGCAGAACATTGCTTCACTAATTAAGTGTCGGAGCTTGTGAATTATAAATGGTATTCTCTGTTTCTCGCTGTGTCTCTCCTCAAGGTCTTATTCCCTATGTTATCTATGGCTGTGCCTCAGTGCTTTCAAACCTCTGGTGATCTCATTCTTACAGGCCATGATTGCTTTGTTGGCCTTGAAGGAGAGAAGACATGGGTTTCTATCACTTCTCTGTTCCTTTTTTTTTTTACTGCAAATGGACTAATTGAAGTAATTCAAGTTGTCCAGCAGTGTGTTTCCCATACTTGCTGATTTACTCCCACAGTAAAATGCATCATTGGACAAACTAACCAACAGCTAACCAACCAACAAACATGGTAACATGGTCACACCACTTTCATTTGAACCTCGTTGGTTCAACAATATAGGAATGTTGTTAATGACATCACACACAGTTGGTGGAGTAATAACTTCTACTAATTAATCGATTCCAGATTTTTTTTTAAAATCACGTTATGTTATTACGTCTGTCAGAAACTCAATCAACATCTGTCAAAAAATAACATGCACAATACATGGTAGTATTTACGAGAAGCAGAGGTCCAGGGAGTACACGCATTACCTGGAAAATCCACACTACAGGATGTTTTGACTATTTCGCACTCTGAGAAGGAGAAAAAATGGCCTGAGCGGATTCAACATGGTGTCTGTCAGAGATGATAACATACCTAACACACATATACATAACACATATATATATACCCACTATAGAGATATATAGTATATAATATAAAATTGTTCTCACTTGCTGAATTTGACAAATTATTTTTTTCCTCTCTCAACTTCTTTTGTTTATAAATTAAGGCAATTGTCCATTTTTTGTTGTTTAATTTTCCAATAAAAGATTTGATAAATTGAATTACCCCTTTCTGATTTTGAGCCATTAAATACCTAAATAAGCTCAGGGGAAATCTATTTTTGGGGACCTAATTTTACTTTTGGCGATAATTAAGTAATTATTCAATGTTCTATTTATTTTCCTTAATAATACATTGCCTGGTGCATAATCATCCTTCACATGCACATGCTAAACTTATATTTAAAAATGTTACAATTTAAATGTACTTTAAATGCACAATGTTCTTGTCCATTTAAGTCCACATATCATACTAACAGCAAACTATGCTTCTAACCACAGGTCAAGAGCTTTGATTCCAACTATGCACGTTTTTTAGGAAGCAATTATTGAACTACAGTATGTTGGTAACAACAGAACTTTTAACCTAACAGCAATTTGGCTAACAGTGCTTTTGGGAAACACACCCCAGAAAAGGATGTCAGTGTCAAAAACTGAACTTACAGGTAAGTGCACACACATGAACACATTGTGTTTTAAAGGGTTTTTGTTTACAGGTTTAAGGTAAAGCTGAATTTTTGCTTTTACTAACACATATTCTGCTTATATTTTATTAAGGCAGCTTCACTGAGCATTGCATTAGGTTGATGATGTACTCCAGCCATTGAATAAAATACTTAGTTAATGTGTATGAAAACACTTCAAAAGCAATAATTAGGCACACTGCAAACAATAAATTAAATACTCCACCTCACCGCAGACTGCTCTCTCAAATCGATGCTTATTTCAATAAGTTGTGCTATGGAACCTCCAGTGATAATTATAGATTGAAGCAGACTGAGTAATGAATTAACGCTCGATAGCTGGCACATTTCAGTGAGCTCACTGCTGCACTGTTGGCTAATCTTGCCACTGTAATTATGGGATACACTTCAATTCAAAACACTGCGTGACTACCATCACCTCTGAGCCTGGGTCAAGTTCCTACATTCAATTGTGGTTAGTAGTTTAGTTGTGTAAAAACAAAAAGATTAAAAATAAATACGATGAGCATAGATTAAAATAGATTTTCCTATTTTTTATGACAATATTAGCCCTTTTTTTAATGTACCAGAACTCCAATACTGCTTCTTTTACTAACTGCAGAACTTCTCCTATAACTATGCATTCAAATAATAATAATGCACGTGTATCAGTAAATAGTAAGTAATGTTTTTATCATATCCCAAAAGAGAAAATAATTCCTCAAATCCTACAGCATTTTCAGCACGTGTTCTTTTCAAAGAAACCAGATAAGATAATAAAAATAAGATTCTGTAGTGGACAGCAGATGAAAGTGTAGCGTCTGGACCAATCAAACACAGAATTTTTCATTTGATTTAACAAATCAGTTATTCATTAGATTAACAATCCTCACAGTCCCTCACCAATAACCCTGGGTGCCAGGATGTCCCCCCCTGAGACACCAGCCCCCCCTTGTCCCATGCAACTAATGCTGATATCCCTGTTTAGACTCACAGGTTTAGTAGGGAAAATTCACTACCTTTTTATAGGAGAGACACAATGACTAAAATGGACTTTTCTCTATTGCATCCATAAAAATCTTTCTTTGAATGAACACCATAGCCTTCATGTCATCGGTGTGTAAGGCTATCTTTGAATTTTATACGGTTTATGCAGCTTATGCTGGAAACACTCATTCCTGTCCATCTTCCTATAGTAATCCTACTATGTTAGTACTATGAATTCGCCTTCTGATGTTCTAAACGAGAGTGTATATTATATGTTTGTACATAGGCAATATATTAGTGTCCTGAGAATCTTTATAATTTCGATTCAAGTTCCATATGCAAATTACCATGCTTCCCCACAAAGGGTCGTAAAACCCTCCATTTTCCAAACTCCCTCTTGGGATTTCAGCCTTTCTCATTGGACAAGCCCATTTTGAGAGGCGGGAATCTTCTGAGACATTAAAAGCCCCACACTAGGGACCAGCCCAGAGTCGTGGTTCGGTTAGATTCTAAGATGAATACATGAGCTAGAACGCTCCAGGGTGAGGAGATTTCGTGACTCTAAGCTCGTGCCAGGCTTCGCCTTGACTTTGTTCCATTCATCAAGATTCTCTGACTCCAACTGGTTCTTTCTCATCAACCAACTTCAGCAAGTTCTTGGGCCTTAAGATTGCATCAGGACTCTTTTTCAGACAGACAAGACGTGCAAGTATCATACTTAGTCTTTTTAATTGATACATTAGGTATCATTTGTGCTTTTTTTACAAAGGTGTGTTTGAACAAAGAATCTGATGTTCCCTTCAGGCTGTAAATCTGCTGAATATGCAAATTTTTCCAAACTTCATTCCTTATTTCTCTTCTTTTTACTGCCTAAACTTTAACTCCTTTTCCTATACCACTGTATGTGTGTGTGTGTGTGTATGTTTGAGATACAACACTCATTTTATGATTTGATTATGCTTTGTTGGCCAACACGAGTATGCCTCGTGTCTTCATATAAATGTAGCTATGAAGAATTTCAATCAGGTTTCAGGTCCCACCATAGCACAGAAACTGCACTTGTTAAAATTACAAATGACTTGCTTCTTGCGTCAGACCAAGGCTGCATCTCATTGCTAGTTTTACTTGATCTTAGTGCTGCATTCTATACTATAGATCATGACATACTCATATATCGATTACAAAACTATACAGGTATTCAAGGGCAGCTTTAAGATGGTTTAGATCCTACCTGTCCGATCGCTACTATTTTGTTCATTTAAATGGGGAATCATCTCAATTATCGGCAGTAAAGTATGGAGTGCCTCAAGGATCTGTCCTAGGCCCTCTGCTATTTTCGATATACATGTTGCCCCTTGTTAATATTATTAGAAAATACGGGATTAGTTTCCACTGTTATGCTGATGATACTTACCTATATATCTCAACAAGACCAGATGAAACTTCTAAATTATTTAAGCTAACAGAGTGTGTTAAAAATGTAAAAGATTGGATGACCAATAAATTCTCCTATTAAATTCAATAAATATTAATTATTGGACCAAAAGACAGAATCTCTTGGATTACAATTTGCAAATAGACGGATGTACTGTTACTTCCTCTACTCCCATGTTACAAAAACATCATTCTTCAATCTTAGAAACATTGCCAAGTTACGGAACATGTTACCTGTTTCTGATGTAGAAAAGCTAGTTCATGCATTCATGAACTCTAGACTGGACTATTGTAATACACTGCTAGGTGGTTGTCCTGCATCTTCAATAAACAAGCTGCAGGTAGTCCAAAATGCAGCTGCTAGTGTCCTTACCAGGTCAAGAAAGTATGATCATATTATGCCAATTTTACAGTCTCTGCAATGGCTACCTATTAAGTTCCGTATCAGTTACAAAGTATTATTATTTGCCTATAAGGCCCTTAATGGGTTTCTCTTGCGTACCTAACTAGTCTTCTACCACGGTACAATCCATCACGCTCCCTAAGGTCCAAAATTCTGGACTTTTGGTAGTACCTAGAATAGCACTTTAGTCCACTAAAGGAGGTAGAGCTTTTGCGCATTTGGCTCCCAAACTCTGGAATAGCCTGATAACGTTCGGGGTTCAGACACACTTTCTCTGTTTAAATCTAGATTAAAGATGCATCTCTTTAGCCAAGCATTCAAATTAATGCATCTCATAATCTTGTACTGCTATTTATATCTGATCAAATGCACATTATTATTCTTTAGTTTGAGTTAAACAAATAAATTTTGCTTGGTTGGAACAGCAGCTACGCTAATTATGTCTCTATTTGTTTCTTTGTTTTTGCCACGTTTTGAAACAAATTTGAACTACCACATTTTGCTATAAGTTTGATTGCATCATATACTAATTGCTGTTAACAGTGTTCATCGTCTGTTTGATTACGTCTTTAATTGATTTTTCCTTACATTTCTGCCATATGTACATTCATTGACAGTCACCACTGATAAGCTATCATCAAATATTGTAGAAACTTAATTTGCTGTAAAGTTGCTTTGCAACGATTTGTATCATGAAAAGCGTTATACAAATAAACTTGAATTGAATTGAATAAAACAACACTATCTCTTGTGGAGTGGGTAACATTAACATATGGTAACCCCCGTTAAGGAAGTGCTTTGTTCTCCCTTAAGGTTATCATTCGTGGAAGGCAGGAATAAGGACTTTAGCATTCCATTGATCAAAGACTGATCCGATCACCACATGCTCTTTCACTGATCACAGTCCTTCATTCTTGATCAGTGAAAGTGTGAACGACCACTCAGACTGACCAAACTGGTTTTGTCTTGTGGCTGAAGCCACAAGGAAAGGACACATCTTCACATGCGCTCACACAAAATGGACACACAATTGATTAAACCTTCAAATCCATTCATAGAACTTTATATACTTAATGAGTGCTGCGGGTGATACAACAATATATGCAACCTTACCTATTAAGGTATATACTGTATATGTGAATGTATGGGTCAATGTTCAGCATTACCCATTGATGTTTGGTCTTCATATTTTCAGCACAATGTGTAGGTTAATCTGGAATTGGTTTGGAAAGTGAATTATGCATAGGAAAAACCTTAAAGGCATTGTTCTAAACTTGGACTTTAAGCTATGCAAATATACCTCATATCAGAGAGTTTATTACTCACCTTATTTTTCCCGTAAGAGCGGGTGCGGCCATTTGTAAATTTAATGTGCGAACTTTTTATCCAATAAGAAAAAATGTGCATAAACTACGACGGAAACACATTTACCGAATAAATTCCTCCATGTGCATCAAAAAAGTTATGTGACTTTGTGCTATGAGACGGGATAAATTGACTAACGAGCTGACCGATCTCGTTCACATTATTTATATGTTGTTTTGGTCATTCTGAAATGCCTAAGGAAAGTCTGTCATCAAAGTATTTCTGGATAATTGCCTCCCACAACTGTTAAACGACTGCGTTCCCAAACAGCAGCATCCACCTCTAAAAGCAATGACCGCATTGATTGTTTTCCTATCTGCGCTCCTCTGCAGCGCAAGTAATTAAGTACAAAATTTTTAACTAGAAAATTACTATATTCAGTGGCTTCTCCTAGTTTTCTTAGAGAAATTTATTGACAGTTTATCAGGAAGTGACGATTTTGTTCTCTTTGACTCGTTGGATGGAAACTGTGCTTTATTCGCAAATTTTTTATGCGATATTCCAGTTTTGCGCATAAATTAAATTAGCATCTTTGGATGGAAACATAGCTAATAACAAACACACTGGTTTGTAGTGCAAACAGTTTTACCGTTTACTGCACTTTGATATTCTTCTCATTATTTCCCTACAGTGGTTAATGAACCGAAAGTCTCGCACATTCACAGAAAATGGCTTACTTCCACGTTGAAAAATAAGGTGGATACCATGGCCACCTCCAGCAGCATTGGCCAATCAAAACACTGGATCTGAAAGGCGCCAACTTGCAAATCCCTCCTTCTCAGGAAAGATGAAAAGGTTCTCTTCAACACAAAGAAGTGTGCTAAGCTGTTGTTGCCGGATCTTCTCTACAGACTTCAGAACCTTCACCTTCAAGGCTCCTCTGTTCGTGTGTTTCCAGACCAAGAACCTTCTCGGTGTTCAGGAGTTCGTCGTTCACATGTGCTTCGTGTTCAAGATGGAAACGGATCCGACTCCTTTCTTCCCACTGCACCGTGGCCAAGGTCAACAAGTGGAAGATGCCACGGCCCAGACGCAAAACATAACTACCACTCTTCCAAACCTCTTTCCAGAGGCCATTGGAATTAGAATGTATTGTCAGTTTATTATTATCTAATTTGCATTAGATGTTATATAGCTGATGACAGTTAATAACAAATCTATGTTGAATCTAGAATAAAGTTTACCTTATTAATTCCAGGAAACTACAGTTTATCTTTCCATAAGATAACGTCCGTAGTAACATCCAACTCAGTCACTTGCATCTATCTATCTTTTGCACTTTATCCATTCATTGTACCCATTTAGTAGTTGTTAGTTACTCTTGTCTATCCTCTTGTTAATAAAGCCCCTTGTTAATAAAGCCCCACGTGGGTTTTCCTTGTGTTGATATTTCAGTAAGAGGCTCTACAAGTTAACGATTCTCTAAAATCCTTCAGATTGGTCAGACTACAACTTCCTGCAATGTATGTAATTCTTATTTATTCAACAATCTTACATGGTTGTTCTTTACTGTCAAGGTGAAATTCCTGGCTGGTGCCCCGTAAAATAGTGTGACCAAAACTAAATATTAATATTAATATTTAAGCCCAAAGCCGTTACACTGGTGGTGCTACTTAGATTTGAAATCACTACATTTAGTGGCACTGAAAATCACTAAAATTTTCAACAATATAATAAGCGCAGAAAACCCATATGCTTACATTGAAGTAAGAACCTGAGTCATATCTACAGAATATCATAGACATTTAAAGCTGGGCTTTCAACCTAGCAACTACTCAAAAAAGCCTAGCAACTGTATAGCAAAACACTAACAACCACTCAGAATACATTAGCTACTGTGTAGCAGAGCACAGCTAACATTTTCTTTAGAAAATGCAAAATTCTAGGTATATGTTTGTTGGGGTAAAAACCTGGTAAAAGTATTCCATCTCTGATAGCGTAATGACAGATTTCTTGAAAGAAAGAAGAAATGCAAATCAGCGTTTCTCACAAACAGCATGAAACCTTAATGAATAAAGTGAACACAATCTGTTCAGTGAGTCGTCTCACTTATAGTAGGTGTGTTGTGGAAACCAAAAGAAATTGGGTGTGTTGTTTAGATCAGGAGCTGTCCAGCACTTCAGCACCAGGATTCAGCAGCACCATGGACAGCGTCGTACAAAAACCTACATGATTGTCATATCATTAAGGAAAGTACTAAATGTTTACAAAAGGAAATGCAAATGGTATCTGTCCACGCAAAAATCTGTGTCACAATGCCAGGACACTGATATGTGGCTGTTATGTGTTCTGTGTTGTAATTATGTGGTCACTTTCTAGCCTAAGTAAAAAGAGTCCACCCCAAGTCAATGTACCAATCTACCAGTATTGGACTTTTGTCTCTACATTAGAAAATTATTAGATCACCTCTCAACAACAAAGTGTTATTCATGTCTAATTATTAAATTTAGTCTACACTAGAAACAACAAACTCTTCCGTTGGTCACCACTACTTGTTTATCCTGTAAACAGTGAAGCATGCTGAAGTTTCCAATGACTGAATGCAACCAGAAACTATGACATAACCTCATGGTGAATACAGAACTCTTGTGAACTTGCCTCCAGGTAAATCTGAGAATGAAACTGACTGTGTGCCTTTCCAGTGAGAGTAAAGCAGGAAGCTCAGGTTTACAACTGCAATCATTTAGCAGATGTTGGGAAAGTCATGGGAGACTTTCCTTTGAGCAGGTGTTCTTTAATGCTTGTTTAAAAAGTTTTGGAAAAGTTTGGAGAGCACTTGGGGCCACTTCATCCTCATCACAGTGGGTGATGTTTGTTCTTGGTCTTATTTTCTGTCTAAACATAACTAGTCAGCACAGTGCCACAGCAAAGACACTCTTTCTTCTATCCACTCCTGTTATGCTTATTTGCTGAGATGCTTTTCCTTTCCTCAGATAGCATAAACATGTTCTTCTTCAGCCCTACTAAAAGTCAAGCTTAAGTTTAGCAATAAAGCTCAATATATGCACAGTCATGTACAATGTTTACTTCAGTGAACAGTGGTAAATCTGCCTGCACATAATCAAATAAGCATTTACAGCTCTTTATCTATGTTTTTATGCACATCATGCTTAATAGATGGCATACATTCACAACCATTTTCTTATTAACCTGTCACATCCGATAAGCAAAATCAGCATATGTTGAAAAACCATGTCCCAAATGTACAGTACTAAACCTTCCCTTATATGAATGTATTACAATAGGGACCTCTAGTGGTTAACTGCGGCCACAGCTTGCCAGCAGGGGAAATGAACCAAGCGTTAAAAGCTACTAATTACCAAAGCACATAATAGTACATTTAATAGTAAAACAGATAAGCAAACCTTCTTTCCAGGTAATGCAAACACACATTTAATTTCTCCAAAATAAAAGAAGGAATGCAAACTACACTGAGGAAGATAAAATATCTTTCTTCCTCCTGAAGAAGAATTTGCAAGATGTTCTATATACTTTGCACATTATTCCCAAAAAGTATCAGGTTTCACAACTTTTGACCATTTTTAAAAAATATATTTTGATTGCATTTACAAATACAAATTTTTAGCAAGTGAAAGATTTTAATGAATTTCAATGACTTTTCCAGGCTTGAAAAATCACTATATTCCCTGATATTTCCAGGTTTTTATGAATCTATGCAGTACTGAAAGTATTGATGGGGGGAAAAAACACACAGAATGAAAAAATGAACTCAATAAATTGATTCAGACCTTAATGCAAACACCCTATACAACTAAGTTTCTTTCACACATACTGTAGTGAATCACCAATAATTATTTAAATTTCAATAAATACTTTTTTTTCTGCTATACTAAAACAGGCAAAACACATGGATGAGCAAGTGGTCCTGTCCTAAATGGCATCCAGAGACATGAGATCAAAGGGTGTCCCATAATGAGTGACAGACCGATATATCATCCGACTGTGCTTGACTGACTGTTGTAAATACTGCATTGGAAAAAATTTGAATTTTTGCAAAACTCCAAAAACATACCTATATACGTATAAAATTCACTGCAGTTTCCAGCTGAAATGCAGAATATTGGCAGTAAAACCTCAAACACAAATTATGATTACAGAGGCGGATTATTGATTAACAATGACTTTTTTCACACAGCTCCTTGCACAATACTATGTTATGATCTTAAAGTGTCCCTATTATGCCATTTTGAATATTGCCTTTCATGCAGTGTGTAATGTAGCTGTATATGAATGTAAACGGTCTGCAAAGTTGTAAAGCTGAAAGTGCACGATAAATAAAATTACTGTCTCCCAAAAGAAAGAATCGACTCAGAACAGCCTAAATGAGTCGTCAATCATTCAAATCCCACTTCCTTGACGGCTACACGTCACAGGGTAACACCTGCCTATGTTCTCCATTGGTCATCCGTGAAATAACTTGACCTGCCCTCAAACACTGTAGCTTGTTTTTGTGGTTAACATCATGTCGAGAAGACGCTGTGTCCTACAATTTGATAGTAAATTTATTTTATTTTCACTTCCAAAAGATGAGGCTGCAAAGAATCAATGGTTAAAGCTCTATTTTTTCCCACTGTACCACAGCAATACAACCCCAATCTATTTTGTATTCCTGTCATTTTACTGATGACTGCTTCTCTAATCTCAGGGAGTTCAATGCGGGACTTCAAAATGTTGAAAGATGGATCAGTATCCTGTTTATTTGGACCAGCTGTTCCACTGAATCCCAACCTGTAAGTATGATAAATAATAGATGTTTATATTGCCTATCGAGTGCACAAAATAAGGAACTATGGCAATGGGCGCACTGTATGCGGTAGACCGATCACAACACACTGGGCCATCTGACCAATTAGAGCAGAGCAGGCTCACGGAAAGGAGGGACTGAATCTTAGAACTGCTTCAAATGAATCGTTTGAGAATCGTTGGAAAATGAGGTTTCAAATTCATAATTCATATTTTAAATTCATATTTTGAGAAAACAAAAGCATTTTTTTTTACCTTGCAAGCATGTCAACCTATTGTAGGAGACCCCCAAAACAATATTAGGAACTTTTAAAATGGCATAATAGGGGCACTTTAAAACACTTTTGCCATAGAGCATACATTTTGACATTTGCAGCTCCATATGCTTTTCTGATGTGGTACACTTGCTTAGTAGCTCACCTGGTACAGCACTGCAATGATCAGGTACGAGTCCAGTGAAACAAGTCATGATAAAAGAGCTCAAAGACTTGTAGAAGCAAGTTAAAACAACACGAGAACACTATTAGTTATTAGTCAATGGACATTTCATTTCTGAACTGGCATGATACATACAACAACAGCGTAATATAATGTTGCCACATTCACATTCAGAGTGTTTTGGAGAAAACTGAATGCAATTTTAGTGCCATTTATCTCACTTTGAAAGTGCTGTGAAACCTGTATTAGTGGAATGCTAAATATAACATACACTGAAAAAGATTTTAACATCTAAATTAACTGGATTTATTCAAGTCAAAACTATTTAATATCACTGAATCAACCTAAATATATTATTTTATACCACCAAACCTATAACTTTATATGGGTTAAATCAGGAAGAAATATCTCTTTAAAGTTACAATTGCAGGTTACCACTTTGAGTGTCCTGCCCCAAATTTGAATAGAGAAGCATTTGTAAAATATATTTCATATAGGCTGCTATACCCAGAGGATAAATATAGTCTACTGTTTTCTGCAGACTAACAAGGGCCTTACTGGTGCATGTGTCAAATAATTTCTGCATTAAGACATGACATGTTTCCTACAGAACAATTCGTCAAACTCTTCTTGAGTAGACACAAAACCCACACAATGTGACACTCCACTTCTGTCCACAGGATACACTAAATCCACAAAGGCTTCAAGGATAATACAGGTTTCCCTTCACACCTCTGTGTTCCTGCCATTGTCACGGCTTGTCATAAAGATAATATTACCATGATGTGTGTCCTACCTTAGGGACAAAACTGATGGTGTTGTCCTTACATATACTTCATTAAACTGAGGAACAGTGGCCAAGGCTGCCATCAACAACTGAACGCAATGACCACGGCAGTGACAGACATAAACCGTCCTGTAGACCTCAGGTTTCAGGTAGAAGAAGTCTAGAACTTGATTTTAGGCTGAACAAAGACTTTGAAATGTGAGCAACTGTAAAGCCTACAAAACAACTACATTCAGTCTTCACTCACCAACGATTTTAATACCCATAGCACATCTTCAAAACTCATCATACAGTCGGCTTAAAAGCAGTGTATGTCAGCAGTGGATCTTTTTAATTGCTTTCATGCAAATGCATTCAGTAAGCATATCTATCAAAACACAAGGCATTTATTTTTCATTCAGACTCGGTCATTAGCAAAAATCCATGTGTCTACTGCTTGTTTTTCAAAACTAGAATTTATGCTCAAAAACGTAGCAAATAAACTGAATTAGACAACAAGCTTTATTTGTACAGCCTGATGTGCTGCCAGAATATCTATTATATAGAATTATATATATATTATATATAGATATCGATATATATCTATATATTATATTATGAGGAATATATGATATATACTATTATAAGATATATATAGATCATTGTTGAGAAAAAAGAGCTTGACATATGACCTTGTAGTGTACGTCAAAATCATAAAGTAGATTTTCAAACAATATATACTTGCATATGATGTCACCCAAAAGGTTTGACTTAAAGAGAGTCACTTACATGACTGTTTCTTAACACAATTGTACTTTTAAAAAGTGCACTTTGTAATATCAAATTAAAAGTTTTAATTTAAAGCACATTTTTGTCTTTTGCAAATAATTGTTTTAATTCCTTTTGGTCATGCTTTACAAGTACATTTATTTGATGCACTGCAAAGCACACCAAGTACTTGCCTTATAATTTTAAATTAAATGTCTAAACTGCAACTTCATATTTCCAATGTGTAATTGCAACTATTTTAAACACCTAACATACAAGTTTTAATAAGTTACATCCTTATAATATTAATATATATATATATATATATATATAGATATATATATAATGATATATATCTATATATATATATATTAGTTTACCATAAATATTTGTCAGACATTCAAAGTACACTTGTCCAGATTTCAAAGACAATGGGTAATTAGAAATTACCTATACGATGTCGGGTTAAGGTTGGTGTTCATGAGTCCATAATGTTTTTGCCCATGCATTAGGCCAGAGGTGTCCATTCCTGCTCCTGGAGGGCCATTTTCTACAGAGTTTTTAGCTCCAGTCCTAATTAAACACACCTGAACCAGATTATTAAGGTCATCAGTCTCACTGGCTGCACCCAAAAACCTAGGCTGCTGACTTGCTGCCTCACTGCCTTATCAGGTAATGACCTTGCAGGCAGTGTTTGCGCACAAAGGCACCTCACAAAACTGATTTCGGACATGCTTCTGAGGCAGCATAATGGTTTAATGATCTACAACAAAATAGAAACTAGCCACTAGAAACTGCCTGGCAAATGTGTTGGAGTCTGGTTGGAACTAAAATCTGCAGGACACTGGTCCTCCAGGAGCAGGATTGGACACCCCAGCAAATAATGACCAAAATTATGTGCATGGCTGGACAGTAGGAAGCCTCTGTTCTCTAAGAAGAAAAGGTTGACAAAGACTATGTGATCAGAAGACAACTGTAAATGTCCAAAATAGTAATTTTTGCTTTAAATGACAAATTTTGCAAACACCCTCTACACATCATAGATATAATGGTTTGAGGCTGCTTTGCTGCCTTTGGACCAGGACTGTTTAACATCAGTGATGGAACTATAATTAACTCTACATTATACCGGAAAATTCTAGAGGACACATGTCAACTGAATGTGATCTGAAACACAAAAGAAAGCTGATCCTACAGAAAGACCCTGCACATACAAGTAGATCTACCATTGAATGGTTAAAGTAGAATACATGTAATGGTTTGGAATAGCTAAGTTAAAGTCCTGATCTAAACCAACAGAAATGTTGTGGAAGGATCTGAATAGAGCAGTTCATGCAAGGAAAAGACATCACTGATTTCTAGCAATGCTGAAGGGAGCATCCAAACTGATGTTTGTTTGCTGTTACTTGCTGCTCAAAGGGGTCACAGCACACCACATTCTGCAGAGATGCACATACCTTTACACAAAAAAGACAAAGATACTCTTAGATACGTTTTGTTATTTGTTAGATTTTTTTTCTAGTACTTAGACTCAAACATGTTCACATCATGACAAATGCGAACACTGTGAAATTAACAGTTAAAAAAGGTAGCACTAGTTGACAGAGTTTTACCATAAATAAATGTCAACATTTTACGTTTTAAAGATGTTGCTTAAATTTACATATATTCCATTAAATGAAATAGTGTTAATATACAAATGACTAAAATCACATTTTTTTTCTTAGAATATATACTGCAAACCAACCTTAAAACACAGGTAAAGAGAAAGTCACATGATGTATCAAAGATCAACGTTCATCCACAAGCTGAGCAAGTAAATACTAATACATAAAATGTGCAGAGTGTCATACACACAAACACAAAACACCATCATGGTAACACACGTGCCACTTATATAATGCAATAAACAATTAAGATTGCACAACATAAGAGTAAGAAAAGTATGAAGAAATATAGTTATTTTAATACAATTCCTTTAAATGTGATCACAGAGGATTCTGGGAGCATTTCTTTTTCCTCCATCGTAAGTGGAAAGATTTAAATATAACATGTAAGTTTAAGAAGACTTGTGCTTTTTCTCTTCCATATTTAACAGTTGCACTTGTTTATTACACGTTTTCACCGTATAGAGTAAGGGAACTTTATTAACTCATCCTAACACTACTAGTATACTATTTATAACTGTCACTGAAGAAATTATTTTAACATGGCTTCATATGTTTAACATTTGACTTCAGAGCAAAGAAGCCATGATTACCTGTAAACTGTTGCTCCTAACAGTCATTATCATAATACTGGCTGAGAAAAATGTCACAAACATATGCACTTATGAATTTGATCCAAATGAAACATGACAGGTTCAGTATCAGACAGATCACACTCCACATACTCTCCTTCAATCGGTGACCTTTCAGAGCATTTGCCAAGGAAAAGTAGCATGTATCCAAATTAATAAGCAATACTGGTGATTCTGCAGCATTTATATAAATTCAATTATATCAGCTTATTGGTACTAAATCTGTTTGGGGAAGCAGCTCTAGTATTAAATGTGTTTTGGTTGAAGGCGTTTAGCAGTTTTGTGATGAGCATTAATGGTACTAGAACAGAAATGGTAGTCAGTGCAGGAAAGATCAAGATCAATAAACACATACCTTATTCTGCACTGCAGTGCTCATAACAGAAATGCGGCTTTGACTAGAACAGCGATCATCTGGGTGGTGCATCAATCAATAAGAAAGAATGAAAGATGAAAATTGTTCCATGTTTATAGCCATGTCTAACAAAAGTGGGATCCAATAAAAGTTTGCTTCAATCACTCATCATCCAGCTGCATCATCAAACTAAATTTCTAGTCAGATAGTTCTGGGAATGCTAAGGAAACAGACTGAATTCCCAAAGCACCACGGTTCTTTTGGGAACTCCAACAGAGAATTTAAAGAGCCTGAGGGCAAACAGTGTGCATACTGTAAATGCTACATTTCATTGATACAACACCCTAATTATCTATTTTCTATCCAACTTCAGGGGAAAAACCCCCTATGGGCACATTACAGGAGCAGGAGTTACGACATCGAGTTACAGCTGTGCAGCATGTTCTGTACTGCAGTATACAGCTGTTTACAAGACTTATAGTAATTACTCTGCATACTGCACTGCTTCTTACACTATTAGAAGACTTTCCATACATTTTGATTCTATTTATTGTAGATTACAATGTGGATGGTAGTACTGAATTAATTTATGTGCTGTACTGTGTTTATATTTAATATCATCAGACAAACCAAATACAGTAGTTAAAGGAATAGTTCAACCAAAAATTAAACTTTTTGCCGTTCTAAACGTATATGCTGTTATTATTTTTTTCACATGACTTGTGTGCCATATTCTAAGTCTTCTGAAATCATACAATAGCTTTGTGTTAGAAACAGACTAAAACTGAAGTAGTCATTCACTGATAATCTTTCCCTCCACTGCAATTCTCAAATGGCACTGTCTACTTCGTATACTGAAAGTGCAAAGCTACAGAACATGACTGTCACATGGCCTATTCTTATTGTGCTTTGCCCTTTTTGGAACTTCTTGTCGCCACTATGAACTATTGTTATAAGAAAATGAAATGGAAGCAACACCTTTCTAAACAGCTAATTGCCTTTTTGATAGAGGCACTGTCAGTTTATTTACTTATGAATGTCCACACCTATTCGCTCACAGCAAGGAGAGGAAAAAAAAATATAAAAAATATATATATATATTATATATATATATACTGTATATATACTATTTACAGCTGAAAATCTAAATTTATGGGCCAGTGTACACTCTTGCATTTTCTCAAATCACAGCTGATAAACGGTTTGTTCAAACGTTTCCATTTACACCTGGCCACATAAATTGTTAAATAAATAAATAATAAATGATACATTTATAATAAAAAACAAACATTTATTATAAATCTGATCTTCCTTCAATTCCCGTGCTATATACAAATTCAATGGAAATAATGTCACTGAAAGCAACAGACATGCGCTGCATTTTATTTATCATCAGCTGGTTTCAAAATCAAAGGCTGCAGCCGTTGAGAAAGCATCGTCAGCACTGGTGAACAAACTGGTGAAAATGAAGTTGACTGTGTTGAACATGTGAAGATGCCGCAGACTGAGGTGGTACATTTGCGTCATTTTATGCAAGATTGCTCAAAAGAGATGCTCATCTCCAACAGGCAATGTGGAGATGAGTGTTTCAGTAGTTTTGACTCTCACACATTTATTTATGTATTTATTTTTGCCATTTTAGGAGTTTTAAAATTGACCTATGTGGCTTCAACAACCAGACGCATTTACACTTGTCCAGATGCATCCGGAATACCTCCTGGAACCTCCTGAAGTGCTTTGTGCAATCAGATTGCAATCCTTCTCGAATGTGTTTCGGAGAGCATTTACCCCTGGTCTTTTCATGATCTGATAACTATCCAATCAAAGAAAACACATGACGAGGCCAAGTGTAAATAGGCCCTATAATACCATTGTAGTCTTTCTAGTTTGGCGAACTTTGACCTGCTAACCCACATTGCTAAAAGTTATTTCACAAATAGAACAACTAAACATGTTGATTGCACATTAACATATTGATTGTGCATATGTGGTAGGCCCTATATTTTAACATTTAAAAAAAATGTATTATGCTTTTTTATTTATTTTTATTACTGACCATATTTTGTATGGTCAAAGTCTATCAGTGTAATTGCGTCTTTTGTCAAAGAATTAGTAAAACCACTATCTCCAAAACCACACCCTCCACAGACAGGCCAGCTAACAGAATGTCAGAAAATGACAAACAAGTCAGACAGCATATCTGATTCGCTAATAAGTCGCAGGCCGCTGTTTAATATGGCATGCGATTTCTCACTTCACCTATTTCAGTGCTGTCTGGCGCAAAATATATACAGTAGCATATCACTTGGTTCAAATCCAACAAGACATCATGTCAGTACCAGCATACAGCTTCAACCATTTTTCCATACTGAAATGTCACTTGCGACACAACAGTTAATTAATTCATAGACTATATCAGTTCTTCAGTGTATCTTGCAGATTATTTTGTTAATATGTTCTATACGAAAGCGTTTTCGTACAAGACGCGACTTACTTTTCCTCCTTTTGAGCATCTTCTGAAAGTGTTTGTGAGTCCGGCAGTCTGATTCATTCTCGATCACTGAAACAGTAGAGGAAATAAATCATCAACAAGCATCCCAGCTCACACCAACACTGCGTCTACACCGTGACGCGACGCGTCAAAACGCTGCTGTTAGTGCGAATTTTTACACATTTGAAAAAGTGATGAGTTAAACTAGTTATAAGACGCTTCTCGATAAGCATGCGTTATGCTCAGCTAAGTTTTTGTTTTTGAACGCAAGAAACGCGTCCCGTACGAAACTGTCCACGCTGCAGGAATGTATCCAAACGCGTTGGTGTTTGCGCGTAGCGCACAGTGCAGACGGTGTGCAAAAAAATATAGCGCATTCAAATAATATCAACTTTACCTGTGTATTAACTTTACCCGTTCAGCCTTCTTCCAATTTTGAAGTCTTGAGGAGTTAAATTCTAACACTCGTCCTGGATATTCCCACTGATAAACACAGTCTTGAGAAAGTGCCCTAAGTTTGTTTCAACAAGACAACAAGATTGAAATTGCAGAGCGGGTCGTGATGTCCTTTTTTGTTGTTAAGTCCTCAAAAATCCCTCGATATGGATGGAGTTCTTAGCTGTAAAATCAAAACTCTGTGTGGTCATAAATTCAGATGAGGAGAGATGGAACAGAGGGTATTGCTGCACATGACATGTCGCGAGTGCTGGAGATACTCGCTCTCCTCGTGCGCTTCAGAGAGGGGGAAACGACCAATTAAGATTAATGCATAAACCCTGCTTACATACATGTGTGTATTTGAATAATATGCACATGTTCATAGTGTCCATATAGTTTCAAAATCCTAAAGCAATACAATTGCAATTAATGTGATTTTACAATAATTTAAAAAATAAAGGCTCTGATAGAAAATTACACGATATCTGATTATCCTACTGATAAACAATTTCTACAGAATTCCCAATAGATTTATTCTGCTTTAAGAGGAAATGGAATCTGCTTTAAATTTGTTTAGAAGGATCTGTTTTCCCCAATGTGTGAGATATGATGTGAAGACAAAACATGGTGTTATTGGGGGTTTAGATTAAGTTTTTAAACACACACTACAATATCTGTGTAGATGTGATTCTATAAAAGTAGGGTCGTGTAGCTCATACTATTAATCAAATATAGATGGTAGATGTCTAATTGAGAAGAATGAAATATGAAATATAAAATGACCTTAAAGCGATAATTCATCTTCAGTTGGAAGAAGAAAAAAAAACACACCATGCAAGTCAATAGGGACCAGCAACTGAAGGTGAACTATCCTTTTAAGTTTGTCTTTGTAATCTTTCATCAGACGGAAAAAATAGCAAATGTAGAAAAATGTGACATTACATAAAATATTACATAATATACATTTTTAAAGCCATTACCACCATTATAGAGCAGTGTTCTTCTCTTGACTAGTTAGACAAACTAAGTTCTAAATCACTATTATGTATTATTAATGATCAGATTAACTTAAAATACAAGCTGTTTGAATTTAAAAATAAAAATAAAATAAAAACATTAATTTTGAGTTCAAAGATACTGTGTTTGTTGAAAGCACAGGACAACTTTAAGCTGATACGACAATCTTTCAATAAGTCGAGTGAACTCAAAAAAGTTTTCACAACTTCAGGTTTTATTATTATTATTATTATTATTACTGTACTTGTTACATCCCTTGACTTTTCAGCTGGCATTACATATCCAAGGGGTTAAGAATGAACCTGTTAGCCCCTGCTGGTAGATGCTATAACCACACCAGCTAGGTCCTAAAACCATATTTGTGCATCAACAGCAAATCGGAAGTAACTGTATTCCAAGTCTGGCTACATTAAATATTTTCCAAATAACATTAAAACAACCCTCCACAAACCATTAAACCACTTGCCCCCATTCTCATATGTAACACACATATGAGAAAGTAAAATGCAATTCTGTCTTGACTTTAACCTCTTCAAATGTTCATGAAGGTTATACACAAGTTCTGCAATCAGAAAAATATAAAGATCCTAAAACAACAACATATTTTAAGCTGCCATTGGTACAAATCTTTGTGAGAAATTATGATACCGACATGAATCATATTTAGGAAAATATGGTTGTGAATAATGGTTTTAGATTTATGCCAAGTCAATTTTCAAGTACACCACTGCCAATACCTATTCAGAGATTTCATAAATTGTTTCATTTGAATCCCATTAAGCGAATGGTTCACCCGAAAGTGAAAATGTGCTGAAAATGTACTCACCCTAATGTTACATTATGGAAGAATAATGGGTTGTAAATTATATTCCGTGTTGACTTTTAAGTTAATTTATGAAGTTCATACCCAAGTTCTGTGATCTGAAAAACATAAAGATCCTTGTTTGCTATAAGATAATGCAGTAAGATGATACATTGAGTTTGATTTCGTTTGTGTTTCAGAATGAATGTTGTGATTGGCCAGTGATCTGAACCAAGCAACTTCAAAAGGAATACCATAAGGCTAGCTTCGAAAAATGTATCCTTTGTACTTTGGCACTGCGATTCTCAGGGCTTAGCACAGAATTCCATCATCTCCAGTACAGTGTGACTTCTAAAGCCATATCGATCCCAGTGCTTATGATGTTTGTGTGTGTGGAGTTTAGTGTACCATCAGCAGGTGCAGAGGAACAGATTAATCAAACTGCAGGGTAAATCTATCCCCTAATCACAGAGCAGGAAGTGTTTGGCTCTCACTCGGTTCTGCTGCATTTAAGGGCCAAACATGGTGAGCCTGTCCATCTTAGATAACTGATGGTGATATCCTGACAGGTATGATGTGCTAAGCCATGAAAAATAGCAAAACTATAAAACTGCTATCAATCTTCGTTTGCTAAGAATGCCTGGGTGAGACGAATCTGACATTTTCTATATACCACATACGATTGAGGTATTAAGAATCTTGATTTTTATATAGATTTGTTGTCAATAAAATGTGATGGACGAAAATTATTTTTAGCCATGTCCTAAGGATGTGTACTGCAATTGTTTTGTCTTGTACTTTAGTATCAAAATATGACTTTTGGAAAACCCTTGAATAATTGTTTATGTCTTATAGTGTTTGGTTGATTGCATTTTCTCAGGGTTTCCATGTATTAATATTAACATTTAACAGACTTTCCCCTCCAAAGTGATATGAGAATAATGAGAATAATTCAAAATTCAATAGTGCACTTAAAAAATAAAATATCATAATTTTGTGTGCCTTGATGTTAATCACTCAGCCAATAAAACAGGGTAAACTTTGAACTGTATTTTACGCATGTACAGTGTACTGGACTCAATTTATTTATTTATTTCAGCCTCATTAATATTTAAATACAAGAATCTGGAGCTAGTTTCGAAACACATGCACAAAAGTCTCATTGGTAAGAGACTCCCACGTAAGAGATGCTTCACACGCTTTGCCAGTTCTTTTAATTGAACAATTAATTTCAATTGAACACCATTTGTGTTTCTATTAATCAACCCTACACATTTACTCCCAATAACACCTATGGAAGATTTAAGGGGGAAAGCAAAACAAATCCCACTCAATTGACTTTTTGGCATTCATGTGTAGAATTAAGCGGTGAATATAAATTGTGAGAGTTTTCACAAAAGTGCTGAATCAGTAACCCAGTGTAATGTGGGGTTTGGTGTTTGGGTTTTGTTTCATGTTCATGTTTTCCATGTATTTTATTTTGTAATTGTTTCATGCTGTCAGTGTCATGCTTCCCTTGCCCTCATGTATCTCTGCCTTGTGTATGTGTCATGTTCTGGTTGGTAGTCTTAGTCATGTGTCTTGTTCCCCATTGGTTTGTTCAAGTCGTGACCCTCTTGTTTGCTATAAGTAGCCCTCATGTTGCCATTGTCTCTCGTCGTGTATTGAAGTTGTAACCCGCTGTTGGTGAGTCTAGTCTGTTTATGCCTTGTCAAGTCTGTGTTTCTAGTCTTGGAATTTGTTTGTATTTTGAATTTCACCTTGTTCGAATAATACTGCACTTGGGTTCTCACTACGCTCGCCTTCAGTGGACGAATTCGTTACACCCAGAGAGTGTGTTGATTTTCCAACATTTAGTCAAGCAGGTCCTCTGAGATTTTAGTTAGTGCGCTACTTTCCTATATCGAGAATGTAAACGTGAGTCTGCATTGCATCATAACGGTGACAAGATAATATACTTGTGCAAGTCATTTGTGTATAATCTAATTCATAAGGCCTCCTGGTCCTTTCTGCAGCTCTGTGATCCTGAGCATTTCCAAATTCAGTTAATGCATATGGAGCCCCGCACATGACATGCAACAAAAAAATAATAAATTGTGGGCATGATTTATTAATTCGTTACCTCGATTTACTAGAACGTGCGCACGATTTAATTCGTTCCCTCGTTTTAAGTAAATCGCGCACTTTATATAAGAATTTGTCCCCTCGTTCCAGGTAAATCGGTGCACGAAATAATTGGTTGTATTTCCTGTCCGCATACCCATTCTCATAAATGTTGCTGCTATGTCATGTCATGTTATGGACAGATACACTTTAATCGGGTTTTATTTTGAGTTGGGAAGGAGTTATAGAGACATTCTCAAAAGCCTTGCAGTGTTGCATGGAATCATTTTAAGTGAGAGGCATCTACATCGTATACTAAGAATTGGAGGACTCTACTGGCAACGTTATGATGACTTAGCGGCTGGTATTGACTAAACTGTTGATAAGCTGCAAGGCTCCGAAAAGATCATGGATATTGTTGGATGTATGAAAAGTGTTTGCAATAAGGTATTTGTATAAAATAAAGGAGTAAGAATCATTGGCTTGTTAGAGAGATGTTTGAGACTTAAACAGTATTTTGCACATGGACCCAACTTTATATGACATACAGACTCTAAAGGCCGCTTTCACCAACAGCGACCCGCAAGTTATTGGGGCCGCCTTTGTAGAAACTACTGAGAGCTTTGGAGGGTGTCCCAAGCTTGTGCAGACTGACATGGGCACAGAGAATGCAGTGGTGAGAGATATTCAGCGGTATTTGCGGAGAAACGGTGAGGACGAAAGCGCAGCAGAACACAGTAACATTATACATTATGCAGTCATACAAGCTGGTGGGGAGTGATGAGAAAGGAGGGAATATAATACTGGATCACACTTCTAGGAGAACTCAAGGATGAAGGATTTTCACCGGTGACGTTTTGGACAGAGCTCTATCACAATTCTCATTCATGTCATTAATCCAGGTAATACTATTTGCACACTCTTTGTATGTATGTATATATTTCAGCACTGGACAGAGATCGGGTCCCTGGGACCCCAATTCACTTTGAAATCAGTGTATAAGATGTAGGCTATAGGCCAAAACTATTCTATTCAGGCATTCGATTTTGTATCTTTTATAGGAGGAGTTAAATTAGATAAAATATGTTTGGAACGCTCACCGCATAAGGCCGTCTAAAAACACCAATGTCCCCTGTGGAATACCGGACGTCATGTGTATATGGCACCTCACCTGTGGGGTGTGGAAGACCATGTTGTTCCACTGACTGACGAATTAACTACTTGTAAAGAAAACGGCAAGTTCTTAAGTACTGTGCCATGTGATGAGGACGTGTTTGATTTTTGCACAATTTATAATAGAGGAATTAGGCTTGCAGTTTCCCTCTACAAGAACACAAGCACTTGACCTATATTTACATCTAAGGGATGTTGTGCGTCCACAGATAAGAGAACAGGACAATTAAATAGCCTACACTCATACATTGGCTAAATTTTTGCCTTAATTGCATGCTATTATTCAGTACTGTAAACTGTGTAAATGTTACTATTAATTCATATTCTTGCCTCTTATAAATTGTATATAGTTATTTATTTGATTATCTGTAACTACACTCCATACGTTTGTGATAAATCAATGAATTTATCTGTAGGGTCATATTTACAATCAGAAACAGGATGATTGTCAAGAATTTAGATTTTGTATTCACTTTTAAAATGTCTTGTTTGTCATGGACAGTGTAAAGATATTAATTATAAGGACTGTCTAGAAGAGGTTGAATGCCAGTTCAATGCTTTTATTAGCTTACAGTAAGTTGCAATGAAATTGTATTTTTCACCACTAATTTAATTTGGTGTATTATATGTCAAGGACCACAGAGTTTTAGGCTTTATTTTTACCAATCCCTTAAATCAAGATAACATGTCTTCATTTAATGCTAAAATTAGTCTGTGGCCTAAAGACCATCACCAAAACCATTTTGAAACATCCCTTTCAAAACTCTCAAATATCAGAACACATCAACTTAATTCACAATTTATTTGCAAACTCCAAATATGTAATTATTACAAAAACTCTGAAAAATAAATACACATTTGGAATATTTGATGTTCACAAGCAATTAACATAAGTGTAATTTCCTGTATGAACAACTTTAACCAAATCAAGTAGAAACCAACTAATACATAGTTCTAAGCCACATAATGTTTGCCGTTTAATTAAGGTATAAGTCTGGGCACATCCTATTGCATGGTGCATTCCTACACTAAGGATGAATTCATATCTGATCATTTAATATTTACTTTTACATTCTGTTCTACGTCAAGTTCCCCTGAACAAAATATCTAGCTGGAGTCAAACAACTCTAGAAAATTAGCAACTTAACTTGAATTTTGAACTTGAACTTTCACTTAATAGCTGAAAATTATGTTATGTGATTTCTTGGATCCTCCAGCTTATAATTTATGTCACATATTTTTAATTACATATTTCGTAGACACTACACAAGTATGTGTTAAGGCTTAGCAGTGGTTGATGTGGTGTTCTGTGATTTAAAAGTGTTTCCATAACAAAAAAGATTCTGCATTTTGTTTGCAAATGTAAACCTCTACCAGTGTGTCACAAATGCCTTACATTTTCATCTTCAAGCTTCTTAATCACTTCATCATCTGTTGCGCTTCATTAAGAAATTTCTCAGATGAGCATCCATGCTGATTTTATAAGAATCCTAAAACACGTGAAATCAGTCAATGTCATTGCATCACTTCAATACTAACAATTCCTTGAATTTGCAGATACGTACGAAAAATACCACCTTACAAACTTGTAACCTAGGCCTACACGTACAGAGTTTGCACTTGAGATTTCAGGGTATGGAAAGAAATCAATCTGAAACTGGATTGTATGGCACAGAACTAGAAAGAACAGCCTATGAAATTACTATTTGAAATTACAAAACGTGGTAGCACAAACACTATGCCATTTGCTGTATTCATTCACTTCCACTCAATAAAATATGATGGTGTACTAAACAATGGTTTAAAATGTTACAGTATAGTATATAATTTAGATTTGTTTTGTAAAGTAATGATGATAGCTATAACTTACCAATCAGCATATCAAGACAGGACCGTAAAGGAAGCAGCCTGTTCACAAAGAAGGCAGATACCGATACGATATGTAGCCTACTGAAACATGAATAAAGCACCAGCACCTGTTAGGAGGTAATGATTAAAACGTGTGCACGACTTACCTAGAACGAGAGCACGAATTAGTATATCAAGCGCAAGATTTACTTCAAATGAGGGAACAAATTATTAAAATGTGTGCACGTTCTAGTAAATCGAGGGAACAAATTAATAAATTGTGCCCACAAATTATTACTTTTTCTTGCATGTCATGTGCGGAGCGCCATAGTAAAATGCCTGTGTGCTGCAATGATTGTCACAATTCACTCAGGGAGCAAGACGACGAGTAAACGAGAGTTCTTTAATAATCACAGAGACAGGGACATTCAAAAACTAGACCGACAAACAAGAACTGAAAGGACTAAGGCTTTTAAAGGCAGGATAATTGGGGAGGAACGAAACACACCTGGAATCAAATGGAACACAATCAACATGAGAAGAAACGGGATCACGGGGCAAAAACACACAGACAATAGTCCATATCTGACAAAGGTGGATGCAACAAAGCATTGATGATACATTAGTGAAGCTCTTCTAGCCAGTGCACCACCCCCCAACAGTATCTCTCATCCGTCAAATCTGTCTTACATACTTGTAACGTCATGGCAGTTTGCAGGAAGCACGGTTAGGATCATTCTCATCCAGCAACCATTTTCAAAAACATTTCAAAACCTTTTACTACTTCTATTTTTACTTCACAGTGAAGGACTGGAGTTGTGTGGATATTGTGATGTTTTATAGATGTGTGACACCATCACGCGAGGGGCCTTGGTGGCAGTGATGTAATTTTAATCTCAAATCTGTCCTTTTCATTTGGGTGAATACACTTTTGTTAGGTATTGAGTTAGGGGTGAGGCAACGACGCAAGCATGAATTGTCTCTTTATTAATAATAAAATGAAATAAAACTGGAACAGCAATGCAGGGAAACCAAATACATCGCTCCACAACATACAACTATCAAAACGGATTAAAGAGGCAATACAACAGAGCCACCCAAGCGCTCCCTCTCAACAAAGGAAAGCGAGAGGAGTGCCAACTCGAGTCACCAAATAAGAATAAACTAGACCAGAAGTGACAGACCCTGACACCTTACTGCACAAACTATGCACTATGTTGCCATTCACACTGAATGGCCATTACCATTTATTATATATGTATATGTATAATATATCTATATATATGTATAGGTATCTTATCTATATATATATATATATATGTATATATATATTGTATATGTATGTATATAATATGGATATATGTAATATATGTATATGTATATATATATATATATATAGTATCATATGTATATGTATATATGTATATATGTATATACATATATACATATATACACATATACATATACTGTATTCGATGTATATGTGTAGAGAATATTTATTATATGTATATATATATATATGTAATATGTATATATATATATAGATATAATAGATTATGTCTATGTATCGTATATAGCTGTATATATATGTATATGTAGATGTATAGTATTATGTATATGTATATGTATCAGTATATGTATATGTATGTGTAGATGTATATGTTATATGTATGTATATGTATATGTATATGTATAGTCAACTATTTATAGTATATATAGTATGTATGTATATATGTCTGTATGTATTATATGATATATGTATATCTGTCATAGGTATATATGTATATATGTATTATGTATAGATGTATATATGTAATATAGGTATATATGAATATGTATGTATATATGTATATTGTATGTATATATGGGTATATGTATATATTCTATATGTAATATGTGTATATGTGTAGATGGTGTATATATGTATATGTGTCTATGCTGGATATGTGTATATGTGTGGTGTGTATATGTGTGTATGTGCTGTATGTGTGTATGGTGTATGTGGGTAGGGGGTATGTGTGTATGTGTGATGTGTGTATGTGCTATGGTGTTATGTGTGTATGTGTGTGTGTAGTGTGTAAGTGTGTATATGTGTGTATAGTGGTCTATGTGTATATGTGTTTGTGTGTATATGTGTGTGTGTGTATATGTGTATATGTGTATATGTGTGAGTGTGTATGTGTGTATATGTGTATATGTGTGTTATATGTGTGTGTGTGTGTGTATATGTGTGTATATGTGTGTATATGTGTGTATGTGTATATGGTGTGTAATGTGTTGTATCGTGTGTGGATAGGTGGGATAGGTGTATATGTGTGTATATGTTGTGTATATGTGTGTCTATGTTGGTATATTTGTATATGTGGGTATAGGTGTGTTATGTGTTGATATGTGTGTATATGTGTATAATGTGTATATATCGTGTATATATGTTATAAATGGTTCTGACTGAAGTCTTAGATTTATCTGTCACCAGACAGCTTTGGCTCATCTATGCTCAGATTTAGAGACCTGACTGTAAAACCTAATATCATAACATTCAAAACTCGCATTTTAAAAAATCTAAAGCAGTTGTTCTCAGTTCCAGGCTTGGTATAATTACTGCACTTTGCCGTTGGCAACAAACATTTGAGTACTATTTCAATATCTCATTCTTCCATATGAACAAGTGCACCACACAATCAAACTTTAATGATTTCCAGTGTTTATCTGGTTGCCCTGCATATTTCATAAATATTGCTTACCTTCAATAATAAACTTTGCTGTGCAGCTCATCCGCATTTGTATTACAGACATGAATGATACTCAAATTGTACAGTTTGTCGAGGAGAGTTGTGCTGTTACTTTTCTAAATGATCAGACTAATGATTTTTGCCTGAGGAAAGATACAATTACCGAAACTGGGGAACTGATCCATATAGAGATCGGAATTTCATAGATAGTTAAGTGTTGGCAAGTAAAAAGTTCCTGCATGGCGAGTATTTAGCAATGTCCTGGTAGCAACCCACAACACCCTAACACTGCAGCATTAAACATTTTTTTTATTATTATTTTTATTCAAACAATAAGCAATCTAATTGTTTTTGTATTGTTTCTTTCATCTCCATCAATTACTTAATGGCTTTTCCATTAATATGTACAGCAAACATGACCCCCTTCTTAAAATTAAAGTCAAATAAAAAATACAGTGCGTCATGTGGTGACAGTTTCTGCCTCAGGGCATCCTAGCCTACCATCATGTTATGTTGAGCCTGCTTGATCATAGTCCAGACCAATGTGCTTTGAGCAGATATGTCAATTACGTGTCAATGATCATGTGCTTCACACACTCATGAGAGAGACAACATACTGTGAGCTGTGGAACATATGTATATGTAAAGCAGTCAGGCTCTTTGTGTACCCGAGAGAGCTTGCTTTCGAACAGATGGGCGGTGATCTCCTCAACCTGCATCTTTTAATAAGGATTACTCATAGATTCAAGAACAGGTGTTGGAGAATTCCTTGAGCAAGCTGTTGTGTGGGCACTTCTTAAACCACAGCAACCTTTTAAATGCCAATTAATCTTCACACATTTGTTAGGCTGAGGCCTGGGAAACCTCTAGTCCCACAGCACGTCAAAGTTACATGTGGGTGTTTGTGTGTATGTGTGGCAAACATGCAAAGCAAGAGTGAGATAAGAAATAGAGATATTTTAGTGGTTTCAGTGTTACTCAAACTTGACAGTTTGACGGGTAAACACAAGAAGATTCAACAAGTGTTGGAGAGTCAACTGAAACTTATAAATATATTTTGTAGTTTCAGAAGAGATTTCAATGATGTCTAATTCTGCACTCAGATTTGCCAACACTGTAAAAAATAATAATAATAAAAATGAAGCTTTTTAGTTGCCTACACTCAAGTGAACTAAATGAATGTTAAATAGTCAATATAACTCAAATAGTTTTGACATGAATATATATAATCTTTTATTGCACCAAAAAAAAAAAAAAAATAACAATCTCAATAACAATTTGATACATACAGTATACATACAGAAATTCTGATTCTGGAATCATGAACTGAGGTGGGGTGGTTTATTAATTTCTCAGTTTGAACACTCTCAGTTTCTGTTTATATGACAGTTTGAAGCTGCTGGCAGTGTTGTAATAATTACAGCAGAAATACATGAATGAATATGGGGGCCTTCAAATATTTCATTGAACCAAAAAAAAGTTGAGAACCACTGTTTTAAACAACAAACTGTTACTATATTTGCTTATTATAAGCAAGTTTGTCATTTTTAATACATTTACAAATGGTGTTCTTCAGAATTAATAGTAATTTAACTCTATTCATAGATGAATTATTAATAGTATTAATAAAAAACATTTTTTATTAATTACAAAATACTGGCATAATTTACTCATATTGCAGTGCTGCTGGGTGCTCAAGTATTATAACGTATTTTATTTTTATTATTATTATTATATTTTTGTGATTGTGTCAGTGGCCGCATCACAGCTCGGTCACAGCCATTGAAAGTACAGCATGACACAAGAATCCACAATTCCATTTGTAGCTCATTTTAATAACAAAAAAGAAATTCAATATTAATCGCATTTCAAAGCACACCTGTGATTGCTACAAAATGAACCTCTTTTGAAGGCTAAAAATACATTACAGTTCAATTTTAACACAAAAACTCTGTATGCTGGTTGTATTAGACAAAAATATTAAAAGAGGCTTATAAAAGTTTCAAATGTATAAATTACATAACATTAGACAAAATACAAAAGTATACCATAGAGAAAAGCTAAATAATTCACAAAAAAATATGTTTGTAAGGTCAGGGTTAGTTTTAGAAACAATAAACAATAGATATATTGTTCAAACTTTCGTAGTTGCACTTTCATATTTTATGTGATGAACTACACCTATGGATAAAACACCTGTCTGAAGAGGAAATTACTTTGCCTCTTCCTTTTATATTTTCTATCTAATGTAGTGATGTTAGTGCTCATCCATCCATCCATCTTTGTCATTCTATCTAGTTTTGCTGTTTTAATTTATTTGATATATCTGCCATATCAGTCCATATGTGAGTTTAAGTTTACTCTTATGTTTAAAAACTGATTCATTGATTCATGACTTAATTTCCACAATTAAATATTTAATATAGGAGAAAATGTTTTTTTGTTTTTTTTAGCAAACAGAAAACACCCAATAATTCAAACATGACAAAGCAATGTGGGCAACTGTGCTATGTGCATGCTTTTGATGGTGAATTTAAGAGTCAAGGATAGTACATGTACACATTTCTGTTTGAATTATTGCTTTATCTATAAAGCATATGGCTGCAGTTTGATAAATCAATATTTATCTCTGTTTCTTTAGAATATGTTGAGAGATGTTACTTGTAGAAACATACTTTCCTCATGAAACTGTCATGTGTTTGCTTCCTTTCTGTAAGGTGAAAGCATCTCTATATTTTATATGTGCAAACTTCAAATTCTTCTTAACTTATGAATTAATAACTATTGCTGTGGGGTGGAGGGAAATCTTGCAATTTTATGAAAATTGCTCTGATAATATAAACCGAAGGATCTCATATCTCCCCGTCATGTCCTCACAGCTGGGTGAAATATTATTCAAATGTGAATCAGGCATAAATTACAAATATGGGTTGGGGGGAAGGGCAGTGGGGGGAAATAGTTTTTCTCTTTCTCTGCAGTGGAAAAATATTTAATGTGCAATTGCTGGAGCCATCAGATGTCGAACCACAGCATGTGCAAATGACTTGTACTCGTGATTTTATCAGTGGCCGCATCACAGCTCAGTCACAGCCAATGAAAGTATAGCTTGGTACAAGAATCCACAATTCCATTTATAGCTCATTTTAATAACAAAAAAAGACATGCAATATGAGTTGCATTTCAAAGCACACCTGTGATTTCTACAAAATTAACCACTTTTGAAGGCTAAAAATACATCAGAGAGCTTGACACAAAGACTCTGTATGGGTTGTATTAGACAAAAACATTAAAAGAGGCTTATAAAACTTTAAAATGTGTAAGTGTCATAACATTAGGCACAATACAAAAATATAACATACAGGCAAAATATTTCACAAAAAAAAATGTTTTTTTGGTTAGTGTTAGAATCATATTTAAACAATAAACAATAGATATGTTCAGACATTCATATTCATATGTGCACTTTCATATTTTATGTGATGAGCTATGGATATGGAACCTGTCTGAAGAGGAAATTACTTTGCCTCTTCCTTTTATATTTTCTATCTAATGTAGTGATGTTAGTGCTCATCCATCCATCTCTTTTTCATTCTATCTAAATTTTGCTGTTTTAAATTTGCTCTTTCTGTCATATCAATCTATATGTGGTTTAAGTTTACGTCTCTGTTTATATCTATTCATTTTTCTTCTAAAACTGTGAACTGGGGTGTACTTCAAACATCTATAATTGCTGTTCAGCCGCTGGTCCATATTGTATAAATAAAATCACATATATTTATTATTATTGTTTTTGTGGCAAGACTTGGAAGAGTGATGATAAGACAGATAAACATAGTAACAGGGAATCATTATTCCAGAGAGTTTTGCCTTAAAACCTGTATTATAAAAAAGCCAGTGTAATTCTTTTCTCCATTACCTTATAAAGATAAATATTTTCTGCGTGGCTATAGAGACATCTCACCTGAAAAAAAAAGCTTTTAAGAAAGCTCTGGAGAGGAGGCGCCCCCCACTCTCATCTTTTATCAATCATCCTCTTTTAAAGGTTTTTTTTCTTTGATGTATTGAGAAAGCCTGCCCTACACTTTAACTCGTGCAGTGCTGTTCAGGTCTATCACTGCATCAGAACAGCTCGCTCTGAACCACAGAAAGATCGGCAGGACATTTCTGTCTTTAAGTTCTTGTGATCCAGGCACGTTTTCAACAAGATTTTTTTTCTTTTTTTTAAGAATACCAATTTTATTTATGGCTATCTGTACATTAATCTGTCTTTCTGTCTTTCCGTCACATCCTGGTCTTATTCACAGTGCAAGTGATTCCCGACAATAAATAAAAATAAATAAATAATAATACTTTTAATCAAAAGAATTTCCTCATGGATAAAATACAATTATATATCCTGTTTCATCAGATTGTGAAAATACTCAGGGTTGTGAACAAGGTTTCTTGTTGACATTAACATGCAAACTGATGTTGTCATGTAATTTAATGCAATGCTTCTCTGTTTACAGATCTTAAATATTCCATTGATTTCACTTCTGTGCTATGTTGACTGAGGGTCTACTCTTTTAAAGGAATATTCCAGGTTAAATACATCTTCACCTCTATTAAAAAGGCAGACATGCTGTCAAATTACAGCAGAATTACATTTCCTCTTTCAGCTTGTACACATGTACAGTAACGCACTTACAATGAAAGTCTAAAGGCATTTTTTGCAACATACAGTAAATGTTTAAAATATGAAACTGTCACTATGTTGTGAAAATACAACTATAACACTTAAGCATTTAAATCGAAATCTTTTAACCCTGTTATCCTTTAATAGACGTGTTTCAATTTAATACAGAATCTTTAATGCAAGCAACCCTAAACTAAAATACAATTATGCATGATTATTTAACTCTTTCATTGTGAATTATAATCTCATTAAATGGTTTTAATGCACATGGGCAAAATCATCAAATCATCCCCATAGCTAAAACACAACTCTCTGGTGGGCAGTGCATCTTCAAGAATAAACTTCCATTTGAATTTGCTCCTTCCGTAAAAGACACTCATCCATCCCCACTGGCTGCTCGTGGCAAACAAACACAAATGGAGCATTAATCAGAATTCTCTGCAGAGAGTATGATTGCGGCTGCCTCCATCTTTACTGATGAACAGGGAAAAGCAGAGTTCATGCTGATACAGAGACTGCCAGACTGGATTGGCTTTTCCCAGCATCCGCCACTGTTAGTTTTCACTCTGGACTTCCTGATGTGAGTAGACCTGGCCTTATTCTGAAGACCTGAAGAAAGAGATATTTTTCTGTGAAATAAAGGAAAGTAAAGGCAAGACACTTCAGGTGACTAGGATAAAAGTAAGGATTAATAGGTGAGGACTAAAATAACAGATATCACCATATTACATCACTTGATTGAGGCACTACTTTTGCATTATCAATACATTAATATTTAGAAGAAAAAAATAATAATATATATACATTTGCCATTGCTCACTTTCATGTTGTTCGAAATCCATATGAGTTTCTTTCGTGCGTGGATAAGGAGATATTTAGGAGGTGTTATTTTCCACACACTGGACATGTGTGTTAGAACCTATTCCGTCTAAGCTACTAAAAGAGGTGCTTCCAGTAGTCATAGATCCTCTTCTGAATATTCATTTGTCACTGTCATTAGGATATGTCCCAAAATCCATCAAACTTGCTGTTATTAATCCTCCCATTATAAAACACAACTTGATCCTAGAGAATTAGTAAATTACAGACCGATCTCAAATCTCCCTTTTCGGTTACAAATATTAGAAAAGGCAGTATCCTTTCAGCTATGTTCCTTCTTAGAGAGAAATGGTATCTGTGAGAATTTCCAGTCAGGATTTAGACCATATCATAGTACTGAGACTTCTCTCTCCAGAGTTACAAATTACTTGCTCTTATCATCTGATCAAGGTTGTATATCTCTATTACTGCTACTGGATGTTAGCGCTGTGTTTGACACTACAGACCACAAAAATATTTTGAGCAGACTACAAAAATTATGTTGGCATTAGTGGTATTGCATTGGCTTGGCATGATTCAAATCTTACTTATCTGACCGTCATCAATTCGTAGCAGTGAATGAAGAGGTATAATATTGATCACAAGTACAGTATGGAGGACCACAAGGCTCAGTACTAGAACCGCTGCTTTTCATGCGTTCCTCTTACCCTTCGGTGATATCTTAAAGGAAACATGGTTTTAGCTTTCACTGTTATGCTGTTTATACTCAGCTCTATATTTCTTTGCGGCCCAACAAAGCATACCAGTTTGCCAAACTAACAGAATATATGGTAACACTTTATAATAAATCTCAATTATAAATCCTTAACAAACATTATGTAATGCTTAACAGATCATTAGTTAATACATATTCACAAAGCTAGAAATATGAGATAATGCTCTAGTTGATGTTTACTAATGAACTTACTAAACATTACCTAATGACTGACGTATAATTATTTAATGTACATTGAAGTGCTTACACATGTCAGTAAACTTTCAGTTCATATGATCTTCATTTGTTGGTCTTTGTATGTTGTGTAGATCTCTATTTACACATCTTAACAAATTATCTATAAATTTTGTGTTCATGTTTTCGCAGTACCCAATCTAAAGTGGAAACTATTCATCATCTGCAAATGTTTATAAATGTTTACTAATCATTAATAACTTTATGAGCATTCATCTCAATGGCAAAAGGTGTCCAGAAAAGTAGTTTTTGCAGTAGCCAATCTAAAATTGAAAATATTCATCATTTGTAAATGTTTATAAACGATTACTAATCATTTAGTATCTTTATGGGGATTGGACTTTTAGCTAATGTAACATGGTTTGTGTAAAGGGTGGCTGGTTAAGTTTAGCTAAATGCTTGCTAAAGACATAACAGATTGTAATTTTGGTGCAAAAAAAAAGTTTTTATTACCTCAACACTCACATTAGTATACTACTCTTCAGTATATCATTAAACAGGATATTCCTTGAGTCATAAATAAACGGGAAATCAAATCAATTTTTTTAAAAGAAAATACTTGTTAATTTATCATAACAATATAATATAAACAGATTGAACCATGTTCCCTTACAGTAATCAAACTGACCCCTGTACATTTCTGACCCCTTAACCAACCCTTAAAATGACCCAAACCACCAAACCTGTCCTTAACCTTATTTATTTATTTATATTAAATAAGTACTTTTTAATAATTCACAATGTATGTATAGTGCCACAATCAATCAATAAATAATTGAATAAAAGTTTTCAGTACAAATTAGCACAAGTCAAGATGCGATACCAAACAGGACCACAGGGAGATGCCAAAGACCACTAAATCGCCTGCCTACTATATGGATCCATTCAGAATCGTTAAATTTCTGACTACTAACTGTTTGAATTCGTTTACTGGATCATTGGACTTTGCAGGAGTTTACCGGTTTAAAATGATGTGATCGCAAAAGCCTGCTTCTTTTAATTTTAAGATATTATTTTCGTTATAAAGTACTGATTCAAATTAGTAATCAATAATTAATTATTATACTACTACTCTGGCGCCTCCCCTGACATGCTCTCGCGCCCCACACACACACTCCGCTTGCATTCATTTACGTGATTGGTCGAGATGAGAGGTGATCCCGCCTGGGTAGTGTGATTTATATAGTGTCCTTTCTAATCAAATTATGGGATCATATAATCTCCCAGACCCTGACGGTTTTACTCTGAGTACCGGCAGAAGTGCCGGTGTTGTGCCGAATTCTGCACCCCTGCCAGATTATGCACCCCCTCGTTCGCTACTTGATTGCCTAATCCTAACCCCACCCCTAATTCTAACCCCTCCCCCACACCTACTCCTTAAACCTACCAATACTAGGGGTGCATAATCTGGCAGGGTGCAAATTTCGGCACTACACCGGTATGCACAAAAAAGTGCAGGTACTCTAACGGCTAAAATATAGAAGTGCCGGTACTCTGGGGCGGTATCATGCCTCAATAACAGCAGAAGTGTTGTGCATTAACACAAGCTTTTAATCATTTTATAACATCTGTTCAAATCATTTGTAGATTTTCAATAAGTGCATGATCATATGGAATTGAAAGTTTAATGACATTCGTAAGCATTTTAACTTGCATGAAATAATGATTTGTTTTGATATTCTTACGTTTATTAGCAAAGATTAACAAGCACATTATCTCATGTTTCTATTTCTGAATATATACTGACTAATGATCCATTATGCATTATTTAATGTTTATTAAGGAAAGTTAATTATAAAGTGTTCCCGAATATATATATATATACACACACACACACACACACACACACACACATACTGTATATATTATATATATAATATTATATATTAGATATATATAATATATATTATACACTCTTGTTGTGTGTGGTTTTGTGTATGTATATATATATTATATATATATATATATATTATATATATATATTATATATATATACAGTATATATATAGTTAATATAACAAACTGGATGACAAGTTATTTCCTACTGCTAAATTCTGAAAAAAACAGAGGTGTCAAATATTGGACCAAAAACCTCCGCATGTAATAACCTTGAACACTGTCTAACGCTAAATGGCTGCTTTATCAATTATCCGTCATCAGTTAGAAACCAAGGTGTGCTATTTGATCTTTCCTTTGAAAACCATGTTTCTAGCATTTGTAAAACCACCTTTTTCCATCTTAAAAATATATCAAAATTACGACCTATGCTCTATGTCAAATGCAGAAATGTTAGTTCATGCGTCCATGACCTCAAGGTTAGATTATTGTATGCTTTATTGGCTGTCGCTCTGCATGCTTAATAAACTGGTATAAAATACAGTAGCTAGAGTTCTTATTAGAACCAGAAAGTACGACCAAATTAGCCCAGTTCTGTCAACTCTGCACTGGCTTCCTATTGAACAATATGTACATTTTAAAATCTTGCTAATTACTTATAAAACCCGGAATGGGTTAGCTCCTCAGTACTTGAGCTGGGAACACTTCCCATAACACCCGATGTACTCGTTACATCATAAGAAGAATGGCATCTATGCTAATATTAGTCTTTTTCCTTCTTATTCCGATGTCACCGCAGCCACCCAGATGCAGTCCATTTTCAGACCAGATGGTGGATCAGCACCAAGAAAGGACCTCTACAGCCCTGAATGTCAGAGGAGACCATGTCAACTAGATGAGCACCAGAGACAGATCCCCTGCGAAGACTTCGTCAACTAGACGGCCATCAGGACAAGACCATGGGAACCAAACATTTACCTATAGTGTCTTGTCCTAAGAACACACTTTAGTTTGGCATTCAAACGTTTTTGCACAAAAGGTTTTTCATACAATGTATTTCAATAACATCTTGAATATGTCACATTTTAAACAGACTGTTCATGTTTGTATGTGTTAAAACATGAGGGACATTTAAGACCTAAAATCACAAATAATTGCTAAATATCAGTATCACATGATTTCAGAAATCATACTCTGTTATGGTTTTTGTCCTCCTGGAGCTGTTTCTATTTCCTATCCACTTTATGGGTGAACTATCACTTTAAGGTGTTTTACAAGCAGAATTAAAGATCTGACATAAAATAATAACATTTTTATGAGCTAAGATACCGCATAGTGTTTTAGTTTGACAAGAAAAAGCAATAAAGCAGCAGCATACAGTTAATACAAATAACTTAGAATTAATTAGGTGTAATTTCTTTGTATGGGGTTTAAATTAATCTTTTTTTCTTGTTTCTCTGGAAAGCTTTACAGTCCAGAGACAGAGTGGAAGTAAACCAAGGGGAACACAAGCAATTTATAAAAAAAAGATAGATTTCATTTACAACATTAATGGATTGGATGGAGAAGCCAACAGCTTTCCAGCTTGCACACAAACCTTAAACGGTTACTGATGTCTGACAATGGAAAGTCATTTGAAATGCATAGAGATTGGTGCCATGGAAGAGGGTATCTGTGGTAGTTGATATCATTTTTGATTAGTAAACTGTCAGGGTGAAATTCACATGACCGTTGGACTCCCCAACATTACTTTCCCAGGAGCCAGATGGATATAGTAATCCCAATCACTTACCAATATTCAACAGTTAATATTTCATTACTTCCAACCTGCGTCACAATCAGTTTTTTCACACTCCATTACTTAGTGATGTGACTCAAAGACGAAATATTCGATCAGATTCACAATGTTCTCTCCAGCAAGGCTGAGGTTTTTCTATACTGATTTAGCATTAACTTTCAGGGAGGATATTAAAGTTGCATCAGGGTAAATTACATGTCTGTCTCAGGAGCGCAAGGAAATTAACTTTAAGGTAGTGTACCTTGGAACTGTTAATACAACATGCTCCACATCTAATAACTTAAAATGAAGACTACTGCTGAAAACATCATTTCTGTTTTGCTTTATGAAATTTAATCTGAAAAAAATGGATCACTGTGACTATTAACAGTAGCTTAACAAACATCAATCAAACTGGCACACTCTTCACTCTTTTATGACTACATATCATTTTTTTACAGTTTTTTTACTCTGTAAAAATAGTAAATGATAACCTTACCGTAAAGGAATAGTTCATCCAAAAATGAAAATTTGCTGAGCAATTTCTCATCCTTAGTCATCCAATATGTAGATGAGTATGTGTCTTTATCAGAACAGATTTGTAGAAATTTAGCATTACATCACTTTCTTACCAATGGATCCTCTGCAGTGAATGGGTGCCGTCAGAATAAGAGTCCAAACAGCTGATAAAAACATCACAATAATCCACAAGTAATCCACACAACTCCAGCCCATCAATTAACATCTCAAGTGAAATGCTGTGTGTTTGTAAGAAATTTAGATGTTACCATTTTTAGGATACCATTTTTTACAAGTGTAATTTACGTTTATTTAGTTTTTATTTTAGTTTTAGTATGGTATTGCCAAAGTTACATTGATCAGTTTTAATTAATGATAATAACAACATAACAACCACATAGAACAGTCTTGCAACTTTCTAGCAAGGCCATCACAAGTATTCAACATGAGCCTTAAATAACCTTCAAACTGTTTTAATCATGTCCTTTTTTTCTTATTATTCAGAAGAATAAAGTGCAAAATAAGTATTCTGATGATTCACCGGACCATCATTATATTAACCCTCTGGCATTTCCTTCCCACAATTTTACTTGCATTGTAATATTGAGATTTCACTGTGGTGAGTTTATTGGTTCATTATTATTATATATATTTTGAAAAGTACCTAAACTAAGTCCTTCTTTCATAGTCACTGCATGTTCTAAAAATAATTCAGAGAGAGCACCACACACATCATAAGCGCTGGAAGTGGTACTCTGTGACAGAAGAGCTTATTTGAAAACTTCCTTCTCTGTGATGAGGCATAGCATTTCAGCCCACTTGCATAAATTACATTAAAAATAGATATTCTAAAAGAGTTTTCCAGAACCACAAGCCCAACTGTCATGCCATCATTATTATCTTATCAGACCACCCTTTGAAATGCCCCTTGTGATATGTATAATTTGCATAAATACACACACCACATAATTTCTACAGTATAGAGTTAGTTCATATAACTTGAAAAATAATTGCATGGCTTTTTTTAGCTTAGTTCATTTAAATAATATTTAATTATTAATTACTTTTTAATTATTAACACCATACAAGTATGTAGTTCCTGCGTATGCACCTTGTGTTTCGTGCACTGATTGAATCTATGGTGGCATGGCAAAATAAATAATTTTTCTTTGTAAGTTGTAAGCTTTGTGTCACAAAATGATGGTAAAAAACATGTCTACTGAGTTTTCATTAAGTGCAGCACACAAATACAAAAAAACACACCTGTGTAGTATGATTCACATACACATACACTGCCACCTGACCTAGATTCACAAATTACTTGTTTGATATGAAGCTCTTACTGAATCGTTCAAAAATTTTTTGCAAGGTATCCATTTGAATCAAATGAAACCTTCTCTGAATGAACTCCATCAGAGAGGTTACTTAATTAGCATACACTCACAAGCCACTTTATTAGGTAGCCTAGCCTACACCTTGCTAGTACCGGGTTGGACCCCCTTTTGCCTTCAGAACTGCCTTAATTCTACGTTGGCACAGATTCAACAAGGTGCTGGAAACATTTATTAGAGATTTTGGTCTATACTGACATGATAGCATATTGCAGTTGCTGCAGATTTGTTAGCTGCACATCCATGATGCGAATCTCCTGTTCTACCACATCCCAAATGTGCTTTTTTGGATTGAGATCCTGTGGCAGTGGAGGCCATTTTAGTGTATTGAACTCATTGTCATGTTCAAGAAACCAATTTGAGGTGATTTGAGCTTTGTGGCATATTATCCTGCTGAAAGTAACCATAAGATAGGTACACTCTGGTCATAAAAGGGATGGACATGGTCAGCAACAATACTCAGGTGAGCTGTTGTGTTTCAACAATGCTCAATTGGTACTTAAGCCTAGTTCACACTACATGTTACACACGTTGGCAGATCACTGTGCTTTTCCGACTACATGACTTGCTGTCTGTCTTAAAGTCGTTGTAGTGTTCACACTACGCGACACTACATAAATGATCCGCAACAGGGGATCACACACTACACGAGCTGACAACAACTCTGTCACCCAAGGACTCATTGGCTGTAGCTCGTCGTCACACCTGACACCACGTGATGTCAAGTCAGCCGACCGGTCCAGATATTTAGCATGACAGATATTCGTCTGGCATTGGCGACGCGTCAGTGAGCCTCTTTGATGCGTTGTTGAGTAGTTCACACATAAAGATTGCCGAGCGCTGATCACCCGCTGATTTTCCCCCGATCACAGCCCGACCTGTCGGCGAGCTCGTTAACTTGCAAATCAGGCTTAAAACCCTGTGGTGTGAACTAGGCATAAGGGGCCCAAAATAACCCCCACAACATTACACCACCAGAAGCATCCTGAACCACTGATACAAGACAAGATGGATCAATGCTTTCATATTGTTTATGCCAAATTCTGACCATACCATCTGAATGTCGCAAGCTGAAATTGAGACTCATAAGACCAGGAGACCTTTTCCAATCTTCTATTATCCAATTTTGGTGAACCCATGCTAATTAAGGTCTCAGTTTGCTTTTCTTAGCTGACAGGAGCCACTCCTGTCCCAATGTGGTCTTCTGCTGCTATAGCCCATCTGCTTCAAGGTTCGATGTGATGTGTTTTCAGGGATTTTCTTCTGCAGACCTTGGTTGTAACGAGTGGATATTTTTGAGTTACTGTTGCCCTTCTATAAGCTTGAACCAGTCTGACCATTCTCCTGGGACCTCTGGCATCAACAAGGCATTTTTTGCCCACAGAACTGCTGCTCACTGGATATTTTCTCTTTTTTGGACCATTCTCTGTAAACCCTATCAATGGTTGTGATGAACCAACTCATCCTGACACCACAAGACAAAAAGTTACAAAAAATCAATACTATTTCCATAAATCTGTTAAACTATGCAACCATAATTATTAAGCCTCAATCCAGCATGAAGGGAAGAGGGTGAATGTGTACACAACCACAAAACCTTTTTTTTTGTAATATAATCCTATTCAACTTATAAAAAAAGAAAAAGGCTCAATGCTCATGTTTGTCCAACTTACAAAAATCAGAGTATGCTGCAATGAAACACATTAGTTGTGTTACAAGTAAGAACTTTGGAATAGAAAGTACACAAAAATAACTACTGTACTTAAGTAAATCTTTTGCTATTTTTTCATTATTATTTACATTATATAAAAATCAGGTTTACAATATACAATAGCATAGTGTTTTAATTTGTATTAGTGAACATCAATATGATGAAGTTGTTAGAGAAATTCAGCTAAAAACTGACAGAAAGAGTCAGAAAGTAAATTTATGTGCACCCAGAAACTAATTTCACCCTCTGTCACACGTTTAATCAAAAAGAGCGTATCATATTTCATGCATCTCATTTCTGTGATGGAACTTTGAATTTTTGTTCCTCTAAAAATGCAAGTCAACAAATAATTGCCTGCAAGTGAAACAGAACTGGAGCGAATACATCAAGAGGATCTACAGCAGACAATGAAGATCCCTAGGCCAGTCTTTCCTCTGTCTCTCTCCTTTCATCCTCTTCCTCCCCTTCCTCTTATCAAGCCGTTTTAAAGGTTCAGTGTTTTTTGGATGTGATATTGATGAGAAATCACATCAGAGTGTCATCACTACTGTAACGCTGATTGATGACCGTGGGAATGCAAGGGAGGAAGGGTTAACTTATACAACAACCAGTGGATGATGGATGACCATACTCCTCATCACTGCAGTTTCTCCACTGCTTAAGCAGAAACACATGCTGATGACAAAGAAATGAGAGCTGTTTAAGCCACAAATAATCTCACATTGTATGTGTACTGCTAATCATTAATGTACAGTATTTAAATTACAAATAAACTCAGTAATTTGGATATGCCTAATCATTCTTATATTCATACAATAATAGTAAAATAATAGTAATAAAATAATACAATCCTAGTATAAAAAAACAACAACAACAAAAGTATGAATTTAGCAAATGTTAAGTCAAACTGTTTTGGTATATTTTAGCACTGAATACTCTGTACAGATGTACAGAACAGCTGATGTTTATTTATATGCATGTGTATTTTATTCTCATATCTTTATTTTTTATTATATGTGTTGTTGTTGTCTCTGCATACTGGAAGTTTCTTCTGTCACCAGAACAAATTCCTTGTGTGTGCAAACATACTTGGCAATAAAGCTCTTTCTGATTCTCTTCTGATGTGTTTAGATGTAAAGTTAGGGGTGCCCTAACACTAACTTTCATTCACGTTTGGTTTTATGTAACATTTTCATTTTGAATACCCTGTATTACAATAAGTGATAAAAAATGATGATTTGTCATAATGTCCGGGATGTATCATTCGATCATTCGTTTTTTTATTTAATATTGAAAGTAGAAAAATTAGAAAAAGGCTCCTTTTTCGTTTTTTTTTTCAAAAAATTGAAAACAATAGAATTCATCGTTAAATATTCGTTTTCTGGGGGCCAGGGTAATAAAAATGAATAAACAGCTTGAATATTTGTGTTACCGTATCGGTCCCATGACTTCCGTCTGCTAACCATCAAGGTTCACCCTTGTGCTCAATCCTTGCGTCTCACGCACGTACACACTGTTTGCCATTCACCCTGGACGTACATTCCCATCATTTCTTCATCGATTGCACACAGCACTGATTGCACACAGCTGTTTCCTATCACTCACTCACTATTTAACACTCAATCTCACTCCTTTCTAACTGCCGAGTATTGTTTAGCGTTTATCGTTTTGATAGCTACACTACGGAGCCTGTTGAGTTTACCCTGCCTTAGCTTAGTCTGCCTCTTCTGTTTTTTTGGTTTCTGATCTTTGCCTGTTTTCCTTGATTTATCCCCTCTAGTCTCGCCCTTTAGATTCTGTTCGCCGATCGTTGACCTACGCTAGCCCTAGGACTATTTTTGTGTCTTGCCCGCCATATACCTGTTTGCCCTTGTTTGACCCTGAATGTGTTTCTGATCTCTCTGCTTAATAAAGCTTGCACATGGATCCGCAAGTCTCACATCTCGTCAGCCCCGTAACAAATAACCTCGCCCACACTAGGATCCAGCATTTCTCTAAATGACACCGCTCAAGTGCTATTACCTCGACATGGGCACAAGATCGCTTGAGAGTTATATTCAAGTATCTAGCATTGCTGTATTTACTCTTATTTCCGCTGATTTGTGTGTTGTAGGACTTTTTCTGTGTGGCAAGTTAATCAAACACTGGGGAAAGTTAAACTCATTTCCGGCGGGTCGCGGTGTGGATGGGGGGTCGTGTCGTTCATCTCGTTGATTCATGGGTGGGGGGTTATGGACTATGCTCGCGGTGTGTTAACTGTCTTCAGTCCACTGGGGGTGTCGTGCGGAGGAGGATGTCGACACTGTGGGGGCGTTTGTGACCATAAATGCGGCGAGCCGAGAGACCTGATGGCAAAATTCGGACACAACTCAGCGCCCCGGTTGGGTTCACACTTCCATTCGTGAATCAAGTCAATCACAGCTGATCTCTGCCGGAGTCGAGTCAATCACAACAGATTCTTCCTGTATCAGTCTATCACAGTTGATCTTCTCCCGGAGGTCCCAAGTCTAAGTCACGGTTTACTTCCTGAGTCTAGTGCAAGTCACAGCTGATATTCAGATCGAGCAATCACGGTTTGATCATCATTAGTCAGGTCAAGTCGAGTTTCATTTATCTGAGTCTGTATTCACAGCTGATATTCATGTCAGTCTATCAATCCTCAGCTGATCGTCAGGAGTCCAGTCACGTTACAGTTTATTATCATGATCTGTCTAGTCACAGTTGTTCTTCATGAGTCAAGTCAGGTCACAGCTGTTCTTCATGAGGCAAGTCCAGTCACAGCTGTTCTTCATGAGGCAAGTCAGGTCACAGCTGATCTTCATGAACCAAGTCACGTCATAGCTGATCTTATGATCCAGTCAAGTCACAGCTTATCTGCGAGAGCCTCGTCACGTCTCAGCTGATCTTCCAGAGTCTCGTCACTTCACAGCTGATCGTCCAGAGTTTCGTCACGTCATAGCTGATCATCCAGAATCACGTCGCATCACAGCTGATCATCTAGAGTCATGTCACGTCCTGTCTGTTACACCCAGATTATCAAGGTCAGCCCTTCGGTATCCCAGTCTGGTGTCCAGTGTTAGGGATGCACCGTTGGTGTCTGCACGCACCGCTGGTATCCCCAAACCCACTCACGCTAACCCTTCTGTTCATGAACTAATTCCCCTGTCTGCAGCACTTCCCATTTGGGGGGTTGCTTTATGGTGTGTCTGGGCCGTGTACTCCACTGCCGATTTGCTAGAGGTAGCGGCACCAGCTACAACATCTCCAGTGGTGGCGGCTTACGCTGCAGAACCTCTCGAGGTAGTGGTGTCCGTTGCTGTGCTCCCAGAGGCCATGGTGTTCGCTGCAGTCTCTTCAGAGGTGGCGGTGCATGCCGCAAAACCTCCCGAAACGGCGGTGCTCGCTTCAACTCCTTGCGTGGTGGCGGCACCCAGAAACGCACTTTCAACCTGTCATGTCACTGCCATGAACAATTGTTCTGTCTCAACCCGGCCGCAGAGCCGTTTGCTACTCCCTGCTTGTCCTGTCACGCTATGGATGCCGTCTGTGAACTCCCTGCTTGTCCTGTCACGGCTATGGAGGCCGTCTGCAAATCCTTGTCCGGTCGTGTCATGGCTATGGAGGCTGTCTGTGAACCCTCTGCCCGTCCTGTCACGGCTATAGAGGCTGGTTGCGAACTCCCTGCTCGTCCTGTCACAGCGATAGAGGCCGATTGCGAGCTCCCTGCCCGTCCTGTCACAGCTATAGAGGCCATTTGCGAACTCCCTGCTCGTCCTGTCACGGCTATAAAGGCCGTTTGTGAACTCCCTGCTTGTCCTGTCATGGTTATGGAGGCCGTTTGTGAATTCTTTGCGTGCTTTGTGTCGGCCAAGTTGGTCGTTTGTGAACTTTTGTCCTGTCCCGACCCAGTCAAGGAGGCTGCCTCTGAACACCCAGCCTTATCTGTCAACCCCAATGTTCTGTCTGTCTCTGCTCTCTCGTTGTTACAGTCTCCCCCATGGTCCCTGATCGTGTGGATTTCACTCTGGGGGGGGGGGGGGGGTTTTTCCTGTTCCTTCTGTTCCGCCGTTGTGGTCGCTGGCTCTGGTGTCCTCTGCTTCCGCCGTGGGGGTTCTCCTGCCCCTCCGGGTCCTGGTCTGCGTCTTGCTCTGGGTCCTTCTGCTCTCCGCCTGTGGTCTTCTACTCTGCACGTGGAGTGGCTTCTGGCGCCTGTCCGTGGTGGTCTTCTGTCTGGCTCTGGTGGTCTTCAGCTCCACCTGTGCTGCTGGCTCCGCCCTGGTTCTCTGCTCCGCTGGTTCTGCCTCAGTTCTCGGTCTCTCCACTTCCATGTGGACTTGGCCCTCCATCCCTCCCCCTGTTCCGGGGGGGGGGGGGGTCTCTGTTAACATATCCGGTTCCATGAACTTCCGTCTGCTACCATCAGAGGTCACCCTTGTCCCATTTTTCATTGATTCCCTCGCACTACACACTGTTTGCATATCACCCCACTAAATATCCCCTCATTCATACACTGATTGCACACAGCACTTGATTGCACAGCAGCGTTGCCAGTATCATCACTCACTATTTAACACTCAATCTCCTCCTTTCCTAACTGGCCAAGTATTGTTTCGCGCTTACTTTTTGAAGCTACACTACGGAGCGCCCTGTTTTTTTTGGAGGGGGGTTTTAACCCTCCTTATCTTATTCTGCCTGGACTGGTGTTTCTTCTTGGTGTCTGATCTTTGCCTGATTTCCTGATTTAGCCCCTCTAAGTCTCGGTCCTTTTGATCGTGTCGTCCGAATCGTTGCCTACGCTAAGCCCTAGGACTATTCTGTGTCTTGCCCTCCATATACCTTTGCCACTGTCGACCCTGCCCTGTGTTTCCTGACCTCCTCGCTTTTAATAAGCTTCACATGGAATCTCTCACCACTCGCGGCTTGTCCGCCCCATAACAATTTGATTTCTACAATTGGGCGGGAATTAAATGCCCCTTTCTGCTGATTGGTCATCCGAAGATCAAACCGTGCCATCATCAGTTCTTACGCAGTATCACGCAGCAGAATAATAGGCCTCCACTGCTGCAGTTGTATGGATTAATTACCCATTTTATTTCAACTACAATTTCCCTTTTTTTTTTTCATCAAACAACTAATGTATCTCGTTCTTGACACCACTTCGTACCTCCGGGGCAGAGGGCTTTTCTTTTTTTAGGGGTTCCACAAAATAATTTTTCTATAGCCTAAAGTATTTCCAGACTGCAAAGTCGCTTTTTTTATCATGATACATCGGCCTACTGTGGGGTGGGGGGGATTTATTCCATAATGCCAGTTATGAGGCATTTAACGTCAAATAATCTAAATGAAACCTTTAAAAGACAAGTATTCCCTGTGGTTAATGTTTGTGGCATGCGCCAGAAAGATACTCAAGGACACCGAGACGCGCTAAAGCAACGCATTCTGTTGTTCTCTTTATTTTTAAAAGGCATGACATTTTGTAGTTATTTTGAATGTAACATTACACAAATAAAAATATACATTTTACCATAAGACTATAAATGACAGAGTATTAAGTTATTTCCCCTCAATGGGGAAAAATCCAAGTGAACACAATTCCGTACTCAATATTTTAAAACCGCTTTTAAATATGAAACTGCTATGCTTATTTCCTGTGCACATTCTGTAACTGACTGTATTCACGTCTGTCTGCTTATTGAGTTTATTTGACCCATCGCAATTTATTGGAACTGTGTTAACTAGAGTGACTACTCACCTTAATGATGTTCTAAAGGCTTATTACTTAATAACAAAAAAAGTCCTGCTCGCACTTGCCAATTTAATAGCAGAGAATGGTGACTTTAGTTTTTTTTTTAGTTTGTTTTTTGAAATGGATGCATATCTGTCGTAAAATAATCATATACATATTGTGGCGTATATTCCAAGCATTCTGAGGTATACTGAGGGTTTGGTGAGACAACCAACCGGGGGGAGGGGGGGGGGGGGAAATGGCAAGCCTATTATATTTTGAAACTCTTGCATTGCAGTGCGAGTGCGCAGCGGCTCACGCCGCGCACAAGTGCATATCATTTTGAGATATCAATTATAATACATTTTAATTCAACAGCCAGTGAAAGGATTGAATTTATTTCCTTATGAAATTAACTCTTCATGAAGCCAGTACTCAGGAACTCACACAAAACAGACGCCATGCAATAAAACAATAAAACTTATCTGGAGAAGAAATCTGCAAAGAGAGCAAACAACACCTCTCTCCATGCTCATTTACGACCCCCTTCTCCCTCCTGCCCTCTCTGCCTCTCCCTCTTTCAACCCAAAAGGTTTCACTCAAAGTTCATTAAGAATACGCATATCCCACATATCATGTATCTTGTGAACCTGTTGTTTTTCCCCTTCCTGTTTAGTGCATTACTTCTCAATGGTATTGTGCATTGGGTCATGGTTTCAATTTCAAGTAGTCTTTTAATTGTGAGAAAGACTTAAAACGTTTGTAGAATTGTGATGTGTTGAGGAGGGGGTGTGTCCCCAGCCCATTTACAACCCCCTAATTCCAACCGGGTGTGACCCTGGATCACAGAAACTAACATACAAAAGGTCTTTTATGTTTTTACAACTCATTTAAAGATTTCTCTGTCTTTGTTCTGGTAGTATTTAAGGGAAAGCTGCAAATCAGTCAGGGCGATTCTGTAACCAGAAAGCCCGTAGTATGAAGTGTGCTGTCCACCACTTCACACTATGGTATTTTACTAAAAGTCAGGGTATAGCCCCTCTTACCTCTTAGATTTGTCTTTGATAATTTGATGTCTTTCCTTGATTTGCTATCTGTTGAATTGGTCTATGTAATTGGTCATCACACTATTTACCCATTGCACTGATAGAATGTTTATATTTGATTGTTATTCCTGAACTCTCGCTGAAATCATTATGACTATTAAATCTGTGAGGAGGCTTTTTGGGTTACTACTGCACATCCTAGGCCTGATAGATCAACTGAAGGCTTGTGAAGAATAGGGCATTTCAGCACGTCATCGGGACCTTCTGATTTCTGTCTATCTGCCGATGTTACCAGTTGTACGGGAAGGACTAGTGAATTACCTTTTTGTAATACAGGCCAAAGAGTAGGCGGCAAGGCAAAATAGTATTATCTACCTACAACAACACCCTCTGACAGCATCATACTTGCGCTTTTTTGTGATCGTAAGATCCACTAAGAGGCCACCGTGAGACTTAAAAAGACATTAGGTGCCCCATTGATGGGATAATTGAAGTATGTAGTGGTCGAATAATCAAATATCTAATTAAATATTTATGATCATAAAGTTAGCAATAGTTTTCCAAGCGCAAAGTCCTGATGCATATTCAGAAGCGCAAGTAAAAGACCGGATTAAACCTTCGACCAGGCCGCTGGACTCTGCTTTTTTGGGCTGGCGGGTGGATCCTTACACAAGACTATTTTATAAGAGATTATAAAACTCTAACAGTAGGCTATTTAATAACTGTTGTTCTCCGGTTGTCAGTCAAAATGACAGTTCTTGCCTGAACATTATAGGCCTATATATACCCAAGCAAATTTATTATTCCTTCCTTTTGTCTTAGTGTTTAAAATATTTACTTTGAAACAAATTAATTAATTTCTTAAACAAACAAACAGACTTACTGGGTGAGCAGCTATGACAGCTGTCATATCATACCCTGCCATGCCTAGCTGATGCAAATAATATAATTTAAATCTACACAGAAGAAAGCCCTGTCTAAACTCTGCCCCAGTACGAGTTGTGTCGAGCTACTCATTAGTCTGTTTGATGAGAATGAATGATGAAGTGAGTATGCAATAAATGTGTTAGAATCCATACACGGCAGTCACAGAGGACTATTATTCTGCTGCTTGGATACTACTGGCAGAAGAGCTGATGCTTGCACGGTTTGACTTCGGCTGACCAATCAGGCAGAAAGGGTGTGACAAAAACTATCAACACACATTCCCGCCCACTGATAAAGTGAATTTCTAAGCGGTTTTTATGGTTTCGTTTCATTTTTCTACTCCTTAACGAAAAACGAAAATTTAAGCTTAAACGAAAAAGACGTTTTTTGTTTTTTGAGCCTTTGTCCTCTTAATTTGTTCTACTTGTCACATAGTTAAATAAACAAAAACAAGATCGAATGATACACGATTGGTCAGTGCATTTTGGATTTAGGATTAGTTATTTTGGGTTTTGACTATCACAATAAATTATTTGTTTTGTGGTGGGTGTTACTAGGTCCAAATTGTTGTTTGGTTTTTGTCATGTTGATATTGGCCAAAATGTCCGGACTTGAGTGGGTGACCTATCCTAACTGCATCTCGTTTTGCCTAAGTTAATGATATATATACGCCTAAAGATGACTGCATTTGTTTTGGGAATGCAACTCCCCGCGCGCGGACTAGCTCCCCCGTAGTTGCGGCAACCTGGGAGATAAAACTATGGGGCTCCTGAAGGAAATACGATGTATTAAGAGCTTTTTGAATTTGAAGATCAAAGTAAATTGTACTTAATTTGTTTTCCGGAAAACATGCAAGTACCTTCTGTTGCTTCCGAAGGGCAGTACTAAATGGAAAACAATTATATTTCTACAAAATAAGGAAAATTCTCTTAATGCATCGTGTTTCCTTCTGGAGCATAAGTGAATGTTTGAACCTTTTTTAATAGTTGTTTGAGTCCCTCAATTGTCCTCAGTGGGAAGAGATGGATCTCAAAATCATACAGTAACTGCTGGAAAGGGTTCAAATATGCAAAAAATTGTTGGAAAACTGAAGAATCTGCATTTTTAACTGTTCAGCTAACAAACAGGGACTCATGAACAACCATCACAAAACAGAAACCAGTCATGGATCATCCAGGTAACCACACACAGTATTAAGAACCATAAGTGGGTTATTTTAATAATTTCAGCTATTGTTTTGTCTTGTGGACTAAATGTAAACACATTTTATGTAAAATATCTTACTCAGGAAAGTAATAAATAAAAAATAACAGGCATTTTGCATGATCTCTCTTATTTTGTTAAAATTACTCACATTTTCACAGATTCTGCAAGGGGTTCACAAACTTTCAAGTGGCCCTGTATAGATATATATAGTTATAATATTCTTCTATTATATAGAGAGATATTTATATATATATATATATAGTATATATATATAAATACACATAAATTACTAATAGCTATGCAAATTATCACAGGAATTAGTCATTCATGTGTAATGTATTTTACCATAAGATACATTTGAGTAATGTATTGTGTGTGGTGTTAGGATGGCACACTATATTAAATTTGCAAATTAATATAGATAAAACACGGACTACTAGTTGTAATTTATTCATTACCTGGTAACAGAATTAGTGGTTAACCTTCCCGACCCCACTAAATTGTTTTGCGTGAAGGTCACTTTACACCAGAGCTCCCTAAAAGAATGAGTACTGCAGAAATTAGCAAAGAAATCATGCACATTTGTTTCATTTGTGATAAGCTAGCTGGCCAGCAAGTATAAACAACCCTTTTCTACTAATCATGTATTCCAGTCAAACGCTGAAATTTGTGTAACGCTTGGTGAGTAAAGTTACCTGTTGAGAATGAACTATCATCCCTCCTGAGGAGTCGGCATCTCTTGTCTAGAGGCTTCTCATAACCGAGGAAAAGAGTAGGGTATGGGTTGTCCTCTGTCGGTTTTTTTGCCACAAAGTGAAAAGAGCATACATAAACCGTTTTGGGGGGCTTCTTTAAGTTCAGGTTTTTGAGCCAGTTTTGCTTAGCTTCGTCTTCTATAGGAAGGCGATAAAAATGGTACCTTCTCTTGCAAGTGCATTCCGCTCTAACTTTAGGTTTGTGTATATAACACTGTTCTTTAAGCCACAAATTAAGCTTCGTCTGGATATAAGTGCATCCACGGACAGCACAGGTTGTTCCAGAGCTTTGTAATGCCATTTTTATATTTTCCCGCCTGAAAAACAAATTGCACACAAACAAAACATTTCACCATCGGTGCAACTCATTCAACGCTGCTACTACTTCTGGCAGAAGTTATACCCATAACCGTTTTTACAGCAGCGCCCCCAGGAAAAATATGGATACAGTTCTATATCTGCCAGTGAATTGTACTATCAAATACATCTTTTTATTATACTGCAAATATGTCATACTCTTGGGCTTGTTTGCCACCTTTGACACAGTGAATCCGTAGATAATTCTGTCAGCCTTTTCCACCCTAGGCATCATGGGATTTGCATGCTGTTGATTTGTGTCACAGGTAGATATTTCAGGATACATATTTCATCTTGGAGCAGAGCAATGTCAAAATTACATTACAAAAAAAAAGGAGGGGGGTACCTCAGGGTTCGCTACCTGGCCCCCTCCTCTTCTTAATGTACACAACATCACTGAGACCTTACATCTAGGACTTGGATTTTCTATCTCTGCTATGGCAACAAGATGTAGCTCTGCTTTTAGTTCCAACCTGGCTGTTTGTTTAGTAGACATCTCCAACTTTTCCTGGCCAAGACAGAGCTTCCTTTTCAGCTCTAACTGAAAGTTATCAGTTAAAAAACATGGAACTTTCTGATTAAATTAGTATGCATATGGGTATTGTAACATGTGTACATGTTGTGAGCAAGAGCATATCTTTTATAGAAATCTATATACATTCCTGCGGTAGTTAGAATGATGCAAATAGTCTTGCCTTGTGACAGAATCGTTTCATTGATAGTTTCCAAAACAGATTATCTACAAGCACTTGGAGGTGGTTTAAAGCCCACACAAGCTATTCACTGTGGGAATAAATCCACATTCTGATTGTTTTTACTGTCTTTCAACGAGATTATCATGCTATGCCTCATTTAATTGTGACTCATTCATTTTAATTGTGTGAAGTGTGCAATCCTAAGCAGTCAAACCACTGCTGTTGCCCACAGCTCATTTTTCCTGCCAGCAGTGGTTTGCGGTTGCTGGCAATTTGTAATACAGTAAATACAACCCAGGCTATCAATACTCATCTGTGCACATTATTGATGCATTCAGCTGCTGCAACTTTGACTTCACATAAAACATCAGGTATGACAGTATAGATGGCCAATATATAAAATATTGATATAAAAACAAAAATGCTAGATTTATTTATTTTTTTTTAGAAAAAAAGACCATGCAGTTCTATACACCTCTGCTTTAGCTGTAATCAGACTGATGAAAAGCATTTTTGCATAGAGGATTTTATGCTGAAAACAATGCTGGGTAGGCTTATGTGTGGGAGCACAAGGGACATGTTTGCTCAGGGATCATTTACATTTTTGACATGGCCATTGCTAAAAATAATCACGCAGGTGGGTGGATAAGCTTGCTGCAAAAGACAGTACAAAGAGACAAGTGGTGCTTTGATGGAAGTGAGAGCCCCTATTTTCATTTTGGACACCTGCAAGTTCTTTGAGAAATGCTTACAAGTGATTTCCATGACATCTGTATAATTCTGATACTTTGCTGTCCACAACATTCTTGTGAATTTACCAAACTGTTATGATCTTAACGGACTATATCATCCCTGTCATTTAAACAATAGTTCTGTTTCAAAATGCAGTTCATACAGCATGCAGTTACATAGTGTTTTAATTTGTATTTATGTGTATGGTATGTGAGAACATGATTATGATGAAGACGGTGGAGAAATATTGCTAAAAACTAGACAGTACATGATGCATTTTTTTCTCTCTCTAAAAGATAAACTGTATACTGCCTTCCAGGATGCTTTCTTTTCGCCACAATTGAAGGCAGCATCATATATATCCTTTCTGGTAAGCCAAATTATACAGCAAGTTTGCTAACATTGCTTAAAGGGGTCATATGATGCGATTTCAATTTTTCCTTTCTCTTTGAAGTGTTACAAGCTCTTGGTGCATAAAGAAGACCTGTAAAGTTGCAAAGACTAAAGTCTCAAATCCAAAGAGATATTCTTTATAAAAGTTAAGAGTCAGCCACGCCTACCTAAAACGGCTCGTTCTAACACACCCCCACATATATACATCACTATGTGGGAAGATTTGCATAATGCTGCCCAAATGTTCACGCAAAGAAAGAAGGCGTAACTTTTGTTCTCGCTGTAGTATTGTTGTTGCCGCCGCCATGTCGTGAAGGTGCGGTGTGATTTGTTGTGAAAGTGAAATTACTTTGTTTGGCCTTCCAAAAGAGGACGATATCTGCTTTGTCATGCCTGGAGCTGATCCATGCTGGCCGCTGAGGAAATACTACAACTTTGCGCTGTGGATCGCCGGATCGGCTTTCACCGTGGACGAAGCGGAGTCCAGCCCGGGGTCATCACATGTGGTTGCTGCAAGCCCGCCGGATGCTCTTTGTCGAATCCGCCGCCTCTGCTCACTCAGCCCTCCGCCGTTCTCACTTTATCCACACAACCACGAAGACTGGCCCAATCAGAGCACACCTCGTCTTTTAGAGGCGATGAGCTTTGTAAAAATCGACACGTTTCAGAAAGACGGGGCATAGAGGAAAACCATAATGTACAGTATTGGACAATAATGTTTTTTTTTTAACCTTAAACTGGCATAAACACCTTTCATTACACAAATACGCTAAATAATGTTATTTTTAGCAACATCATATGACCCCTTTAAATAAATGTCATTTAAATATATATAATAATATATATATATTATTAATATATATATATATATATATATATATATCTATATATTCTATATATATATATACTCAACCCAGAAATTAAAATTTTATTTGGATTTATAAATGAACAGGGCCCATACGATCCTAGCAGTCTGTGTTGAATGGGTGATGCAGCTTATTTCAAGATTCACACAGTGATTTCTGGCCTCACCACTGATGTAAAGCAGTTCAAACCACAGTCACTTCTGAGATTCAATTTGGGTTAGAAATATACTTACAGCAGTAGACCGCAACACAAATCACTAGGCTTCAGAACAGTGCTATAAAGTCTAGTTTTTATTCATGGCCTCCTTTTTTTTTCTTTACTTCAAATTTTTCTCTGACATTTCCTAAAAATTATTCCTAAGCAGTTTATCAACAGCAGGGTCCAATAATGGGAAATTCTAATATATTCTTATCTCTGCTCTAATAAAGCTGTTTTCTTTACTCGTCTCCTGAGCCTTTCTTCCCAAATGCAGATGGTAATGTATGTTAAAAAGAAGTCTGGGTGATATCAAATTGAATTTATTTATGTCCTTAATGCTTTTCCCTGGGGCTTGGATTTGGGCTTCCTGCAGAGTGTGTGAACACCACAATAAATTACACACAGAGGATAAACAAACACGTTTGATGGTTAGTGTTTTCAGGGCACACAGTGCATTTAAAAGCATCCATGCCTGTCTGCGGGTGTCTAAGGTACACACAGGGAGGTCTCTGATATGGGTACTGACAAAAGATGAAGGTGTCTTGTTTTTTTTGGCAAGACAGTTTCTGTGAATCAGGCAGAAAAAGATGCTTCCAAGTACAAATAATCATCCATCAACATGACTGTCTTTGATTTTCTCTCCCAGATGCAGTGAATGATGCAGTCATGTTGATTTATTGAGGTCACAAATCTTATAGGAAAAATGCCTGTACCCATGGAAAGTAGAGCACTGCCACAACAAAACAAATGCAGTCTCAGAATATGCAAATTAAAATCATGCCTCACATTTTTCTTTTTGTCAAGCATCATTACAATTTTTTCAGTGCTTTGAACAAAAACCTAAATCTAATTATTAAATTACGTTACTTGTTCCATATGTTTGTGCTGCAGACATGAATGATGAGTTACTGTGCGTTTCTTCCATTTGCTTATGTAAAAACAGTGATGTTTAATTAAGGCCAAAGTAGTCAAGAAATGTGCAGTACTGTATGGGATTCCCTCCACCATCTTGAAAGTAAAGGTAATATAAATCATGGATGGATATATATATATATATATATATAAAAAAAATATATATATATATATATTATATATATATATATATATATATTGTAGCGTTCTCAGACAAGGACGAGTCGTTTTGATGTACAAGGGGTGTTTATTTGGGCTGTTTTCGGCCACAACCCACGCCGTACACACCCCGACTTCTAAGAGAACCGCACTTGAACCAGCGAGGCACTCATTCTCCCCCCTCCTTCTCTCTCTTTCCCCTTACACACACACAGGGGTGGAGCCTCTTTTCACATCCAACTCGGACATCCACTAACAGTTCGCAACACAAAAATGAATACAGTGCAACACTAACATTAATCCATTGTTATCTATAACACAACATGCCTTTTTTTTTTTTTTTTTTTTTTTTTTTTTTTAAAATTTTTGAACCTGCTACAATATATATATATCTATATATCTATTATATATATCTATATATATATATATATATATCTAATATATATTTAGGGCGTCAATAGATTAACCTTTTTTTATCTGATTATCACACCTCTTTTTCGGTGACTTATCGGTAAATCACACATTTCATGAAATTAAGCATATACCATTTATCTTGTTTCAAATGGTTAGGTTTGTTATAACTGTTCATTTTCTATATTCATCAGAAGTAAACCAAATGATTGAAGGGTGATTGTCAAAAATCTGTATTTTCTGCAAGCTTTTTTCAAGATAAATGTAGATGTTTTTCAAAAAAAGGACTCCAAAAGAACTCCAAAAAGACACTCCAAAAAGACACCAAAGAACCAAATGATATAAGGAGCTCATATAAGCACATATGAAAGAAAAAAAATCAGATTTTTATAGTATGTGTACAGTGCAACAGCAAATAGCTTTTTTACATTTTAGAGAAGTCAAGTTGCGATACTGAACAGGACCACATAGTGATGCGAAAAATCCCTAAACCAACCACCTGCTGACTGCATATATCGACTACAGTACACGGATCCATTAAGAATAACTAAAACATGACACAGCAACATACACATGACAAATAAAAGCATTATCGTGAATGTGTGTGGAAACAACGTGACTGTACGGAAATGTCTGTGCCTGTGCATAAATACAATGTGTGATCAGTGCGTCAGAGCACTCATACACGCATTATTATAACAGACTCACGTGTGCTTACTGTACTGTACGACTCATGTACACCACCGCAATCATCTTTACCTTGATTGCAGTCTTCATCCATCAAAACTTTACAAGCGAGACTGGTTATCCAGTCGAGAAAACATCGTTTGCATTTCATCTGGCCATACAGCGGTGGGATGTTTTGGCAATCTGTTCAGTCTGTACTTCACACAGAGTGTAACATGTGAGGGCTCACGCTCTTCAGAGACAATCACAGAATATGACAGAGCTTGTGTTTAAAAGCGAAACACTGGAATGAATAATTAACTTAAAATGCAATGCGAGTCTCTGTTCTCTCTGCTATCTCTGATGTAATCAGCCTGGTTTCTTTTATATTAGTGCTGTTTTGGACGGATTGTTTTAATGCATTCGCTTACTGGATCATTGGACTGAAATCTTTCCCGGAGTTTAGCAGCTTAAAATGATCTTATCGCAAGCAGAAGCAAAATATACTATATGTGAGTGAGTGAGTGCCATGACATGGCCAAGTATGGTGACCCATACTCGGAATTATTGCTCTGCATTTATCCATCCAAAGTGCACACACAGCAGTGAACACACACACATTGTGAACACACACCTGGAGCAGTGGGCTGCCATTTTTGCTGTAGCGCCCCTGGAGCAGTTGGGGGTTTGGTGTCTTGCTCAAGGACACCTCAGTCGTGGTATTGAAGGTGAAGAGAGCGTTGTACATTCACTCCCTCCACCTACAATCCCTGCCAGTACGAGACTCTCTAACCATTAGGCCACGACTTCCTTATATAATTATTCTCAAAAAATATATATATAAGATTGTATTTGTTTATGTGTGTGTGTGGATTGTGTGTGTGTGTGTGTATTTGTGTGCTTCAGTTATACCCTATGTTATGGGTACAAAAGGTCCACAAGAGGCAGTATTCCACATTTTTGGTCGCCATGAGGAACCAAGCCTTTTACATAATACAGAATAAGTTTTCCTTGAAATTCTAAAATGGCGTAGTTTCTGGTGAGGTTAAGTTTTAGGTGAGTGTTACCGGGATAGAAATCAGTTTGTCACATAGCAACGAAAACATTCCGTCTATTGTAGTCCCCATAAACACATCAAAACCAACGTGTTGTGTTTGTGTGTGTTGTGTTTGTGTGTGTGACATATGAGGACAAAATTTGTAAAACGGACATGGGTATGACATACGTATTAACAGAGGAGAAGGTGACGTAGGAGACATTTACCCCTGTCCATTTTTCAAAACCTTATAAATCTTACAGAATGAGTTTTTTGAGAAAGTAAAAATTCACAAAGTTTCCTGTAAGGGGTAGGTATAGGTTTAGGGTTGGTGTAGGGCAATACCATATAGTTGCCCAGTATATAAACATAACGCCTTGGAATGTCCGCCACAATTCACAAAAACAAACGTGGTGTGTGTGGTGTGTGTTGTGTTGGTGTGATTTTTGTGACTGGGTATTTTAATCATAAACCCAATTAAAATCTCACAATATGGATCTTAAATTCGTAATTAACTGAACAAGCTGGTAACCTTACAGTTATATTAACTAAAATAGAAAATACATCCGCGTCTCTCCACCTCCCCTGAGTCCATTGAGTTTTAACAGACCAACTAAAGTTCCTCCATCGCGATTTGATTAGATATGACTGGTTATGTTCGGCTGTGTTTGGTTCATGCGATAAAACCTGCCTCTTGTTGTTTCATGCACATTTCCGCATTTGCAATCAGTCTAATGAAGACTATATGGGCCTTAATGGAAGACTCTTTAAAAAGTTATTAAACCAACTCACATACAGAGAGATAACCACTTTGTTACTCAAAATAAACTTGAAATGGCTGAAAATATTGGTAACATTTTAAGTAACTTAAATCTCTCTGTCTGTGACCAATATTCACTGAGCTTTAATGACTGATGAACCGAATAATTCCAAAAATTGTTAAAAGTTAAAAATAATAGCTGAACATACGTTTACAAATAAAATATATTGTTTAAATTGTTACTGCCTTGATTTATAATTTTGGGATAAATGTAAAATGTTTAAAAACACTAACTTGATGAGATTCATACTTGGTTTTAATAAACAGAATATTGATTACATTGTTAATGTAAATATAAAAATACAAGTTCTGTCACAAAACTCTATGATTGGCGATGCTGATGGGTCCTGATATATTCTTAGCATTAAACGATTTGTCACAAGATGATTGGTTCATGTTGCATACGCAGCCAATGCGCTTACTGCTTTACATTTAAATGGCTCATTAGCATTTGCTTGAGCATTGCAGCGCACTTTCAGAGTTTTTCTGAAACTCTCCACCTTCCCCAGCTCCACCTGTATAGAGCTGCTATGGGTTCTTTTATATGCTATTTGTGCAGCAGCAGTATGTCTTAAATACTCACAGCACCATATCGGCTTATGTATTGGCAGTAGCTAGTTCCTGTACTTGCTTGCAGCAGCATCAATAATCTACAAATACAGCAATAACCAACCGCAGCAGCAGCTTAGCAGATCTATTCCGCCAAGACCAAATACTTTAACATTGTCATATCCATTACCATACTAAAATCTTCAGAGAGTTCTCATGATAGAAAAAAACAAAATTTATATATATATATCTTGTTTTTTTTTTTAAATCGGTTACTTATTTAAAAGTATATACTATTTAACAGAACATGTGACTGGATAGGAATTTACATTTGATTTAACAAAAGGACTTTGCCTCTCATTTCAGATCTCACCGCAACCCTGTATATATATATATATATAGATATATATATATCTATACACATATATATACACATTATATACAGTATATAACATACACTGTTATATTAGTATAGTATTAAAGTTCTGCATGAAACCTCTAGATGGCGCAGTCCTATAGTCTAACTCAATCGGACCTAATACTATTATCACATGGCACAGCCGATGGTTCTCTCCTGTATCGGTAGCCCATGAGCTCGCTGCTCAACATTCAAACATATGACTAGTGCTTGCTGTAGCAGCTGCAGCTGGCTTCAGAACAGTGAAATCAACATCTAAGATAAGTGAATGCTCCTCTAATCCATATCGCTGCGTGTATTGTGTGGTCTGCCTAATTGAATCAAAAAATGAGCAGCCACAATCAAGTTTAAACTAAGTGTCATGTTAGCAGTTTGCATTGTATGCAGGATCAAATATTAAACATATTAGCAGGCAGCTTTAGTATCTGTGTTTATATAGCTGGAGCAAATGCAGTTTAGAGCATATGTAATTGCTCTGCGGACACGCTGATAGAATTGACATTAAAGATTATGACATAGCATTCTTGAGTATGCATTTCAATGGGGGTTCGCCATATACATCGGCGATTATCCCAGTGTTCACGTTCGTTATTTCTAAGGCCGATGTTTTCATTGTGATGAGTGTGTGGTTGATTTCAGCTGCATGCAGCGTTTATCGCACTTATCGCAGTCATATCAATGACAGTGTTGCGGGAGATGCTCAAGATCACTATCTATGGCTGTAAGAGTTAGTTCAGAGTGAAATGCAGTATGGGTAGTGTAGTTTGGAGAATTGTGCTCATGCAACGTGCTTTCTCACTGTGCTGCGTAATTTAAAAAAAATAGAGAAAGAACTTTTTTATTCTGCTTTTAATTCAGTTCATTCAGATCAGTCCACCCAGTTATTTTTGTGTCCAGTAACTTTGACAACTTTTATCTGTACGAGAGAGTAAAATGGCATGCATCAGTTAACTTTGTCTGCCTCATCACTGCACAAACATGAATTATCAAGCTGTTATGCTGCCGCTGGGACTGATGAAAGTGAGAAAGTAACAGCAGTTTTCAAATGACTAAATTATGATATTTGCTCAGGTGGGTGCTGGGGTCTTATCTATCAGATTGCAACGTATATCCATTTTGTTAATTAAACATTACACATAGTGCGCGTCTAATTAGAGTTAAGCCAGTCGGCATGGTAACCCAGTCTCACATAGTCATAGCCCACTATTGTTAAGCCGGTCGGCGTGGTAGCCAAGGCTCACATAGCAATAGGCCACTATTATTAAGCCGGTCGGTTTCTAATCTATTTTATTGAGAAATCACAGAATAGTGTTGACAATACATTTCTGCGCTGAATGATTCTGTGTGGCTTGTTTTGATCTGCCGACATGCAAATAGAACGTTATTTTGGGGAAAAAAAGCCAGTTTGTCCAATCATAACATAACCGACAAAGTCTGGTTGATAATTGTGACACTGCGATCATGTCTTGCGGCAACGCGCCCTAACCTTCAAGGTAGTTTGCAAATACTCAGGATGTTGTTCGTTCTAAATCATATACAGATAATCTTTTTGTCTGTTAAGTATGCAGATTAAGAATTTTGCCCCGTGATGAGCAAAGGGCTCCGGGGCTACAGTCTGAAACCTATGTGTGTGCGCTGCAGCAGTGCATTAGATTAGAATGGCGATTAATTTACCTGTACAATAAGTGGTTTAAAACATGCATTGTCCCGTTCAGTTTCGAGCATTCAGTAATATAATCACACGTCTTGTGGAGTGCTTTCAGAGTATGCATTTATTTGCCATTTTAATTGTTTGGAAACGGAGCTTAAATGTGGAAGTCCTTCAAAGATTTCTTATCCTGTTGCGCCCTCTATAGGACCAGCGACTAGTCAACGTCATGCTTAAAGCATCATGGCAGAGCATTGAAATCCCACTTATTTGAATATTATCTTTCATCATTACAATCCTTTTTGCGCGAGATAATTGTAGGGAGACCAAAAATGATTTACCAAACTTAACCTGAAAAATTTGATTTTGACCTGTCAAAGTTCAAATTTGAACAAAGCTCATGTTACACCTGCGGAGGTCACGGGTCAATGACAGAATTACACATATAAAACCATGTGTCATATTGTCAGTTGGAGATAATTAAAAGGTCACAGGTCCATGCCGGAATTTCACATGTACTAAAACCATATGGCATATTGACGTCTTGAGATTATTAAAAGATCAAAGGTGAACCCCCACAAGGGGGTCAGGACAGTGGTCACCATCAATCAAATAATTTGACATTCTGGCCTGCATAGTTACTACTGATATTTTCGGAAGTGCTCTTTTACATTCAGTGAACTGGATTTAGAGGCATCAGTCAGCGCAGGGCTGGACTGAGCTTCAATAACTGCTTAAGAGCAAACTTAGTAAATATGTCACTGAGAGAGCACATTGATACTTCATCTGATTAAACTTTATTTACAGACTGTTAATAAAGAATAACAATTTGGTCCCTCAGTAAATTCTCTTTGCCACCTTGAAGAATTCTCAGTTACTTAAAGTGTAGACGGCCGGGAAGTAAGAAAACACACATCAAATGGTATTCTCATTACTTCAACTTTATTCATAGATACAAGGATATTTTATAGGCATATGTCGAGGGGAGTTTCTCCCTCTTAACCAATGAGGATATGAATAACATACACGTAGGATCTTTGGCCAAGAACATGTGTTTATATAAAATCCACATGTACAGAAAAACATGGACATATTAGGAATAGACTTTTGCGAAGAATGCTGAACTGTCTTCAGAGTTTCTATCGAACTCCTTTACCCTTGTAGTTCTAACATTCATGTCCTTATTGGGGCCTTTAAATCAAGAGAAGCTAATGTATACATTTAAGCATGCATACTTCGCATATAAGTAAGACATATTTAAAACATAATATCAAGAGAGAGAGATGGATACAGAAGGGGGAATTCAGAAAGAATGCGTTGTATATATAAGAATGAGAGAGAGGGAGAAAAAGGAGGAGTAAGGCATGTCTGGAATCAACAGAAAGACAGAGAGTGTTTTCTAACACAGACACTTCAGTAACATATAGCTTAATCAATATAAATATCCCTCAAAACAAACATCACAAATGAGATTTCTCCTAGGTTATTTCTCCTCAGTAGCACCGAGATTATGTGTTGTTAAAATGGAGAAATTACCTGCTTTTCATTTTTTTCCCCAGAAATAAAGACCTCAGACCCCAAAATTTGCAATCAAAAGTTAGACTGTGAGAGATTTCAATATGACAAATACAAATAAAAAAATGAATTTATATTTTATTCAGACTACAGTAGGTAACCGTGTTGCAAGATGCCACCAATTATTCTGATGTACTTTAATATAAAAATCACCAGGGTGTTTTAATGTGTTCATTTGTTCATCCAGTTCCTATTACTTTTAAGTAACTATTACATTTACTACTATGCTTTACTATGTGCTTTAGTGTATGTGCGCACTTTATGTAAGGGCATATTCTCTGTTACGTTATTATCTGCTTGTTATTCGCGTGCAGCAGCCCATTATGCAGTACAAGTTTGTGACGATGTAAGTTGAATCATACTTATATGTTGACGATAATTTCAGAAGCATTCAGATATCACTCCCTGTTGTGACACTGTCACACAAGGGACATGTTTTAACCGCTCTATTTATTACAGTGATTTTGTGTATTTATAGAGTTTTAATTGGTTTACATGTTCTTAAGTCCATTTGATGCCTCTTATCCATTTTAGTGGGTGTGTATGTCTTTAAGAACTGTATGGTTGGCCTGTCAGGTGATTAGACACCTGAGAGGAAGCAGGAACCCCATAAAAAGAGCAGCATGGCAAATGGGAGGCCATTCACAGCTTCCACTCACACCCGGACTGTGGAGTTTCTATTTCATTGGACTTACCTTTCCGGATCACTTGCAGCAACTTGTATTGTATATACACAGGTGGACACTCACATTGGGACTCAATGACGCACTGGGATTCTTTGACTATTTTTAGGGTATGGACAAAATAACTGTATTCTTTTAACAGAATGAGTTTACCTGGTTTTATAGTGTTGTTTTAAAGTCTTTTAATGTGAACCTGTTAATACACCATTCTTATTAACCGTATTTCTAGTTTGTCATTCTTTTAACACGTTTTAACTCCCACACAGAAAAGTCAGACCCCATTTAAATTTTAGTAACCCCAGCCAGCTGGGCTGAGCGTTTCACTGTTTCTATCAGGGTTTGTTTGTGTGTAAGTTTCTAGATGTTAGATGCCCAAAAAGAGTGCTTGATCGTGTTTCCATGATCGGTCTAAATCCGCTAGCATAGCGGCTAATGTTTATACACTTTTTATTTAGGTAATCTGGTGCTACATATGATAAAATAAGCTATAATTTATTATTACAGGTTACAATTATTACCATATTACCAGTACAATATGACATCCCAGTCTTATGCTGCTGTATTTATACTTTTACAAGATGCTGCATACTTATACAATACTATTGAGTGGTGTTCAAAGTGTGTTTATTATTAAGAATGGAGATTTGTTATGTTCCTTATTTAGCAAGTTTCATATTTATTCATATTTTATTTTATTGTTCACAGAAACTACCTCAGCGGCACACTGTGTATGTGGTCTTAGGCTGCTTAATAAAGTCAGAAGGCATCTTGGCACCCAGTATGTTTATTGGGTGAGGGGCCTGTGAATGTTTGTTAACCCTTTGGGGTCGACAAACGCAGATACGCGTTTTGTGGCATCTTCTCCTGATAACACCGAAAATAACTTGAATTACACTTTCAGTTTTGATCTTACAGATAAGAGCAATACATCAATTGAATCTGTAACTGGTCTACTTTTATTTGTATACAAGCATAATAACAAAACTTTGCATTTATAAAATAAAGAAAACAAACAGGGCGCTCTGTCTTCCGCCTTGGTCTGTGTGATCTTTATTTAGAAACGCGTCCATAAAATGAACTAACTCCGCAAATACTCAACAAAGAGACATTAGAGATATATCTATAGAACGCTTGCCATGTCTACTTTTAAACTAAGCAAGTCTTATCGAAAGCAAATATTCTGTGATTAAAGTAATCCATATGAAACTAACACGATGTCCAGTCTTTCACGTCTCCCTTCATTATCTCTAATGCGCCCACGCCCACACGCTGAGTGCGCTATATATATTATAATCATCCACGTGAAGCGCATGGCGTGTAAACGCCCACATCACCACAAACAAAGTAGCAAGACCTCAAGTTTTAATTTTACTGTTCGCGTTGCGCTGAGAGGAATAAGACCGAATTCACCTCAAGAAGCTTTGGATTACCTCGTTATACTCGTGTCTTATGGAGTAATGACGCTGAAATGTTTGAAACCGTTTTAATTTTCATTAAGTTATATAGCCTGTGGCTGCATCACCGGCATCTTGCACAAGAAAGGCACACGCATGTCATTCAGTTTAGAGTTCGCTGGAAAATCCTACTGAGTAAGTGCACAGTGTAGTAATTGTATTATTCCTAGAATATGTGGTAATATTATTTGTGGTTGATAGTGTTAAAATGTAAGAATTTGCATTCTGTTTTCTCATAAAGTATGCATACTATACTAAGGTACTGTGGGGAATACACCACTCTTGCCTTAACCTGCATCTCTCACAGTAAGGGGGCACTCGTTCAGTTTTCAACTCCATTCAGATTTTTAGAGTAAGTGTGCATTCACTATTTTAGAGATGTTACTTTCATTTGATTTAGTTCGTTGTAAAATATGTTTGCTATGTGGTGATTGTGTTCTTTGTTTAGTTAAATTAGTACTAGTATCAGTGAACATTATAATAATGTTAATAATGTAGTTTGTTTAAACAGCATGCTTGCTTTTTTATTTCTGATGTGAGAATAACAGTGTAAAAGAACCTGTTGCAAAGAGAGCCAAAGCAAATAAGCAGCCACTCGGTCATGGAAACCAGAGACTGAAGTTGACATGTTCCACAGGCTCTGAGATTCCTGCCTGCACAGGAACCTGGACCACAGCTGAGACCATGTTATGCACACACTCCCAAAATTATGTGATGTTATATATATTCTAAATGAACTACAAACAAAAAATAGATACATTTCTTTTTTTCCTCATTATTTCTTGTAGCAATTCCCTCTCAGTCACACACCTGGCTGAAAGGCTCATTATGCAGGCCTTTGTCTTCTCATGTGTGAATCACATCAGTATACATGACCATTCACGCCCCCTCGCATATTTCTTTTCTACACAAAATGTGTCTTAGAAAATTTAAAACAATATATTGTTTTCTGTGAGTGAGTAAACAAGATGATTTTCACATCATTCTGAAGCAAAAACTCTAGACTTCAAGATCAGTTCTCAAAAGTATTGATCAAATGTTCTGTATGTGTTTTATGACCTTATTTTCTTATAAGGCCCATAAAACCTTACTTTTAAATTTTATTTTTTTCCCCAACCCTAAGCACGCATAACGTTTTTTTCTCAAAACACAATCACATATAAAATACTATAAAAACATATTATTGTAGGCACAGTTTTGGCGGATTAAGGTTCTACTACTAGCCCATTAAAATGTTTCTTGCACCTGAAAGCACAAATTCAGGACATGTAAAAACTTCTCCTGGGCCAAAACACCCTCGACCCCATAGGGTTAATCTAATGAATACTTGATTTGTTAAATCAAATGAAAAATGGTGCGCCTGATTGGTCCAGACGCTACACGCCACTCCTTGATCGGGGTTCTGTAGTTGGTCAATAATATCGCAAACCCAGCTTTCAGTGGGGCAATCCCCAACATTGGTCCTTCGAGCCGGATCTATTGACTACTGCAGTGATGTCATCGAAAGAGCAAGCCACTTCTCTCCCTCCAGCTGAGACGTCAGACAGACCCTCACGGCATCGTCGCACACCCAGACATCTGGAGGAGTATCTTCTTGACTATGGCCATCACCGACCTGCTCTTTCCTCCCATCTATCGGACTTGATTCAGAGAAGCAATGGAGCAGCAGCCACAGGGGTTACAGCTAACCAAGAGCAACCAGCCTCCAGCACGGGTGAGGCACGTCCAGCCACAAGTCTTACAAACACATTGAGCATAGGTTCATTGAGGGAAATCCTGCAGACCATATCGGAAAGAGAAAAGGACGAAGCTGCCGACATAGCCCAGCTCCAAAGCAAACTGAAACAGTATGAGAAACGACAGCGCCTTCGCCAAGAGCTCATGGAGCATATTACTTCATTTCTGAGGGAAGAAGGAGAAGAACAGGATTATCAGAATGTAAAGACTGCTACACCTCCAGCTAGATCACCTGCAGCAGCCTCGTTCCATCTGCCTTCATCCTCAAGCCATTCTTCCCCATCGCTGCAATCACCTGGCATCGAATTACATGCAGAGGAACAATGCATTGTTCCCACAACTTCGGGACATGTGAGTGCCACACAAGCAGAAGTGAGTACCCCTATTGTAAAGTCAAAGCAGTTCAACCTAGGATTCGTTCCAATTGTGCCAGCTGCTACACATGCTGTGAGTTCACCTGTTTCATCAGGGACAATTTCTACTGTTTCATCTCGGCTGCAATACGCTACTAGGGCGGGGATTGTGCCCTCACACTTCCCTCCTCCTAACGTAGCTGGGAAAGCCTTCCAGCCCCAAGTGCAACAGTTAATTGCTCCCACACCAACCTATCAGTATTCCAACATGCCTTAAGGATATCCAGCATTACCTCACCCTAACTTACCTCATGTGACTGTACCAATTCCCTCAAGTTATCCGATAACTCAGTATGCCTTTATGCCTCCAGTAGCATCAGCCCTCAGACTTTGCCTAGCGCTTCTCTTCCAGTCTTCGCTGTCCCATCACAGCAGCAATTTAATCAGGCGACTAGACAACCAGAACATTTAATGCCATATCGCCCGCTTCACTCTGCCCCCCAACCAAGAATCCCTGACTTCATTAACGACAACGAGAGAGAATTTGCTAATTTGAAGTTGGCACTGGATAATCTTCTTGAGCCTCACACAGAGCTGGATGAGAAATATAAATATCACATACTGCTGGAGCATCTTAAACTACCTGAAGCACAGATGATCGAACAGTCCTGTCGTCATCACCCAACCCCATATTCAGCAGATATGCAGGCTCTTCAGCTGCAATATGGTCAACCACACCAGTTGGCTCAAAGTGAAATAGCCGCGATTCTCACAGCACCTGAGGTAAAACCAGTTAACCGAATGTTACCGAAGCTTCCATTTTGCTCTACGGGTTCACTCCTTAAGTGCTTATGTGCTGTTGACTTGGAGGAAACCTAAGCAGTGAGCTAACTGCTATTCACTATAGATTGTCTGCTTAGTAGTTTACCCAATACCAAGAGATTGATTTATAGAGTTTCTACAGCAGCAGGGAAGCTCAACTCCCCATCTGTGAATCCCTACACTTACAGGACTTGGCTGTTGCTTCGGTCAGAGGCTCAGCAGCAAAGAACTGTCCCAATAGGCGAATGCTCGCTATCAACAGGAAACCCATCAGGCACGTCAAGGAAAGTTTGGTGTCTAAACCTAATGGCCAAGGCACAGCTTGTATCATGTGTTCTGAACCGGCCTAGGCCCAAACTTCATCTCTAGCCCCAACTGAGTGTCTCGGAGAAGACGCTGCCGAAATCGGCTATCGCTTCTGCGGCAGGATGAGGCTTATAACACCTTATGCGACATGATCAAAGAGCAATCGTTGCTACCCTCACTGACCTCGACGAAGGAAAACAGTGCTGGAAAACGTTATGCAACTAACCCATCATACAGTTACATCTGGAGCCATGTGTACTTCTCCATACCACATACATCGCAGAGTTCTCCTGAGGTAGTACCAGTGCTGCTACAAACCCGCACAAATCGAAGATATTCGAAACTTATCCGTATTGGATGATGGAGTCAGCGCACTATGCTCCTCCCGACTGTAGCGAAGCAGCTCGAAAGGGGAAATATGAATAATTACTCATATCTATTATCATTAATATAAATATAAGATCTGCTGAAGCATTAATTTGACCTCCATCAGTGTCAACTGGCTGTTATTCGAAGAACGTTAATTTCCTGCTTAGGAAAATACTTTCTTTTACTGTACAATCTACTTGGAGCATGTAGAAAAATCTGCGATGTTTAGGAATCCAGTTATGAGCAAACGATGAAACAATGTCAAAGTGTGATAGCCTGGGAAGACGTTATTAACTACTAAACCTTAAACTATCTAACATACACACCCATACAGGTGGTATAGGAACAGGGTTACAGCTTAGGCATAAAAAGAGAGAAATAAAACATGAAGTTTATGGTACCATTTTGATTTCAGCAGATCTACAGCCGAAGGAACCTCCTTTTACTTATTTCAAACACAGGCTTGGACCTTTGTAAAAAGGTGCAAATGATACTTAATGTATCAATTAATAAGACTTAGTTTGATACTTGCACGTCTCGTCTGTTTGAAAGAAAGGCTTGATGCAATCTGAAATTCCCAGTGATCCTTGCTGAAGTTGGTTCGATGAAAAGAACCAGTTTTGAGTCTGAGGATCTTGATGAATTGAAAGACTAGGCACGAGGCCTGGCACGAACTTTGGGTGTCCTTAGAAGCATTCTAGCTCACATCCTCATCTTCTCAGAATCTAACAGAACCGCAGACTAGAGCCGGGTCACTGATGTGAGGCATTTAAGGCCTGACAAGATTCACGCCTCTCAGGATTAGCTTGTCCAATGAGAAAGGCTGAAATCCCAAGTGGGAGTTTGGAGATACTTGGGAGTTTTTATGACCCTTTGTGTGAGAGCATGGTTATTTGCATATGGAACTCGAATCAAAATGACTAAAGATCCTTAGAACACTAATATATTGCCTATGTACCAACATATAATATACACTCTCGTTTAGATCATCAGAAGACAAATTCAAAGAGACCAAACATGGTATCGGTGGGGTTATATTAACTAGTGGTCTATCATAACATGCATAAAACAGCATACAATACAACAGACAATATACAAGAACAGTAATGGTATACACAATGACCTGAAGGATATGTTTGTTCATTCAAAGAAAGGTTTTCCTATGATTTAATTAGAGAACAGTCCATTTCTCTGGCATTATGTGTCTTTCCTATGAGGAAAATGAGTGAATTTCTCTGCCCGCATTCCTTTGGGCAATAAAACCAGTGATGTCAGCATTGGTTACCATGGAACCAGAGCCTGTTCTGCCTTTCTGAGGTGTTAAATGCATTTCGGGGGAAGGGTCCATAGACCCTCATAGTTGGCCCTTTGGTTAGGTAAGGGGGCGTTAGATATTATTTGTTAAATATAACAAAAAGTTGTGTGTCTGATTGGTCCAAATGCTACAACACTGGCATTACAAGAAGTTCCGAGTAGAGGCTAACCAGAGACTTTAGCCCTCCGTAGGCAGTACGACCAGGTACTACCCTCTCATGGATGTAAAGTTCTTTTTTTTTTAATGGTGTTAAATATTTAAAAGATTGGATGACCAATAATTTGCTATTAAATTCGTATAAGACAGAGATATTACCTATTGGACCAAAAGACAGTACACAGAATCTCTTGGATTACAGTTTGCAACTAGACGGATGTACGGTTACTTCCTCTACGGTCAAAAATCTGGGTGTTATATTATAGATAGCAACTTGTCTTTTGAAAATCAGATTTCCCATGTTACAAAAACAGCATTCTTACATCTTAGAAACATTGCCAAATACTGAACATGTTATCTGTTTCTGATGCAGAAAAGCTAGTTCATGCATTCATGACCTCTAGACTGGACTATTGTAATGCACTGCTAGGTGGTTGTCCTGCATCTTCAATAAACAGGCTACAGGTAGTCCAAAATGCAGTGGCTATAGTCCTTACCAGGTCAAGAAAATATGATCATATTACCCCAATTTTCTCTGCACTGGCTACCTATTAAGTTCCATATCAGTTACAAAATAGTATTACTTGCCTATAAGGCCATTAACGGGTTAGCTCCTGCATACCTAACTAGACTTCTACCACGCTACAATCCATCACGCTCCCTAGGTCGTTCAATTCTGGACTTTTTGTAGTACCTAGGATAGCAAAGTCCACTAAAGCAGGTGGAGCTTTTTTGCATTTGGCTCCCAAACGCTGGAATAGCCTTCCTGATACCGTTCAGGGTTTTGTTTCAGGACACGCTCTCTGTTTTTAAATCTAGATTAAAGACACATCTCTTTTGGCCAAGCATTCAAATAATGCATCTCATAATCTTGTACTGCAGTTATATCTGCTCAAATGCACATAATTATTCGTTAGTTTGGGTTAAACAAATCAATTTTGCTTCGTTGGAACAGCAGCTACGCTAATTATTTCTGGTTTGCCATGGGATTGACAATCCCGTGGTAACTCGGATTTACACAAGCTTCAGTCTGGATCCAGAACACCTGAGAAGAGATGATGCAACCCCTCAGAGGACCTCAGATGATGCCAACCCTGAAACAACTTACAGAACTACCACATTTTGCTATAAGTTTGATTGCATCATATATAATTGCTGTTAATAGTGTTCATCGTGGCTTTTTGATTACATCTTTGATTGATTTTTCCGTACATTTCTGCCATCTGTACATTAACTGACAGTCACCACTGATACCACCACTAGTATGGTAGAAACGTAATGGGTCTGTAAGGTTGCTTTGCAACGATTTGTATCGTAAAAAGCGCGATACAAATAAACTTGAATGATTTAATTGAACTTTGGAGATCTCCCTAAAGGCAACCCCTAGAAACGTTCTCGCATTGGGGGCATTCACAGCAGCAGGCTGGATTTAGTGAACAGGAATATCCGTTCAGATACTGCCAAGAGATATGCACATCTGAGAGGATTCCGCTGCAGCCATTCCACAGGCACGCCCACGGGTACTGGCCCTAGGCTCAGACCAGGTGCTATCTCCTTACTGCCACAGAGCCTATCCGCCAGGTGCCAAAGGGGGTCCAGTGGCCTGTTCATACAGCCCCTTGATGGGCACTCCCGGAGCGACCTGAGTACTGCCGCCTACAACCGAGCAGCAGAGTTTCTTCCCCTCCACTACTAGCCCAGATGACCTGCTCTTCAGAAACGTGGAAAGATTATGGCAACTTGATGTTGTGCCCTATCGCAGTGAGAAATTGGTGGTTAGATCTAAAGAGGATAAAGAGGCTGTAGATCTTCTTTTGTCTCGGACTCAACGAGTCGATGTTAACGGAGTGCAACGTTACGCCACCCCACTTGTGTGGAAACCGGGTGCCGCTAAACTAAAAGGCACCATACAATCTGTTCTTTCCAACCTGAGGAGTACTGAAAAAAGACTAAAGAAGGACCCTGAGAAAGCGTCAGTTTATTCAGGGGAGATAATTAAGCTCACTGAAGCAGGTTATGCAACCAAGCTCACCCGCATGGAAGTGACTCAGACCGAGGAGGTATGGTACCTGCCTCACCATCTGGTGAGTCACAGTAACAAGCCACGGCTGGTTTTTAACTGTTCATTCAGACATCAAGGTCTGTCCCTCAATGATCAGCTTCTTCCGGGCCCAGTACTGGGCCCATCACTCTTGGGTGTACTCCTAAGATTCTGTCAGCATCAAGTAGCTGTAAGTGGAGACATCAAGGGCATGTTCCACCAGGTCAGTGTACTGCCTGAGGACAGACCCTTTCTCCGTTTCATTTGGAGAGTCCTGCGGATTGAAGACACCCCTGATGTGTATGAGTGGCATGTTTTGCCATTTGGTACAACAAGCAGTCCATGTTGTGCCATTTTCGCAGTGCAACATCATGCCCATAATTCTGAGGCTGACTATTCTGGTTGTCTACGAATAGTACAGCAAAATTTCTATGTTGACAACTGCCTGACCAGCTTTCCTACCACCGCTGAAGTAAGGCAAACTGTGGACCAGTTGTGCAGTATGCTAGCAGAGGGAGGGTTTGAACTCAGGCAGTGGGCTGGTAATCATCCAGCTGTTGTAGCTCATCTGCCGACTGACGCACGGTCCTCAGCTACTGAGCAATGGTTGGTACATAACCGTATCGACCCTACAGAACCCGCCTTAGAACCGGCCCCGTTTGTGTGACGGGGCTGACGAGACGTGAGATGTGTGGATCCATCTGCAGGCTTTATTAAAGAGACGTGGTAAACAGGCAGAGTCAAACAATGGCAAACAGGTATATGGCGGGCAAAACACAAGAATAGTCCCAGGGCTAGCGTAGGTCACCGATCGGCAGACAGAATCACAGGGGCGAGAGAACAGGCAAAGAGTTCATAGGCGGCCTCCTTGGCCGGAACAGGAAGTTCACAGGTGGGTACTACTGACACCTCTGGAGGTTCTGCAGCGGATGCCGCCACCTCTGGAGGTTCTACAGTAGTGCCCTCAGGATACAGGGAGAGTTCGGCAAAGGTTCCTTCGACCTTGACATGACAGGTTGAAAGTGCATTTCTGGGCACCACCACCACGCAAAGAGCTGAAGCGAGCACCGCCGCTTCGGAAGGTTCTGCAGCATGCGCCTCCACCTCTGGAGAAACTGCAGCGGGCGCCATCGCTTCGGGGAATACAGCAGCGAGCACCACCACCTCAGGGGATGGTGTAGCTTCAGCCGCCGACTCTGCAGACCTGATAATGGGTACTGCCGCCTCTGGGAGTTCTGTGGAGATGTATGCAGCCCAAACGCAACAAAAGACGATCCCCATCAGGGGAAACACTTCAAACAGGGGAATTAGTTCATGAACAGATGGGTTAGAGTGAGTGGGTTTGGGGATACAAGCTGTGCGTGCAGACACCAGTGGTGTATCCCTCACACTAGATACCAGACTGGGATACTGAAAGACTGACCCTGACGATCTGGGTGCAACAGACAGAACATGACAAGACTCCTGACGATCAGCTATGTCCTGACGAGACTCAGGATGATCAAGTGTGACGTGACGTGACTCTGGATGATCAACTGTGACTTGACTTGACTCATGAATATCAGTTGTGACTTGACTAGACTTATGAATATCAGTTGTGAATTGACTGAACTCAGGAAGAACAACTGTTACTAGACTTGACTCATGACGATCAGTTATGACTTGACTAGACTCATGAATATCAACTGTGACTAGACTTGACTCATGATAATGGAAACTGTGACTTGACTTGACTCATGAATATCAGCTGTGACTTGACGGCACTCAAGATGGGAAGCTGTGACATGACGGGGTGCTGTTGTGTCCGCCATTTAGCGATCAGGCTCATCTGTCGCCGCCATTTTATGTAGCGTGCTCTGTCAGCCACCATTCAAGTCCCAGACACTGTGTCCGTTTGCCCCACGACGCCACAGTAAACAAAGACCCTACAGCCAACAAAGCAGAATCCATAAACGACTAGGTGATGAACGTTTGGTCCTCGCGTCTAAGTATTAGACTTACGCGGTTGATTTATTCCATCAGAGAAAAACTCTAGCATACATCTGGCAAATCAAATAGTGCGAGTGGCTTAAAAACTCTCGAATATGGTTCTCCCAGAAGATCGGGACCCGGTTTAAGGCTACAAAATTCTGTCCTTTGTCCTACCTGCCAATCTTCTTTGGAAAGCCGCTGGATCCTTTTGGGCTGACGAGATGTGTGGATCCATCTGCAAGCTTTTATTAAAGAGACGTAGTACACGGGCAGGGTCAAAACAAAAAACCAAACAATGGCACACAGGTATAAAACGGCGGGCAAAACACAAGAATCTCCCAGGCTAGCGTTAGGTCACCGATCAGCAGACAATCACAGGGGGATACGAGCAGGAAAAATCCAGGAAACAGGCAAATCAGAAACCAGCGAAAACAGTCAAGAGGCAAAACAGGGAAAACACGGAGACTCTGAAAGGGGTGCAGGCTAAACAATACTTAGCAGAGAATGGCAGTTTGAGTGGGTTTTATATAGTGAGTGAGGTGATAAGAAACAGCTGTGTGCAATCAGTGCAGTGTGCAAACCGTGCAATGAATGATGGGATATGTAGTCCGGGGTGCTATGCAAGAGTTTGTGTTGTGCGAGAGTCAATGTAATGGAAAGGGTGACCTCTGGTGGTGAATAAACAGAAGTCCATGGACCGAATTCGTGACAGTTTGAAACCAACAAAAACAACTGCTAGGTCTTCTGCAAAGTATGTATACTCTTAATTCCTTGTATTTCCTTTTCTTATGATCTTTGCCTCTTTTCTTTTTTCTTTCTTTTTGCCAGTGGTGGCTCATCGGGGGAGGCAGGGAATGCACAGCTTCCCCATAATTTTGAGATGAAAATAACGATTTAATGTTAATAAAATTCACAAATCATTTCAATTCATGTCTCAGAATGTGTATTTTTCGTTTGTAATTTCACAGCTGTAATACCATAACGTGAAAGCGCTGCTTTTCTATCGTGAATGTGCCGAATCTGCTGATGTAATTACAACCGCTAAGGATAGAGAAGGATGTGGAGGCCGGGGAGAGCTGAGCTCTCGTGCCTCTGTTGGTAAAAAAAAATTAGCCAATCAGCATAGAGTGTTCACTTTCAGTGCTGTGGAGTGTTGAGAAAAGAAACCTCGTAGTGGAGGCTAGCCTCCCTTCTGATATCATACCAATCATCATAGAGATGTAAATTATGTGATATTAGTTTGAATGTCTGCCGCTGTGCTGATAATGTACCAATACATTATACTCATACTTATGATGAGTAGCGATATTGAACATTTGATCGTCAACAGATTTACCAAGCTGTCATTCAAACAGTATTTATACAAAGAAAAAAAGGGAAAACAGCCTAAGCTGGATATGCCTATAGACAGGCTACAGCAGTCGGCTTAATTAAATGGCGCAACAGGCAGCTCTTTTAACACAGACGTTTAAGCAGGGATGGTGTTTTCTTCAATTGAGAGCCAGTAAGTGAACTTCTTTATCTTGCTGTATGTGTGTTCATCATTTTACGTTTTCTGACTAAAAGCAGTCCAAAAGCCAAGGTAAGGTGGTTAAGCAAATAATATAATAAATAATAATAATAATAATGAATTCGGCAGGGATCCCGACCATACAATTAACGTGCCTCCTTTATTTTAAAACCCCAGCCACCACTGCGTTTGCTTGTCTTCTTCTGTACTACTGTACTGTACTTACTTCTATAAAAAGAGTGACTTTGCATGCTCTTTCATAACTTTTTATGCAAAAAAAACTGTCTGAAAAAGATCATTATCATTCTGTTCATGAGCTATGAAAGAGCAACCACTGAGCAATACAATTATCCTTTGAGTTTTTCCAATGATCCTCTAGTGTCTGTTCTATAAATTATAATGAAACATGAAGAGAGATGGGTATTCCTCCATAAAATTAAAATAATTTGTTCTTGGCTGTGAGATCGGATGAGTATTATGGAAAATCCACTTTTGTGGCAAAGCCTTGCATTAGTTACACATACATGCACCCAAACAATCTGTTAGTAATTGGATTAATGGCTCAATCAGAAATGCCTTTGTGTACACATCTCAATAGATCTGACTGAGCTTAATCTGAAATACATTTTTATAGGATTGAAATGGGTGGTGCACACCTGAAGTAATCCAAATCAATAGGGGGGAAAAATAAGCATGCTTGAATCTTCTCAGTCAGAATCTAAAATACCTTGTGCAAATGTGCAGTAAAATGATGATTATGTTTACTTCTGTCACGTGTATGTTCCTATTTGCCCTTATTTGGTTCTTTCTGTGTCCTGTCCTCATTGGTTGTCATTTGTGTCCAGCTGTGTTTCATTAACTAGTTTATTTGATTCCAGGTGTGTTTCGTTCCTCCTTGATTATCATGTGTTTAAAAGCCCCAGCCCGTTCTAAATGTTGACGGTCTGGGTCTCACAAGCCGGGACGAGTCTCGTGAGAGGAACGGTTGGGAACACGAGGACGGAAGGCTTGAAAGGCAGCATTTATGGAAGACTGCAAGCAGAACTTTTATAATTAAGAAAGATTCAAATACAACCGAATAAATTGGCACTGATACATACAAAAAAAACATAAATGGATCTTTTGGATGTCAAGCGAGTGGGGCAGATGAAGACCAGGATGGATATGAGAAAGTAAGATATAATACACGAGTAATAAAGGTTCAGCATTAGTGCACGCAAAAAAGAACATAGGGCGAAGGGATCAAGAAAGACTTGGTCTGAAGTGAATAGTCAAGTGTTCAAAAAAACAGCAACGGAACTACTCAAGCGGGATATAAGTTTTTCAAACCCAGAGTGGGACACCTGCATTCCATAAAACTGTCGGAAGCTAATAGCTAAGAGTTTTGGTGCAGTTTAAAAATGCTAAATGTTGCACGGAGGTACAGTAAAGTGGTACTACATATAGCAGCAGTCTGCAGAGGAAAACAAAGATGTGTAAAATGTGGGGACGAGCACGAATATGAACAATGTAATGCAACGACTATGAAATGCTGCAACTGCGGAGGAGACCACGGTGCAGCATACAGAGGCTGTGAAATTCAAAACAAGCATGAGAAATTCAGAGACACAAGACAGATAATAAAACCATGTACGCAGACGCTGTGAAAGAATGCAAAAAAAGAAGAGATAAAGAACAAAGTAACATAGCAGAAGAAATACCAAGAAAACTATATACAGATGCAGTAAAAGAAAACCTCAAAGAATCAACAAAATGTTCACATGAATGTGTAGTGTCAGACAAGATAATGTTAGTGGAAAAGGAAAAGGTCCTGGCATTTATGGTGACGATAATCAATATTACTGGTAACCAAAAGAAACTATCTGACAGATTAAAGACTATAGTAGAGTCAGCAGCAGAATTTTTAAACATTAAGGATGTGTCAGAGGAAAGCATTCATAAACCATTAATGCAGTCCAGAAATTAAGAAGCATCTCAGAATGGATAAATTATGCCAATAAGCATCTTACAATGGAACATCAGGAGTATTTATGGTAATGGTCAAGAATTGAAGAAGTACCTAAGTGATGAAATTAATAAACCAGATATAATATGTCTACAAGAAACATGGTTACAACCAAAATATGATTGTTTTTAATTAAAGGATATAATGTTATTAAAAAAGATAGGAAAAATGGTAGAGGTGGTGGTGTGATTACATTTATTAAACAGAATTTAACACAAAGTATGCCAAAATAATTGGAATGTATCACTGTGGAAATATATAGGGAAGAAGGAAGTCTAACAATTTGCAATATGTATATGTAATCCATGTAAACCTATATTGATGAATATTTTGGAGGAAAATGTATTTAATGGACCAGAAATATGGTGTGGAGATTTTAACGCGCACAACACATTATGGGGTAGTGAAAACACTGACACAAATGGTGAAATAGTAGAAGAATTTATGGAAGAGCGCACATTAATATGTTTGAATGATGGAGATGGCACAAGAATAGATATAAAAACTGGAAAGATGTCAAACCTAGATCTGACACTAGTGTCTGCCTCACTGGCGAATAGATGTGAATGGAATATAATGGAGAACCCTATGGGAAGTGATCATTATCCAGTATATTGCACAATAGATGTTAGAATAAGACAATACAAGCAAATAAATGGTGAAAATGGTGTTTTGATAAAGCAAACTGGGAATTATTTAAAGCATTATATTGTACAACTAATACTATTAACAACGAAAGCTTGGATATAGATAAACACACAGAGAGTCTAGTAGCATCCAAAAATGATGGTATCCAAAGGATCACTGGCAGGAAGAAAGGAAAAATAGTACCTTGGTGGTCTGAAGAATGTACTAAGGCAATTAAAATAATAAATCAAGCATTCAAAACATTAAAGAACAGTCTTAATTAAAAAAAAAAATTTAATACCAGAGTTTAAAAGCAAGTTGTAGGTGAATAATTAAAACCGCTAAAAGTGAATACTGGAGGAAATATTGCGCTATGATTGGACAAGAGACTAGTTTAAGTGAAATGTGAAACATGTTAAAAAAAAATGGGTGGTAAGGGGAAATATGCAAACATCCCAGTGATGGTAGAAAGTGGTTGTGAATATATAAAAGAAAAGGATAAAAGGCAATTGAATTGCTAAAACATTTTCTGAAGTTTATTAGGATTTATAAGCATTATTAATCAAGTTACAAAAAATTGGGATACAAGTAAGGATGTTTAACTGGATACAACTTTTTTTTCTGAAAGTTCATTTAAAGTTAAAGTGGGAAATGAAGTGTCAGAATCATACAATATAGAGTGTGGAGTACCACAAGGAAGTGTAGTTAGTCCAATTTTATTTAACATTATGATTAATGAAACTTTTAATGGAAAAGATTTAGGAATTGGAGCTGCTTTATACGCAGATGATGGTTCATTATGGAAAAAGGGAAGAAATATAGATTATATAACAGGAGTTCTTCAAAAAGCAATAACAGAGGTGAAAAGATGGTCCATAGCACGGGGTTTTAAGTTATCTGTTAGTAAATCAAACTGTATGTTTTTCTCAAGGAAAAATATTCCTGAAAATATCAAACTGTACCTGTATGGAAATCCATTAGAAAGAGTGTCAGTATTTAAATACTTAGGATTATGGTTTGATAACAAATACACATGGAGAACACACATGAATATGATAGAGAATAAAAGCAAAAAAGTTATAAATTTGATGAGGGCTATATCAGGATGTGGATGGGGTGCAGATAAAACAACAATGATTAATATCAATAGAGGTATGTTGAGACCCATTTTTGATTATGGTTGTGTAATATACAGAGCAGCAGCCAAAACAAACCTAAAAAAGGCTAAAGCTTTAAGAGTATGAACTGGAGAATTTCGACATACTCCAAATAATGCCTTAATGATAGCAACAGAAGAATTACCACTAGATATAAGAAGAAACAAAATATCTCTGGCATATTGGGGTAGATTGGAAAGTAGTAAACAAGAACATCAAACTAAGAAAATACTTGAAGACTGTTGGGAATATAAAATAAATCCAGGAAGGGGTTTTGGGTGGACAATAAAAGGTGAAGTGGATAAATATAAATTATTGAAAATAGTGTTAGGATCGTCTGTAGCAATAGGAATAATCCCAGCATGGTTATTTCCTATGGCAAATGTAGATATAAATTTAAACAAAAATAAAGAAATATATGAAAATAATACTAAAGTATATATAGAGAAATACATAAAATCTAATTATTTTTCATACTTACAGATATTTACAGACAAAAATCGGTGAACAGAATGGGGGGGACGGGGTATAGGAAATATATTCCCAGAATCGAAATAGCAATTCAACGCTTATCAAATAAGTTAGCAAAAAAAAAAAAAAAAATATATAATATATATATATATATATACAAGTAATGTAGGAATTTGTTGACAATAATGGTTGCATTACGTGGAGGTAGGGGGTGATAGAAGGATGTTAGGAAGAATTATATGTGTCCAGACACTGATGTCACGTGGCTAAATAGTTTGGTTTCATATAAATCCATTAGAGAAGAATTTTAAAGATATGACTGTATGTAATACTGAAAATCTAAAATCGTATGCGAATAGATGTAATTGTGTGGGTTCAGGTAACACAGGAATCACTGGAATTAAAGATAGACGATAAGTTAGCAAAAAAGGAAACCAAAAAAAAGGATATCGCGCTTGAAAGGCCCATTAGGAAGAGTGAAAATTGAAATCAATATAAATCAAATATTCAAAAAGAGTGCAGAAGGAAGTGGGACATAGCTGATCACAGGAAGGTTTTTGATAAAATTATTTACAAGTTTGAAGCAGTGACAATTTTGGAAGTGTAGGAATGATGAGGTGATTTTAATAGATTACCATTTGGGCACCAGGACTAAACTGCCAACTCACGATACAAAATAGGTAAACATATACAGGTAAAGTGCTTTTTGTGGGTTTTTTTTAACAATTTTTAAAGGGGGGGCAAAAACGTTGGAACTGTAATATTAAAATGTCGTGAAATATACTATAGAGAAGTAAAAGAGAAAGACTTAAATGGTAATAATAAAGAAAAAAAGATATATTTGATATTAGGAAAAGGATTAAGAGATTAAGATTAATATATATATAGTAGAAACAGGATTAAATAAATTAATTTGATAGTTAAATAAAAAAATAAATAAAGCAAAGGAATAGGGAAACACACAAGCTGGGTTTTTTGGCATGGGAGCTGAACACGCAGCAGCCAGAAATACAGCTGGGGTGAGCCCGAAATAAAGTTAAACACATAAAAATAATATAACCATAAATAAATAAAATATTGACTAGAGGTGGGGATATCATTCAGGTATGATAGAAACAGTTGGTAGCGGCAGGGCCGTGCGCAGACATTTTGAGGGGCAGTGGCCGACCAAAAAGGGGGCACTAGGGGGGTGGGTGCTGTTAATACAAAATGATTCAATTGTTACAAATATACAATTAAAAGAGAAGACAGCACACTATGTAATAATTTCAGACTTTATTGTAGATGTTTTGATAAGAATAGTCTCTCTCTCACTCTCTGAGCCTGCTTCTGCCTTATCTTCAATGGAAGTAGGGGAGAGTGGGGTAAGTTGAGCCAGTGGGTAAGTGGACCCACCCCCTGTTTCTTGGCAACTGTACACTTTTACTGTCATGTGACCATGTTTTTTGGAACCACCCATCATTTCTGCCAGACTGTGGAAAGGAGAAACACATGGGGGGAATGGAAGGCACCCATTTACTTAAAAAAAATTTTTTTTGCTTGTTAAAGTAAAATTTTAGCATAACAGATATAATGGTTGTTACATCAAAGCAAATTTATCCAGGTCTAAACACATTTATGGTACATATAGGTGATTTAGCAACATATAAAACCATGCAAATCATTTTAGCTAAATATTAGCCTGAACTGGTAAGCAACAGTAGCTATTTTTTCCAAAATGGCAGCTATGGGGCAAAGTGAGCCAAATGCTGTGGGGTAAATTGAGTCAGCATTTTAACTTACCCCACCATAAGGCACTTAAGTTAAATCTCTGAATTATAAACTGGTATTTTAATGTGATATTACTGGTTTAGTTTATCATATACATATTTTGTAGTTTATTTGATAGGGACAGTGTACAAGTGCACCAAATCCTTATCTGATAAGAACCAGAAAATGCTTTTCATCGTATTATAATTAGATATATCTTTCCACCTGTAGTCCCGAATGGCCAACAAACCCTATGTTTACTCTGTTTTTAGGAAGGCTACAACTTTAGTGTTCAACATATTGTTTCAGAAATGCAAACAATTAAATATTGAAATCTAATCTTCATTTGGTTGGTTTTATGTTGTTAAAGTTAACTTCATGAAAATAAATATGACTGTTTGTAAAAGGAAATTCTTAATTTAGTTTTTTAATTATTATTTATTTCACATGGGTTTGAATCAGATTTGGCCAGATGGTCATTTTACACCCAGATGGTGCATCTTACCCACTGACGCGATTCTGGTCAACTTACCCCTAACCCAGGGAAAACTGAGCCATGGGAAGACTTTTATTATAAGAAGCCATATTTTTAGAACCCTTTGTCATAGATACATTCTGATCATTTAAAATGATCGGAATACTTTCATTAGGATAGATACTTTCATTGTACTTCTGCATCATTTTAACTTATCTTGAGGACCACATAAGTAAAAAATGGCCAATCTTACCCCACTCTCCCCTATAAGTATTAGACATTTAATTTAATATTTTACAGCATAAATCTATATTATATACTAATAAACAACTCATTTAGAACATTTATATTATTTTTTAACTATTTATAGGCCTACTATTAATATGGTTTTAATAAAATATGATGTGTTGCAGATTACTAGTACCAAGACAAGTGGTTATAATGGGAAATATACTTAATTACAAAAATTAAAGCGTGACAAACTGCTAAATATTCTATATAATGATTTACCTGCTGGCTTGCTGGAACTTTGAATTCGTGTTTGCAATGTTGAACTGCCTTTAGCAGCCTCCCTTCGCTCTTTCTGTCTTCTTTTTTGCGAAGGCATGTTGATGTTGTTTTGTTTTTTTTGTCTACAAAGTGTGCCAACAACAGCTAATTTTGTGTTATTTATATTAGATCTGATCGGGTACAGTAATTTGATTAGACATTCTAATTCTAAGACCGTGGCTATTTTGTTGTTATCACGTTTAAAAGACTGAGAGCAAATCATTACCAACAGAAATACAAAAACAAACTACCAAATTACTAATTCAGCGAATCATCCACTGACTATATTATGGATTGTAATGCATCTAACTGTTAATGCAACAACATTGGGAACTCTGGTCTCCACTCCAGAGAGCAGCACACAGATTGTGAGTGATGCTGCGGAATCAGCGGATTTTTAGCGGAGCAGGAACATACCACTTTGAGCTGGGGTGATGGGGGGGATTGGTGAGAGGGGCAACTCAGCCGATGAGGGCAAAGGGGCAGTGGCTCTAGCCACCGGGCCACCCCCCTGTGCACGGCCCTGGGTGGCGGTATGTGCCAATGGTGCAGAATATGCCAAAACATTCAGAAGAAAAAAAAGTTAGTGTTTGTCGGTTCTTGAATGTCATCCTTGTGTGTCTACAGATGGTCCTTGCCTTTTAAGTCATTAAAGACTGTTTTTTGAAGCTATCTCCGTGTCTCCTCGTATCCATGCGCTTGACGTCAAGTGTGACAAGGGGGGGGGAAGAACGAAGACCGATCATGACTGTAAGCGGCACCCCTTCTACCCGTGTTTGTTTTCAGTTTTTTGAAAAGTGTTTTGTTTTCCTGTTCGATCCTCCCCGGTAACATGGAGGAATGAGCTTTTTTTCATCGCCGTAGCTCAGGCGAACCCCGACCCTGTCAGTTACGCAAGGGCGTTTGTGCCGCTCGCCCTCGCCAGCACCCTCAAGGGGGAAACCCTAATGACTCTGTTCCGGCTCGGGATAACATACCATCGCCCCGCGGAGCTCCCAGACACCACCAACATCGACTGGAAGGAGGCAGTCATCTGATGTGTGGAGAGCCTCCGATCCCGATCTGGAACCCTTCCGCCAGCCATTCCCGAGTCAAGTCCGCTTAAGGACAAGCCGACGGTCGTTCAGCACTCTAGCACGCCAACCTAGTTCGCTCCAGTGTCTGCTCCAGCCCCAGAGCTCGCTCCAGCGCCCGCTCCTCGAAAGGGGCTCCTGATCCCCAGTTAAGCCCAGGGAGGGCTCCTGATCGCTCGTTTAGCCCAGGGAGGGCTCCTGATTGCTCGTTTAGCCCAGGAAGGACTCCTGATCCCCAGTTAAGTCCAGGGAGGGCTCCTGATCCCCAGTTAAGTCCAGGGAGGGCTCCTGATCCCCAGTTAAGTCCACGGAGGGCTCCAGTTCCCGAGTTTAGCCCAGTGAGAGCTCCTGTCCACGAGTTTAGCCCAGAGGAGGTCTCCAGTCCCTGAATCCCCTCCAGAGAGCCCTCAAGTGCCTGCTCCTCCAGAGCTCCCACCAGGATTCCTAGATTTCCCCAATAAATTTTTTTTGGGGGGGGCATATACCCGTGGCCGAGCCAGCCAAAGCCACGGAGATAGACATGGCCTCCTGATCCGCCCTGGAGGCTTCCCTTGTCTCCACCCTGTTCCAGTCCTGCACCCACCCTCCCTCCCCGATGGTACTGTTACGGCGTGGGACGCGTCGTCCGGAAGTGGGACTATCTGTCACGTGTATGTTCCTGTTTGCCCTTATTTGGTTCTTCCTGTGTCCTGTCCTCATTGGCTATCATTTGTGTCCAGCTGTGTTTGATTAATCAGTTAATTTGTTCCTAGGTGTGTCTAGTTCTTCCCTGCTTAAATACATGATAAAAGCCCAGTCCATCAGTAGTGTTTATCGGTTCTTGAACGTCATCCTTGTGTGTCTCCAGACATTCCTTGCCTTATGAGTCATTAAAGACTGTTATTTGACGCTATCTCTGTGTCTCCTCGTTCCGTGCTCCTTGAGTAGCCTTTCAATAAGATATCTGTTTGCATACTTTTACTTTTGACTAACATAGAATATTCATACTGAATATTTACTAATTATTAGATTTTGACATTTGTCAGCTTTCATTTTAGGCATGTCATCAAGGCAAAATCAACAATTATACTCATGATAGCTAGAGTTACATTATAGTGGTGGCTTTCTCAGATTCTCTCAAATTTTGCTCAGAATACATAAATTTCCCCCCAAAAATGGGATAATAAATTACATTCAAATAAATGCAAATTTAAAGGGTTAGTTCACCCAAAAAAATAGCCATACTATTACTCTACATTGAGGCATCATAGGTGTATGACTTTCTTCTTTCAGAAGAATCCATTCAGATTTATATAAAAAATTGTCTTTGATCTTTCAAGCTCTATCGTTGTACTCAGCGGGTGTTGCAGCGGGGGTATGAGTGACATATGAGCAGCGAATGAGTCAGAACAGCCATCGTGGAAGAGAAAACAGCGCTGGGAGCAGCTAGATTGTGTATCAGTGGAAACTGAATAGAAATGATGATTCTGTCTGAAGAAATATGAAGTAAACGTGTAAATATATAAATATTTCTCCAATATGCACACTTTTGGACTATAAGCCCTTACTGATGCTGTTCAGTGAAGGCCACCCCTATTAAAATTTGCTGGGGGCGCCACTGCCTTCTGTATGTGTACAGTATGTACATTGAGCACTTCTGTTCAGTTGGCTCATTTGGGGCTCATTTTGCTCAATGTTGGCTCATCAGAATTAATTTTTTTATGCATTTCTGTTTTTGTAAAATATAAAACTATTTATTTTATTTGGATGAATCTGTTGTCTGTTATCAGATATATCCATTTGTTCTATTTAAATTGTGCTGTGTTGGGACTATGCTGCAAATATTTGAGTGGCTCCTCCCCTAACAGATGTAATCTCACTCCAAACTTCTGATATAACTTGAGAGCCCTGCAAATTGGATTCATATGGATTGACAAAAATGATTGGATGTTACTACTGTGAACATCCAGTTGCTAATATATATATATATATAATAATAGATATATAAATATATATAATATATATATATATTATATATATATAATATATATATACAGTATATATATCTATCTGAGCAATATCACACGAGTAGATGTGAGATATGGCTGTATATCGGCACTGCTGTGATTCGGCCGTAGGTAATCACAGTGTGATATACAGCATATATAACGTCTATGAAGTAATATGTCATATATATATTATACATATATTAGCAACTGTCTAGTATAGCAAAGTATAAACAAAGTAAGTTCACAGTAGTATACATGCAATCAATTGTTGTCATCCATATGAATCCAATTTTGCGGGCTCTCAGTTATATCAAAATTGGATTATATAATAATATCGTTAATTATATTATATATATCAAATAATGCCCATGATAATTACACCAAACAAAATTATATATCGTTAACCACTATAGGGCATCAGAGCCAGCTGCAAATTCAGAGATCTGGCCGAGGGAGGAGGCTCTCGGCGTTTTCATGAGCGCTGAAGTGGCGCTGCCGCCTGGAGCTCACATCTCTGGACAACGATGAAGCCAATTTTCAAATAGACATTTATCCTTATTAACCCTTACGACGTGAGTAAAATATTCTTAGCTGAGCCCCAGGTGAGTTTTTTAGGCGGGGACCGTATTTTAAAAATGTATCACCTACTGTTTCCATGGAGACGCGTCAGTTTGTCATGTGACACAACGCAGCCCACAAATAAGATCTGTGGACACAGGAATCGCTTTATTTAGTTTTCCGTTTATTCAAAATATTCACAAACGTGTTAACTATATTGTGAAATATCTGATATTCCAATTATGAAATATGTGCAAGTAAATCTATTTGGTGGTTTAAACGCTTTTTATATCGAGCGTGTTAGTTGATCTATACCGGGTGATGGATGCCGCCATGTTAGTTTGCGCTGCATCCGAGATGTGGGATTTACAACACGCAAATTCATCCTCTCCCGAAACATGTTAAAGTAGGTCTCCGGTAAACTGGGAGAAGAGCAGAGTAAACTTTATAGTTATCCACACAATCTGTATATGATATCAATAAAAAAAGATATAGATATTAAAACAACGAGAATTATGTCGTTCCATAGAAATCAGCGTGCATTTTACAAATGTATAATGTATGGTTTTGCTAGTAACTTATGTGTATTTAAAGTCTGAAAACCTAAAAATAAGTATTTAGGTGAAAACATGATATTTGTGATAATATGACAGCGCTGCGTGTGTCGTTGGCGCATCCGCGCCAGTCCGGAGCGCGAAAGCGGATTTATTCAGCAGTTGGTGAAGTGTACGCATGAAAAGTTAGAACCACACCGGGTGATAGTAGGCTTCAGGGACAGGCCAAGGAATGATCGACCGGTGTGATCGTACGCGTCAAAGGGTTAACAAACCGCATATTTGAAGTCTTACCAAGTACATTCTTGTCTAAAAAAACTCTTAAAACTACATTCTGTGACACAAAATTGTTTAAATTGTGGATTTGGGCGTTAGTTTGAATGTCCGCTGTGGAAAGCGATATCTTTGTCGTACTATCACTTCATCTGTTAAGGGTGATTTCTGATAGTGATGGCTGCTTTTGAAACACTGCTTCATGAAACTTCGAAACCTTTGCGAATTCATTGTTTCGAAACCAATTCAAAATGCCAAAGTCACATGATTTCAGTTAACGAGGCTTTGTTATGTCATAACGGTTTCGAAACGTTTCGAAATTTCAATAGTTCGCCTTAGTTCATATGAGTTCACTGAGATCGCCCCGCAGCTGCGAACCACTGCATATATATTGTCTGCATAATATAATATTATACGATCTCGGATCAGTTTGATCAAATTGTAGATATTTTTAATGAGACATTTGTGTAATTAAAAGAATGAGTAGTAGTTAATAGTCTTTTACTGGCCTGTTTAGAAAAGCTTTCCATAAAACAAACAAAACAAGCCCTTGCAAATTAATAATTATTTTAAAGACGCGTAGGCCTGTTATACAGACACTTCATTTTTAATGGTATTTTATTATTTTGATTGCATTTAATATATTATACTTTCAAGAAAGAATTTTCATTGGGTTTGTAAAAGCTGTTTTTATGCATGTTTTGGTCTCAGTTTTTGTTGCATTTACACAGTTTTAACCAGCAGGCATCCCCAGCGTGTGGTGTTCGCGCGCAAAAGGAATCATTTTTGCGAAGCAATTGGTTCAATTGATTCGAAGCTTCGAAATGGTTCGTTTCTCCTTTCACTAATTTCTGATGATATTTGTTAACTGTATCTTACCAGTGTTATTAAAAGTAAAAAATAACTTCCATTTCAGTATAAAAGTCTTTATGCTGACTCGTAAACCCAGTATCTGTGTAACCACTATGAGACTCAGGCCAGCTGCAAATTCCAGAGATCTGGCGAGATGAAGCTGCTCTCAGCGGTCTAAATATTATATATCTATATCTATAACTGTTTGTTCTGGTTTCAAATTGCGGGGTGAGGAACTGTAGATATTGTACTGGAATCGCTACTAGTGATGGGAGAAACAAACCATTTCGAAGCTTCAAAACAATTGAACCAATTGCTTCACAAAATATCTCGTAGATGCCATATCTCAGGTCTACGAGCTTAATATTGCGCACACACATATATAGATAGTGTGTGTGTGTGTGTTAACCAGTCAGACTTAGTGCAGCACAGCTGGATAATTGTTAGAAACTTTCAGATGATTTGTTGCATAGATACGGTCCCAGTCAGGTGAACAGATGAGTCTGGCTCCCAAGGGAAAAGGGTATGCCTCACTAATTGCCTCCACGTATACTGAGGCTGGTATTGACATTTTTCAGTAAGTTAATTTAATCAGGAAGAGGGATTAAAAAGTGACAGCTCTTCATGCCTGCATGAAGTTAACAAGGTTTACAAAAAAGAAATCAAATGAAAGGGAAAAAAAAAATTAAAGAGTCTAAGTCCTTGACCGGATTAATCACTTCAAGTCAAAGCTGAATTTCAGCTCATCCAAGGTTTAAACGTGTCTAAGCGTCTTTTATTAGAGACCACATCAAACACCTCAACAAATTCCATCCAGCCCTGGTGTTAGCACACTTCCATCAGATCAGTGAATCTTTAATGTTGAATTTAAACCAGCTTCTACCTTGAAGTGTTTGATGCCTGAGATACATCAAATCAGAAAGTTTCCTTTTGCTTTATTCAAGTACCCCGTATGCAGGTAATCAACATACCTAACGAGGCACTTTCAACACAACCAACATATACAGATATATTTTCCACGTATCCCCCCCATATTTTCCATTACCTCCATTCACTTATGCCTTAATTCAATCTTCGCTATTTTTTGATTCTTTCGATCTTTTAATATTCCCACTAATTCACAACCCTTAACAACAGACAAACACACGCAAATCAGACAAATGTGACATTAATTTCTTTATTGAATGTGACGTAAACATTCACACTACAGGATGGAAAAAGTTTGTGAAACAGTTAACATAACCTCCATTAGATATTTCCTGTAATTCTGGATAAAACTTGTACAATAGTAAAACGAGACATTTATGCATCTTTCCACTAGTCTTCAATTTCACAGTATTCTTGGGATTTGGTGTGAATGGTCATGTCAATCGGGTTGAATTCAGGACTGCAGTTATTCCATTGACTTTGGGCAATTGTCCTTTTGGATCCAACCGTTCACATCCTTTTTTTTTTTTTAAACCATGTGTCAAATAGAAGCAGACAGCATGCCAGTCCATCATAATCAGATAATTGTATCCAAGTCAATTAAAAATTTTACATTACTCACCATGGGTAATGTCTGTTAATACTGTACATAAAACATGTTTGAGGCTGTAACGATTAGTCCACTGAAGGCGAGTTGAAGATGAACCCAAGTGCAGTTTATTTAAACAAGGTGAAATCCAAACAAACGAAGACTTGGCATAACAGAAACACAACTCACCGACAGCAGGGCTGTGTTCAGCCCCGACAAAACATTTTATATAAATGGAAACTGTGGTGCATTGAACACCCTGTTCTGATGACGCAAGAGTTGCAACTATGGCAGCTGAGAAGGCCATTCTTTGTGTTCTTTTTTAAGATTTTTCGGAGCCTGATGAAATCGGTATAAATAGGTGTTTAATACTGCAAAATACGCTCTGTTACAGTCACTGCCCTTGCCGTCCAGAATAAAAGAGAACATCCCAATCGAGTGAAGGGATTTGTGCAAACTGTGGTTCCTAATTGTGATCCAACATTTGCCTCACATTTCAGGATGAAAAGACAAACATTTCAGGAGAAGGATAATCCACTTCTTACCGCCGATATGGGTGTGTTAATGAGTGCGTATATGACCTGATTGTTAGTGTGAGTAGTAGGCTGTATGTGTGTGGGGGGGTGGCTGATCACTGTGTGGTGCGGAGGGGGTGGGTATGGTGTGACTGTGGCTGTGTACCATTTAATAAATCGATGTATAGAAAGGTTTATGAAGTTCCACTTTCACATAGCAAAATATATAGATATATATATATCCGATTTTTTATGTTTACTTAATCAGTGTCTAGCACACCTCCTGGGGGAAGGGTGACATTTGACCAAAGATAGTGCAATTAGCTAAATTTTTAAACAGAACTTAAAGTTCCAGATCATACTTGTGCTTTTATTATTGTGCGAGTTATTTTGCCTTTAATGTAATAACATGTGCAAACAATATACTGCCGTGAATTTATTTTGATATTAATTATATTGTGTGAGCTGTCTCTTTAATACCACGTGGTTTATATACGTACATGTTGTTGCTGATTGGGCTGACATTTTTGACATACCCACCAAACAAGAGAAAACTTATCTCAAACCCCGTTGCGGGAAACATGTCGTTCAAACCGGAAACCGTAGCAAAACGTTGCGCAACGGTTTGAGCTTGAACTTGCCCCAGGTTACACAGATTAAAGCTAGACAAAGAACAAAGGCAACATGAGCGCTATTTATCTCAACAATGAGGTCACATGACAAGAACCAACCATTAGAACATGACACATGAACCAAGCAACCATCAGAACATACACACATCAAATGGAATCACATGACAGAACATACTGTGGCCAAACTTACAAATAAAAGACATGAAACATGAACAAAACCAACCCCACTGTTACAGAGGCTTGTGATTTAACCCATAGTCTGGCTGCAAAGTTAAACCAAGTGTAAACCTATTATGTTTTTATTTTAACGAGAGTTGTTTTGTATATGTCAATTATATGCACACTAATGCAGGAATATTAAAAAAAGTAAATCGATCTTAGATTTTTTTGGGGGAGTAATACCAGCTGTTTTTTAATTTATTTTTTTTTAAGCACACCCATGAGAAATTCCAATATGAGGTATAAAATCTTTGACAAATGTCAAGGGAGAGGGAAAACTACAATAAAGAAAAATGTAGTCATGCGGTGTGTTCAAATGTGGTTGAATGCAAACACGGTATTGAGTTGGCATCACATAAAAGGTTATTTGTTCGATTGTGGTTTGCCTTTTGTTGACATTTCTTTCTGAATCCAGAGTGTAATAGGATTTACGTGGGTTTTGTGTGCTTTTTTTTTTTTTAACTCCAAGCAAAAGATGTCATGAATAGATTCTGATAAAGATGTAGACAACTGCACTTAAATGTCGCAATGGCAATTTTAAAAATGTCAATTTAAAAATATCTCTTAAATCCCTGTAGCATTTGACAGAATATGCATTTGTCTGTCTAGTATTTAATAAGCACCGTTTCTTATGTAGGGTTTAAAAAAAAAAACTCAGGTTCACTCATTGCACTTTATTATAAGCAACTGTAGTCTTTTAAAGTTAGTTTATTAAGTTTAATAACTAAACTCTTTAAAATTTAACTTAAATAGTTTAAGCCAATTGATTTCAGATAACCTAATTTAGGCGTTTGCAAGAATGAGCTGCAAAAATTTAATTAAGGAATTATTTGTAAAATTATCTGTATGTATCTGTCATTTTTTGTAGTAATTTGCAAAACAAATTCAGAACTATAAATTTACCAACAGTTACTGTTAATGTTGGTGCAATGTAATTCATTTTTGCCCTGTAACTATTGGGGTCACCCCATCAATAGAAAAATGTGGCTGGTGTCAGTAGCTTAATCGGTTTATTCAAATGAGATTACATGGTGTTTGTGAAGCAGTGGGGGGTCTAGTGATCAACTTAGTGATTACTCTCGACCATCGCGGGGGATGTGGTGAGGGTCTTGGGTGGCAGTGCGTCTCAATAATATTGAAAAGGATCGTATGAACGCAGCCCTTTGTATTGTTAAAAAAAAAAAAAAATTCTTTAATGAATCTTATTGCAGCTCTTTTCCATACAATAATAATTCATAGTAACCACATCTGTCAGTCTTCAAAAAGGATCAGACGGTTTCAATTCACACTCTTCAAAAATGGCACTGATTGCTAACAGACTGAAATATATAGATTGAAACACACATACATTTGACCCTCTAACTCTAGCACTCTACTCTAATGCTACTTTTTTTGTTTTTATAAAAAAAAACTATTTGTTTATAATCTCTATCTACTTGTTGTGCTGTATTGTGTGGACTTGTCATTTGCATTTATATATTGTTGCTCTTTTGTTAGTGTTGACTGCTTTTAATTGTCCTCATCTGTAAGTTGCTTTGGATAAAAGCGTCTGATAATGTAAAATCTATATCTATAATCTATATATATATAAATATATATATATGTAAGGATACTTGATTACTAACAAACTAGATTCTAACCAGTCCAAGAGCTGTAGTACTAATCATGTAAGTTTGCAATGAGTTTGTGAATGTTCATTTGAACTATGGTTTCAGAAAACACTTAATCATTGAACTACGTTGGTAACGACTGATATTGGTTAACAATGCTTTTGGGGAAACTACACCAGTTCGAGTCACAAATTAATCATTCTTTCAGTGGACTCTGGCCTGTAGTGTGAGTGTAGAGAATCTCCTGCACTTTCTGGCGGTCTGCTAAAATCTGAATTTTATTTCGCTCCCTCCCTCTAGGTCTCTTTACAGGGCCCTAGAACTGAACCCTGATTTATTCAAGATTTTTGGCACTGAAACTTTTGCAGATCCCTTGACACTCACCTGCTTCCAGCACTACTCTCCTACCGGTGGGTGGATAAAAGACTTAAACCAAATTTTCCAATAGTTACGCATGCGGTTAACAGTTGAAGGCATTTTTTTTTTTCCAGTGACACATCTTCAAAAATGTCTCCATTTAATCAAGACCTCAGAGAAGAGTACAGTGGCTCTACTCTACAGGTTTTAAATGTCTCTGTGAGATTTGATTCGTTGGCACGGTTTTGTTCCCACGACTATTCCCAGAGAAGGGCAGCAGAAGAAACACAGACACATTCTCATGGGATTGTGTGCTGTAACCACAGGCAATCATGTCTTTTTGCAATGCGATTTAAAGTTAATCCAACAGGATTATAAATGAAGTTTGGAAAGTATTAAATAAATTCACACCTGAATTTGAGAGCATTTTCACAACTGCGGTGATACCATACCTCCAAGCATTGAGGCGAAACGTGATTAAGCTGTTAAAACAAAATCTGGTACCATGGGATCATAAGAAATATTTACAAGATATTGTAAATGAATCCCAGAGCTGTAGTCCATGTTGAAACAAATACCCTTTTAACGGATGTGAATAACCGTTTATGATCCAGTATATATATAATATATATTATTATATACACACAAACACATACAGTATAATATATACATTTTCCTGTCAAGACGCGACAGAATCACCTGAATTATTTGTCATATTATATGACTTTGAGAAATGACAACCTTACCTATTTCCTAATATGTCATGGTTTGGCCCTACTACTTGTGGAGGAGACGAAGAGTGAATATCAACGTCCTGTTGTTCAATATTTTATCCAAATAAAACCGAACATGGAAAGGCCGGAACACCACAGACAGGAGGGAAAACATACAATACCCGACAAAGAAACTTAGAACTGGACCACTTTAACAATACAAGGACTTTGACGATGGGAAGACGAGACACACCTTTAATCAAATTGGAAACAATCGACATGGGGAAACTGGGTCATGGAACACGTGGGGAGCAAGACACAGGACTGACAAATATATGAATGACCAATATATTAAATTATATAACAGTATATTAGAAAATATACAGAATATATTCTGTAAATATATTACAATATATTGAATAATACGTAAAGATTGTATATTGAAAATATGTGTCAATATTTTTACTTATACATCACAATGTATGTAATTTTACTTTTACTTTACATTTTAAATAAAGTAACATATGGTCTTAACGGTGTTTGGCCAATCGTCAACCACAGGCTCTCCTCTTCAGCACAATGGTAACCCCACAAACTTACACATACCAGAAACCCTTTTAAATTCCAAATAATAGAACATTAAACACTAACAGATCTCCCCCTATAATAATATTGATATATAATAATAATATATATTTTTAACTTAAATCTGTTGTTTCGCTCTAAAATCCTCTATCCATAATATTGCATTCTTTTATGTTCTTTTGTTAAATTTTGGTCAATTTGTGAGATATTGTATTGGTAGAAATGGCAGTGTTCCTCTCACCAGTATTCTACCACTCTAAGAAAAGATGGTCCTTTAAAGGTTCTTTACATACAGTAATGGTTTTATTTAGAACCATAGCATTCTGAAGAACCCTTTTATGCTGAAATGATTCTTTGTGTTTAGGGTTCTTTGTTCTCGCTCTTTCGTTTTTTCAAATCTGTAACTGTCAAAGCACCTCATACTGATTTTCTGGAGTTCAGTGATCCAACTACACAGACTGTCAACACTCTCTACAGGTAAATGATTTCATTCTTAAATTTAAATACAATTGTAACTTTAAAATTGTAACTGGTTTCCAAACAAACATGTTCTTATCTCTTTTTTTAGTTTGTGTTCACATATAAGTGTGTGCAGCTCTGCTAAGCTGTGGAAACATCTCTCCTCCACAAAGTAAGTAAAAGAGACAATTAATTTATCATTCATATTGTTCGATTTTTTCATTATTACTTGGGTTTATGTATAAACATACCCAGTCACAAAAAATAATACAACTATCCCATGACTTTATATTACTTTTTTCTTTTAAGATTGTGAAGGGCTCACATACTGTCCATTTTTGCTTTTGGCCTTCATAAACATAATTGATTTTACACAAACACTCTAAATCAATTGTGTATTTCAGAATATCCATCCTACAACCTCATCATCTGCAGAGAAAAATAGCCACTTAATCACACCAAAATGATGGACTTAAAGGCATCATATTGATTTGATTGTGATTGTTTCACTGAAACATGGTCTTCATCACATCTATTTTTTGTTCTTATTTTGTGTTTTACTTATTTATGTATTTATTCATGTTCAATGTCAATTGTCATTTATGAATGTATTCATCTAATAACTGTTTTTAAGAGCACTGACAATTTTGCATGTCAATAAAAATATACCTATTTCGCACAACATGCTGCTGTTGTGGTTATTTTTGTTGTTGTTGTTTTAATGTAAAACCCTAAATGAGGCTACACTCTAAGATGCCTCATTGCTGATTTTCTGGAGCTCAGCCATCCAACTACACAGACTGTCAACACACTCTCAACAGGTAAATAATTTATTTCTTAAAATGTCTATAAATTATAACTTTAAAATGCTAACTGGTTTCCCATGTATTTTCTCTTTTTAGTTTAAGAGACCATGTGAGTGTGACCAGCTATGTTCAGTTAAGGTTACTCTCCTCTTCTTCACTAAGTAAGTAACACAGATATTGACTGTATGGTCCATTTTGTTTTTATTTTTTATTACTAGGGTTTATGCATAAACATACCCAGCTATCCCTTGACTTTATATTACATTGTGAAGTGCTCACATACTACTTTTGGCCTTCATTTTCACATAAACAATTGAAAGGAGACAAACTGTATATGTAAACTCAATTATGCTTTTCAGATGCTGTCACATCCTACAACCTCATCATCTGCAGAGAGAAACTGCCACCCAGTCACACCAACACAAAATACAGATAATGATTACTAGAGGGTCTTCAATACACTATTTAATGTTTATTTTGTTTACTTCTTTAAGCATTTATTTAGTTCGAATGTCCATTGTCATTCCATAATGTATTCCTAAGACCGTTGTTAGATAGATTTTCTACAATTTCACTGTCATAAAAAAAAAGTACTAATTGACACGTTTGTTGTGTTGATGATGATGATGAGGATGATGATGTTGTTGTTGATTTTATGTAAAACCCTAATAGACACTTCAAGATAGTATAAGACCAGGCAGATAGAGGGGTAAAAAACAATATTAATAAATAATATATACAAATAATACGAATATTAATGATATTAACATATTAATATTAATGAAACACTATCATTAAAAAGGTTATTTATAACACCATTAAGGTCCTATATAGCATTTTCAAAGCATGGTTCTATATGGAACCCTATAAAAAGGTTCTATTTAGCACTAAAAAGGGTTCTGCTATTGTTACAAGCCAAAGAATCCTTTTCTGGTACTGTTTAGAACCATTTTTCTTAAGAGCTTCTTTCACTCACTTTTTACCTTCTACTTTCAGTGTTTGCCAGACACTGATTTTCTGTGGAATAATTGATATGCATCCATCCCCTATTAGTTGGCTTGCCGTCTTCAAGGTGAGTTGTTCTGTCACTCTCCGTCCCTCAACAATTCCTTCATGAGTCTCTAATGGCTCCCCTGAGACTTCTAATGAGAATTTGGATGAGCTGTGATTTCCACATTCATTCATCCTCCCCTTACTTATGGAACCTGAAGTGACTTTCTTTTCACCGAAGGAGAATTTGCTACGCATTTCTGATTCTGCCTACTGAAGGAAGGGTAGAGGACCAGTTGTGCTGGATTTCAATAGCAGTCATTTGTATGAAAATGATCTGTTAATTTGCCATCTGTTGTACTTTAGTAAATCTGTAGTTTCTGTCATCAACTTAAATTATTGATAACATTTTAAATTGAGGCAGTTAATGAAATGCCAAACAGAGTGGTCATTAAGAGACCTCAAGAATACAGCAAAATCTTATGAGATAAGATTCACAATAATAAAAACAATACTCAAAAGACAAAAATGACATTTGGTCACATTCACTAACCACATGTATGCACATGTTTGAACCTTTGGTCTGACTCTGAAGCTGGTGTTTTCAGCAGGGATACTGACACTAATGCATTCAGGACCTTTAATCAACCTCTACTTCCACTGGCAGTCCATACCAAGGATAGTCACATGTGGTTGAAATTATTACTGTTTTATTTTTAAAATAAAGTAAATGACTTTCACATATTTAAAAATATCCTCACAAAGTAAAGTATTTCAACACAAATGTTAGTCAATAGTAACAGTGGTGCAGTATGCTGGTTAAAATATTCGCTGGTAACTGTAAGAAATAAACTATATCTCACAGTTGCCATTTGAACAGGTCACCTACTGTACTGTACAGTCCCTTAACCTACTATTTTCTTTTTTCATTTCTGATCTCCTTCCTTGCAACATACATATATTTAGAAATAATTTACACACAATTAAAATATTTGTAAAGTGAAAATGCTACACCAAAAACCTGTTAATTGGTAAGTTACCTTACCATATAGAGGAAAAAACTGCAATGTTCAACATTACATTAGTAAAAACATAAAAATAAATAATCTATTTATATATATATACAGATATATAGTCTATATAGACTATATATTAATATAGATATATATAATATAGCTCTAATTCTATATATAATATAGCTTTGTTGTCTAGTTTAAGTCTTTGGTTCTTTTAAATTGTGATGATTTTGGCTCACATTTACCAAAAACCCACCAATTCACTATCTCAACAAATTAGAAATATGGTGACATGCCAATCAGCTAAAAAAAACCTGCAAAAGTTTTCTGAGCCTTCAAAATGGTCTCAGTTTAGTTCATTAGGCTACACAATCATGGGGAAGACTGCGGATCTGACAGTTGTCCAGAAGACAATATTGACACACTTCACAAGGAGGGTAAGCCACAAATATTCATTGCCAAATAAGCTGGCTGTTTCACAGAGTGCTGTGTCCAAGCATGTTAACAGAAAGTTTAGTGGAAAGAAAAAGTGTGGAAGAAAAAGATGCACAACCAACCGAGAGAACCGCAGCATTATGAGAATTGTCAAGCAAAATCCATTCAAGATTTTGAACTTCACAAGGAATGGACTGAGGCCTGGGTCAAGGCATCCAGAGCCACCACACACAGACGTGTCAAGGAATTTGGCTACAGTTTTGTATTCCTCTTGTTAGCCACCCGAACCCAGGACAACGTTCAGGGTGTCTACCTGGGCTAAGGAGAAGAGGAACTGGACTGTTGCAGTGGTCCAAAGTCCTCTTTTTTCAGATGAGAGCAAGTTTTGTATTTATTTTGGAAACCAAGGTCCTAGAGTCTGGACGAAGGGTGGAGAAGCTCATAGCCCAAGTTGCTTAAGTCCAGTGTTAAGTTTCCACAGTCTCTGTGATGATTTGGGGTGCAATGTCATCTGCTGGTTTTGGTCCATTGTGTTTTTTGAAAACCCTTTTGAAGTCACTGCACCCATTTACCAAGAAGTTTTGGAGCGCTTCATGCTTCCTTCTGCTGACCATCTTTTTGAAGATGCTGATTTCATTTTCCATCAGGATTTGGCAACTGCCCACAGTGCCAAAAGCACCAAAAGTTGGTTAAATTACCATGGTGTTGGTGTGCTTGACTGGCAAGCAAACTCACCAGACCTGAACCCCATAGAGAATATATGGGTTATTGTCAAGAGGAAAATGAGAAACATTTTTAGAGACCAAAAAATGCAGATGAGCTGGAGGCCATTGTCAAAGAAACCTGGGCTTCAATACCACCTCAGCAGTGCCACAGGCTGATTGTCTCCATGCAACGCCGCACTGATGCAGTAATTCATGTAAAAGGAGGCCCTACCAAGTATTGAGTTCATGTACAGTAAATTAACATACTTTCAGAAGGCCAACAATTCACAAAAAAATGTTTTTTTTATTGGTCTTATAAAGTATTCTAATTTGTTGAAATAGTGAATTTGTTGGTTTTTTGTTAAATGTGAGCCAAAATCATCCCGATTAAAAGAACCAAAGACTTAAACGACTTCAGTCTGTGTGCATAGAATTTATTTAATACACGAGTTTCACAGTTTGAGTTGAATTACTGAAATAAACGGACTTTCCACGACATTCTAATTTATTGGATGCACCTTATACATATATCACGTCAAATTTCTCCCCGGAAAACCAAAATTCCAAATTTATTAATAAGCATATTTATTAAATAAAATTCATGCCTTAATAGAAAAAGTTTTCGAACTTCATAACTGATTATATGAACAACTCAAACTGAAGGTGTTACAGCAAGATTTTTAATTTCCAGCATGTTTCCTTCAATTGTTTAGGAGGTAAATGGTTCTGAAATTAAATGTTATTTTATGCATCTTTGCACAAATTAATATAAGAGGGGAAATATTTATGTTTGTTATCTTGAGACTTAAAAGGATTTCTGTTTAAGTTTTTGGAGGTTTCCATTGTGCTAAAGAGTAGAGCCTTTTGTTAAGTTGAGGATGGAACATTGCATGTTAAGACTGTCATTATATTATTTTGTAAGTAGTATTGCATTTACTGATCTGAATGTGTCCGTGTTTTAGCCCGATGTTAGCTTAGACTGCTAAGTAGTTGGCTACTGTTAGTTAGCTAGCTGTAAAGAGTCAATGTTATTAAATTAAGCGGTTTAATCATACCATTGAATTTTTCAGTAACAAAATAATTTGATGAGCTTAATTGTATTTTTAAGGAAATTTCTTTAGTGAGCTCAAATGAAAATCAACAGTACTCATAACTATTGGTTTTGTTTCTTCTTATTTTCTGTTAACAGTAATGCACATTAGGGTGTTTTGTGCTAGATTTTCTGTTGTTTATTGAATATTGCATTATTTTTGCGTCATGTTACCCTGACGGTGTTTTGTGTTTGTATGATATACTGTATACTGTATATTTTCAGGTTTTGGCCATGTTTTATATAAAGGCCACTTACAATGAACTCTGATTCATAATGTGGCTTTTTGTTGTACCTCTATTATTATGGTGGTTATCAAAAGATTTAAGGTAAAAAGCAGATTTTGGTAGTTAAAGCAGCTTGGTATATTAACATTGTATCACTTAATGAAATGTATGGTTATGCTGTATTCATAACATTACACTTACTAATTGTCAAAAAAATACACTACAAATTGGTCTGTATATGTGAAAATGTTTCGGGGTATCATCATTACAAAGCTAGAAAAAACATCCTGTTTGATGAAGGAAATTTGAAATGAATGCTACCACACTAATAAAAACAGCAGCAGCTCATTTAACCTAAGCTTGTGTGTGTATGTATGTGTGGGTGTGTGTGTGTGTGTGTGTGTGTGTGTGTTTATTGTGACTTACAGATAGATGCAAAATCAGCCAACGGAGATGACAGATTCTAAAGCAATATTGGATTGCTTGCTAAGAAATCAACAAGCAGACATTCTTATGTCAAGACAAACATTATTCATCTTTAATGGTTTCCTCGGACACTCTCAATAGCTTCCTGGAAGGGACACTGTTCTCAGATGCCTGTGCACACAGATGCATTAGGAGGCTGAGATAATTACCAGACATTAATCAAGATAAACTTCTATGAATCTCCACTCAGTGACCACAGATCCATCAAGCCTTGAATTAATGGAATATGAGATGAGTTTGCGACAGGTGAATAAATAAATAAATGCTCAGTGAAACAAAGCAAAGACAGCAGAGCTGGTGGTGACTTTATATTGTGTGTCAGCCGAAATTAGGATTTCCAACAATTGGTGAACTTTTCTTCATATGCCATCACATAATCGTGTGATTTTGCATTATGATATAGCCAGTGACCCATGATTATAAAAATTACCATTAAAATTTCAAATTTATGTCACTAATTAGTATCCACACTGGTTTATGCCAAATAAATACTTATCTGTATTTTACTGTTAAAAATAATTAATTATCCAGCATAAAACATTGAGGATCTCAATTAGGATTACATACATTTACACTAAACAGCATAACATATAAGTAAAAAACTTTGAACAGAAAATTATTTTTAAAAAATTCAAAAGAACAGAAGTAAAAATTTCATTACAAAACATTAATTGCAGCTCAAATAGATTGTAGATTTTTTTTTAATGTTTCATTTACATTAACCATCCAAACAAACAAACTGTTTGACTAAAATGAAGTTATTCTGTAACATCCTGACCTGAGGCTCCTCCTCCTAACCACCTCCTAGTATTGTTGTGTCTTTACTTGTTTTATTGTTTACTCTCTTAGATTTGTGTTTTTGGACTTGATTAGCCCAATTTCTTGCTGTTTGACCCTGGACTGACCCTGACTGACCCTGGATTTAAATTATTTAAATCTTGTATGATATGATGCATGAATGAATGAAATAAGCACAGCAAGATCGCAAATCAAACAGTCACCTTCAGTCTCCGCGCATCTCTCAGAAACCAAACCAGATCTATAGCCTAATAATCAACTATGATACATATACATTTTCTAGTGCTTAATATGTCTATTTAAATGTTTTTAAAACTTTGCATGATAGGATAGAGTTATCTGTCTCACTCTCTCTCTCAGATACGGCATTTAGGCAGGTATATTTTTTATAATTTCAGACTTGCATGCATAGTAAAAGTTTTTTTTTTTTTTTACCTCCATGCTCTCTATTCAGCTATTTATAGAGTCAGCCTCATCTTATTTGAGGTTGTGGTTGTCCTGACATTACTCATTACACAGAGTTCGTAACCCTCAATAATACCCTCGAACTCGGGTCTCCCAATCACCGCCCATTTCCAGTTTTATCTGAATAGAGTGGGGGAACTATGACGTCAGAATCCGGAAGAGTAATTCGCCACGGGTTCCTTTGAGATTTTTCTGTGAGGTTTTATAATGGGGTTTTTCAATTACTGAGTAAAATAAAGCCTGTAGTAAACTCAACTTAACGACACTTTTACATTTAGTTATACAATGTAAATTACACGCATTCATGTTATGTTCATTTTTTAAAACATATATTTTTAATAAGTAACTAGATAAGAATGTGTGGGCTGTGAGTGTGTGCAGTTTACATTGTAGAACAAAATGTAAAAGTATCATCATGTTTTGTTTACCACAGGCTTTATTTTACTCATAAATTTAAAAACCCCATTATAAAACCCCTTTAAAAAAAAGGGAAAAAAAAAAAAATTTCCCGGGGAAAAAAGGAACCCACGGCGAACTACACTTCTAGGTTCTGACGTCATAGTTCCCCAACTCTATACAGATACGAATAATTTTGAGAATGTTACAGATACAAATATTGGCTCCGCTGCACACACCTAGTTGCTACTAATACATCTCTGCACATGGATCCCTCTGCACTCCCTGAGTCTGCTATGTTCCACATATCACCTATTCCAACTGGGTAGTTTGAAATTTAGGACAGCTCTGATGAGAAATGAAATGTTCTGATTATTTATAATGAGAATAATCAGATTGTACATTATGACTGTACATTAGTTTATGGAGAAAATTTAATTCCTTTGAGATAAACGTTATACCTCTGTATGGTAAATCAAGACCATTGTAAGGGAAACAGGTCAATTTAGCTCAAAGGGAATCATTTAAGATTTTAAAGGAAATTTGGACAGAATCACTGTTTTACGGCTGATCACTGAGACGGCCAGCGAGTCATTGAACGAGCCGTATGACATCAATTCTGCAATGGATATTTATATCCAAAATATAGTAAAAACACTATTTATTAGCATGGTAACAAGATCGGCAGTTTAAGACATTAACTTGTAAGCACAAAACACAAGATACTTCTCTTTTCAATATAAATAAGGCTTTATTTGATAAATCTAAGACATATAAACTAATCTAACACATAAACACACGCATTCACACAAGTTGCAGAAAGACAGAAAGTGAGGAAATAATTAGTTTAAGAGAATGAAAATGTGAAATCCCAAGTTTACAGCAATATGTGCAATTGCATAGATCTGAACAACCATCAATCACTTAATTAACCCTCGCATTGAGTTTCTCAATGAGGATAAAATTTATATTAAATGCACCAGTTCAGCTAGAATCTGGAGGTACTTGCTTTCTGTGTGCGGGGTTCCCTTTCTTGTCTGGTTGCCGAAAGGGGTTTCCCTCTTTTCTGATTGGCTGGAGGTTCAGTTTTGGGAAGCCAGTGGTTGGGCATTGGAGTTGTGGAGTTGTGGTTTGAAGTTGAGGTTTTAGACGGCACTCTTTCGGAGACACGGCGTTAGGCAAAACTTAACTCGGAACACGAAACTCTCAACGGAAAAAAAAATAAACTAAAGTAAAGAAATAGAAGTAAATTTTTGACGAGACTAGGTGGCGTTTCTCCTCAGGGTTTTGGAGGAGATGGCGTGTAAGCCAGAGCACACTCAAAGAGCGCAAAAAGCGATGACTGAAAAGCACGTCTAGAAGCCATGACCAAAAAGATAAGACTGATTTGATGGTGTCTGAGTATTTAAACTGGGCTTTTGGACACATCCCAAATGGTGCTTTGACCAATTAGACGCTGTCTTAGCTCGGGGTGTTGTATATTTCTCCTCCCAATACATAAATCAACGTGTCATCTCATCACATGGAGTTTCCCCGCTCTTGCAGAGTATACTTTTGGACATTAGTCATACACATAACAAATATGATACATTTGACAACGATTGATGGAAGAAACGTTTCCAATCAATAAGATTCACACACACACATACTAAACATGAATAAGAACCCTTAAGCTATTCAATATTTATTCAAAAGACATACACAATAAGTGATTAGAACACGATAGTCATTTGGTTACATACATAGATGGAAGTGTATGCATAAGCATGTTACGTTATTCCAAGTCCTTTTAAAGTGTCATTTAGGGCATGGAAATCAGTTTCGTGCCCTCTGTGAATGTCTGTGTATGTAGAAGACAAGAGATTAGAGGTCTGTAAGGAATCTCTGAACGTCTGTTTCTTGTCTCCTAGGTGGGGGAGTCATCCAACATAGCTCGTGATTGTGGTACTACACGTGAGGTCCATGCTGTCATCTCTTTGATCATTTAATCTTGATTACTTGCCCTAAAATTGATAATCTCCTTCCTGAGTTGTTATGATAAGTGTGTTATTTTGTGTTAATGTTGAAAACTGTTCTGTGGCAGAGTGGTTTTAGGCTTGCTTCAGAGTGGTTAGGGTCTGATTTATGACATCCTGTGTTTTGGGCCTCTTGTGGAATTTTGGGCTCCTCATGTTTCAACCATGTTTTGACCAAATCTTAGATTGTCTGATTCGGTCTGATATCCTACACCATTAATAAAAAAATGGCAGTTTATAACTTTAGTGTAAATGTTTAAAGAGTTCCCCTCTTGTATGTTTGCATCATTGTTAGCAAAAAAAGACTTCCAGATTTGCAGAAATGTACACTTTGCGGTGGTATTTTTGTGAATGGTTTAATGGATTTTTTTTCTAAATGATTTGGCATTGGGATTCTGAAACAAATTATTTGGATTTCTGAAATGGGAAAGTCAGCTGTTAGGTGGTTGTTCTTGAGAATGAGTTGAATATATCAATCTATATAAATGTATAAGCTGTTCTGCTCAATCCGACCAAGCAGGGCTCGAACAAGCAATAGTCGGCATTGCAGTCGAATTAATGAATAAGGACACTAAAAACTGGATTCTAGTGCACCACCTAAGGCCAGGGGACAAAGGTTTATCTGCACAGCTATCTCTACTAGCTGGCCTCCATTACACTCACTCCTGAAACCCCACAGGTCACAGCACCACTGTAACAAACATGCTAAAGACTGCAGTATGCAAGATATAAGATTATGTAGAACAAACCCACAAGTGGAACAACATTTGCACAAGCATTTCTTGATTGTTTTTCAAAACTGACGCAGAAATGACCAGTGATGAAGTTAAAATAATTAGGCTTTAATTTATGATTGCAAACAAAGCTGTGCTTGCATTGTTGCAGAAGTCTCCAACCCTGCTCCAAAACTCAAGTACTGTAAGAGAGAGTATAGGCTACTATGTGTCAAAAAGTTTGATTTATTGCCCCTCATAAACCCCCCCCCTCCTACCATAAATGGACACCTGTTTCTGTACACCCCCACCCATCTAACCCGGCCATCTGTTTATCCACCCCAATGCTCCCATGGAATTTATGATTGTTTGGGAAAGTGTTTTTTTGTGTGGGTTAATTGTTTTTAACTACCGGTATGTGCTTTAAACTTTAAATTGTGAAAAGTGGTATGATTATTAAACGGGATAAGGGAAGTTTTTATTAAAGTTCACACACACACACATACATTTCAAGAAAAAACATCAAACTATATAAAAATATATAAACAGTAATGTCTGTGTTTCCAGAAAAGAGTAAAAACCAGGGGTTAAGACGAATATTTAAGTGTTGTTAATTTAAAAACTAGTTAGAGTTTGTTACAAGTTAGAAAATAAAAAAGAAAAACTAGGCCGCTATCCATCTATCCATCTATCTAAACACAAACAAAAAAGAGAAAAGTATCAGATAGTTCGTTAAACAATACGGCAGTTTTTTCTGTTACAATTTAAAAACTATTTAGAGTTTCTTACCGGTTAGAAAATGAAATAAAAATGGTGACTTCTCACCATGATCTGAAACAAAAAGTAGCCTCTCCTTCCAGATAGTTTGTTAAAAAGTACGTGCAGTCAAAATCTTGTAACATTACAGTTTAAAAGTTTGAGAGTTTGTTAACGGTTAGAAAATAAAATTAACAAAGTGCTGACATGCTCACCGTGATCTAAAAAAAAATAAAAAATAAAAAAATAATATATATATATATATACACACACATGACATTAAGGCAGATAAGTTCGTTAAACAATACGGCAGTTACGTTTTTTAAAAGTTTGAGAGTTTGTTACCTGTTAGAAAAGAAAAAAAAAAATGCTGACTTATCTTACCATCTAAAACAAAAACAAAACAAAAAATATCAGACCGTTAAGCAATAAGATACTTGGCAAAGTCTATGTTGCACTCTACCATTACAATTTAAAACTAGTTAGAGTTTTTCACAAGTTAAACAAAAGAAAAAAGACCCTCTCATCTTACGATGTTTTCCGTCAATTCATCCTCACACGCTGCTGTCAAAACACTGAATGAGCTCAGGAGCGCACCTCTCAGGCCACACCTACAGCCCTCCCCCTAACAACGACGGTGTGTTAATCACCCAAACCGGGGGTCTAACGTGTTTAAAAGGTGGTTTCTGTTGAGAATAACCACCTTACCTAGACGCAAAATACAAACGGTATTTTTGTGAATTGGTAAAATAGGATATTATTCTGTAACAATGGCTGAGGCATCATCACCTAAAACTCCTGAGAAGAGTGTTGAGGCTGCTATGAGCGATCTTACTCTGGCACCGAGGAAGTTGAAACATGGTCCGTGTCTGGCCAAATTCCTCCACGAAACTTTGGATAATGTTAAGTATGAGTTTCATTTATCCGGTAACCGTATTTGCAGTTACAACTTTGACAAGAACAACCGGGAGGTCAGACTGAGTACCGTGGACAATGATGAGAGATTCACTTACGATACGTGCGACGACCCTGAGCTGTTTTTCACCATAAAAGATTGGTGTTTATTTTACAACTACATCTGGCGTGATCTAAAAGACAGGTGTGATGACCCTCTGTTCATAGGGGAATGGAATGGTATCACACCAGGTATGAGGTACAGAGTACTAGGGGACCACGTTAACAAGTACGCTGATGATTACGTTTATATACTTTGTAGCGACCACAACTCGGACCTACCTGAACGCGCATGGCCAATATCTGAAGAGGACCATCTCAAATACTATACCATTAAATTTTTGTTTCAATGGAAAGATGTGTCTGCGTTAGAAGACATATTCGGTAAGATAGACAAATTGTTTAAGTGGTGCGAGGCGTTTGACAGATACAACAACATAAAAGTGAGATTGTTTCACCCTGAATGGTGCGTGTCCAGTCGGAGAGGGGTTCATGTAGCTCCGCCTACATTCTATAATCATTAAATACAGACGACCCCCGTACTCTCAGAGGAAAATACACTTCAAGCGATATCGCCAGCAACATGACCCAAGAAAATACTTCAGTTCCTCCTAGTTTTGTATGCGACGACTCCGCATCCGCGTCGGGGACGTCGTCGGACTATGCTACCTGGATGAACAAATTCTGTACAGAACTCGGTTACCATAATCTCGCTTTCCTGGCAAAGTACAGGCCTCCTCACGCTGGATCATCTGACGCTACAACTACTTAAGCCGTCTCGGACACAGTCGACGGCTGCATCGGTGTGACCGGTCATAAGCTCATTAAAGCTGTTGTTGCCATAATTCTGGAGCATCTGGTTGACAGACAGCTGAAGAAAGATTGTTATGGTTGTCAGGTCGATCATCCTTCGCAAACACAACATTCATGTCTCTATGAGGCACCTGCGTACTATTTTCTGGGGTGTTTTGAACAACTGTCTCATAAACTGTCTAAACCTGATCTAAAACACATTCTGGCCCGAACCTTGAAGCTGTTCAGTTTAACACCGCATCTGCAAAGAATTCAGGGTGTTGTCGACACCATTCTGTGTGAGCTCAGAGATGAGATGTACATAGTGGAAGACTTGGCTGAACTCAGGACGAAACTTATGGATGAAACCTGCGAGCAGGCCGTTTACGACGCGGTTGACAGCTGGAAGAAGAGTGCACCTACGGACTCTGACTAACCAATGCCATGGGAAACCTCTGCAACACGACCTGGCTGACAAAACTCTTATTTAAACAACGAATTAAGAGCGAGATAATATGTTTATTGTATAAGATTACCGATGATGATCATGAATGTTATGTGTATAATAAACGTTTAACGAAATTAAAAAATCAAATGTGTATTGTAAAATGTGAGTATGTCGAACGATTGGTGTGTTATGACAACCCAATGTATCGCAAACGGTTATAACCCCCGTATGACTGTTAAAAACATTCTCGAACACATGCCTGAATGTGAAGAAAGTCTTAAAATAGGTAACATTTTATGTCTCTGTACTTATGTAACCGATGTGTGTGTAATGTTGTTGTTGTCAAGAAACGAACCGTTGGATGTATGTAAAATTATTGACATATTAGTTGAATACATGATAGTGAAAAATTTTGTAATGTGCCTGAAATTCCTTCGTTATCTAGATGATATATAATGTTATTGTACAACCAATCATATTTAACGTTTGTGTGTGTCCTCTATTGCAAATAAAAACCCTTTGACGCTAATCACTCTGTCATTATTTTCTGAAAAACAGTAAGGGTGAGATGTCTGAATTAATGAAAAAAGTGTACTACAACCCAACGAACCCCGGGTCTTTGGGGGGTAAAGAGCGATTAAAACGGGGTGTGCTACAGGAATACGGTGTAACTCTGAAGAATAAAGAAGTGTCGGATTGATTATCCGCTCAGGATGCTTACACATTACACAGAACCGCACCTATTAAATACAAACGGAATAGAGTAATGGTGTACGGGAAAGATGTACAGTTTCAAGCAGATCTGGTTGACATGACTGCTTATTCGAAAGAAAACGACGATATTAAATTTTTACTGACTTGCATAGACGTTTTCAGCAAGTACGCTTGGGCACGTCCGCTGAAGAATAAGACAGGGCCGGAGGTTACGAAAGCGTTCACATCTATACTCAAAGAAAAACGTGTACCGCAAAAATTACAGACCGATAAAGGCACTGAATTTTTTAACAAACATTTCCAACAACTGATGAAAAAGCATAACATACATCATTTCGCTACAGCAAGTGATGTAAAAGCATCCGTAGTTGAAAGCTTTAACCGGACTCTTCGATCAAGAATGGCTAGATTTTTAACAGCCATCAATTCAAAGCATTACTACGATATCTTACAAGATCTTATAGATGGATATAACGCGAGTTATCACAAAAGCATTAAAATGCGACCCTTGGACGTTCATAAAGAAAATGTTTTTAATGTATTTAATAATCTGTATGGAAAGCTGCATAAAGGCCCAACTGTATTTAGGTATAAAATAGGTGATGTTGTTAGGATATCTAAAGTTAGAAACGTATTTTCTAAAGGGTACGAACAGAATTACACTGAAGAGTTTTTCACTATAGCCGCGTGTATACCTCGGACACCACCTGTGTACAGATTACAAGATTACGATTGGGATGTTATCGACAGGTGTTTTTATGAAAAAGAATTACAAAAAATTATTGTGAATCAAGATAAATCGTTTAAAATAGAAAAGATTTTAGATAGAAAAAAGGAGGGGCCGCGAGGTGCTTTGTCTTGTCAAATGGTGGGGATGGCCACCTAAATTTTCCTCATGGCTGCCAGAACGGGAGATCGCGGATATACAGAATCCCTTAAAGTAACAATGTGGTTGTCATAAGCAGCATTTGTGAAAATCTGCATCATGGGCGAGGGAGGATTTTATGTTACGCTACCATGCAACGCATCAATGGATGTATATCCTGATAAAAGTATTTCTAATTACAAAACAAGACTAGCAAAAAGCATGAACCTCAAAGGTCAATGGGAAGTCAGATTAATCGAATTTTACTATCCTATTTCCTGGTACACATTTAATGAGGATGCACCATTTATTATTAACACCACCCCCAATATACTGGGTTATGATGAGAAAAATTACGAAGAGGGCGAGGGCGTGATTATCTACATTAAAGAAAAAAACCTTCAAAACATATCTAAAGTATGTAATACGTTAAAACCGGGGTATTACGAGGATGTATTATTTCTGGTTAGAGAAATAAATGCTAATCTACCACCGAGAGTGACACTTGGTTATGACCACATTAAAAATAGGATATTTCTAAAAGCACCGGCGAACACATCTTTGGTATTTTACGTGAAGTTGGCTATTATTTTAGGATTAAAACCTAGTGTGTCTCTAGGATCTGTAAATCAACCTCACAACGCTCATTTTGATGGTGCACCTGTTGTGACGTATGCACCACATCAGGCCGACATAAGAGGGTCATATTATAGCATGTATATATACACTGATATGATCGAGTATCAACCAGTCGGCGATTCGTATGTACCACTACTGAGAACTGTACATATAGACGGTACATCTAATGATTTCATCAGTGTTAGATTCGATAAACCACATTACGTAGATGTGAGTAAATCTAATATTACTGACATTTGCATCGAGGTTAAAGACGACCAAAACAAACACGTACGTTTCACATACGGTAAAGTTGTTGCTAAACTTCACTTAAGACAGGTGAAGTAGGTTTTTGTTTTAACAAAACTATTGCACAACTATGGACCCGGAACGATATGTTGCATACTACCGGAACCAAGCCGGTAACTGGTTACCGGATATTGCAGAGCACCGGTGTATTCGTGGTGCGGGGTTATGAGGAATTTTTAGAGCCCTTTTCACAGGACCGCTCTAACCGCGTTTGAAAAGAGGTTTAGTAAATAGCAAACCGCATCCCTAAAAACGGCTGCAAGAAATAATAGCTACGACGTTGGTAACCAAGCCCTATCGAGATCGTATAACGGAATAATAATAATATAAACGGACCAACGCCAACAGGTTAATGGTTATGTCCCACGATGGTCATTTAAACCACCGGGTGCTATTCTTATTGGGCGTGCCCCGTAAGATCAAACGTACTAGGTACGAGACCGTGCAAACTCATCGCTGCCTGCGAAACGTGTAAAGAAAACCGTCCGTGTCAAAAGACCGCTGAACACTATTTTCTAAACATGGTTCTATTCCACAACATGTCGGAGGAATGTATTAAATCTGAGTTAGATTTATTTGCAGTTCCTATGACCCAGACATCAATTGAAAAAAATGCATACTTTGAAATACCACCGCTATCTGCAATAACGGATTCGTCGCCTCTAGAATTCTTTATACCGGGGACGGGGGAGAACTATATGGATTTGAATAATAGTCTGTTATACACACGAATCAAGATAACCGGCGGCTCTAATATAGCAGTTGGTGTACCTGTTGGTTTAATAAATTACCCCTGTGCATGTATATTCTCACAGGTGGATGTTTCTCTGGGCGATTGTCTGATAACACAGAGTTCCAGTACGTATCCCTATAGATGTTTGATCGAAGCTCTGATTAATTTTGGAAAAGATACCCTCGAAAGTGTCTTTTCAGCCGATTTGTTCTACAAAAATACTGGGTCACATGGATGCTACCGACCCCGCAGGAGAAAATACGGGGTTAATGAAGAGATCTGCGTTTACCAACGCTAGTAACGTCGTAGAATTACTAGCCCCCATACATAGCGATATTTTCTTTCAAGAAAAGTTAATGTTGAACGGCATAGATTTAAAAATACGGCTGACCCGTGCTAAAGACGATTTCTGTCTAATGCGAGATGAAGCTATTGGTTATAAACTCAATATCATATCAGCATCTCTTTTTGTGAAAAAAGTTTCTGTTTCACCCGGTTTTCGGTTGGGACACGCTCAGGCACTTCTATCAACCACTGCTAAATACCCCATAGACCGTGTGTGTCTGAAGAATTTCTCTATACCGCCGGGGTCTCGTGTGTCAAATCAAGAAAATCTTTTTCTCGGAACATTACTGAAATCTGTCATTTTAGCAATGACAGAAAATACCTCCTTTTCAGGGGCGTATGATAAAAATCCATTTGCTTTAAACATTTTAACCTGGAATTTTTGGCTTTATACCGAGACGGTATCCAAATTCCATCCAAACCGTTTCAGCCAGAATATGAGAATGGTTCTGCTGTGAGGGACTTTTATCAACTCGTATTTTCTACCGGAAGACATCTTAAAAATCAACCTCTGGCAATAGATCGACAGGATTTTCTAAATGGATACACCCTCTATGCATTTAATTTAACACTTGATGAAGATTGTTCTAATCATTTTTCACTAATTAGATCGGGAAATATTAGACTAGAAGCCCGTTTCAGACAGCCTCTCAGACAATCCATAACCATTATCGAATACGTGATTTTTGATTCAATCGTTGAGATATCCAATCGACAGGTGTTAATTGATTATTACTGAGACATTGCGAAATGAATACGGTCCAACTAACAGCTTTTATGGATAAAATTGCACACAATACGTGTTTTTTTGGAGTGCTACCGTGTGATTATCTCCCAAAAACACAGATAAAGATTTTACAGACTATGCTTATTTTTAATACCGACCCCTTCACAAAACAGGGGCAACATTGGGTCGCTATCTACATAAACAAGTCTAGAGTTAGCTGTTTTTTTGATAGCTTTGGCGGATGTCCGAAAGATCCACGTTTTCCGAAGACCGTCCAACACTTTTTAAAAAACAATTCTATAGTGTGCAATACACTAACAAACAGGTTCAAGACTTCACATCAGATACTTGCGGACAACATTGTGTGTTTTTTCTGTATCACATGTCAAAAGGATACGTTTATGAAAACATTGTTAAAATGTATTATGACGACCTGTTTAAAAACGATAACATGGTTACTCGATTTGTAAAGAGACTGAAACCTTCTCTCTGCGATACGTTTAACTGTATTCAGTGCGTGCAGATCTGTAAAACGTCTCTGTAGTACACCTAGAACGCCCCTATTATTTAATGTTTAATAAATAAAAGACTATGTAATCATGAATATATTAATACGGCTGTACTGTATAAATAAAGACAATGTATAACCAGTCATCTTTTTTTCCGTCTTTTTATTAACATCAGGATGATAACTCAACACACGTCTTGATACAAATATTTCAAACATATTTACAAACAATGATCTTAAAAAGCTAACCAGGCGTTAGCGTCAAGAGTCGGTGAATTAAACACATTTCCAACGGGGTTGCTAGTTTGTGTCGTAGTCTTTGGCGTATGCTTTTTAACCTGCCATTTTTTCAATGGGGTAGATGATTTCCTTTTAAGGGTCTCTACCGTGCGTTTAACCTGGGGGTTGGTTATAGTTGAAAATGGTATATTTAAAACAGCAAAAGCATTCAGAAAATCCCTCCACCCTCGTGGTCTGTATTCATCGCGGATTATTTGAGGCGATGTTATACTTTTAACCAAATCTAACATGTGATTACCCGATGATTACGCCCCCTTTAAATACAAACTCGCCAGAATCTGACCATGAAACCACTTGTTTAGCATTAGACATTTTACTCAAAATGAATTTGATGTTTTTTAAACTCCTTTGTGGTACGTTGTTTAAGATTTCATTGACAATATGATCCTCTCCAGCATCGTTATTAGGCGACGGAATAGTTGCACTAGCAGATGCGGTAGCAGGTGCGCTAACAGGTGTAATAGCAGGTGCATCGGTATGAATGGTATCCTGTTTTGGGAGTGCAAGAGTTAAAGTACTACTCTCCAAATCGCCTTGTTTTACTATAGTTAAAAACCGTTGCAAGACATTGGAATAAAGTTTAGCCTTCCCGTGTGAATCTAAATCATGTCTCTGCAATATGTTTCTTATAGCCGTGTCCAAATCGTTCTCCACGGTTTGCTGAATTGTCTCACGAACACTCCCCGTTCTTAATTTATTCATCTGATTCTGGGGGATTAGGTAAAGTTTTTCAGCATATTCCATGCCTAATGCTATCTGGACGATATTAAACTAGTGATAAACGGTATTGCCACACTTAACAGAGGTACCAGAAAACCACCTCGTTGATTAATCATCCGTTTTTTTCTCGTAATGTTGATCTTTTTACTCGCTGTGTATTTGATCTCCTCTTTTCTCTTTTTTAACCTTCGTAACTGCTTGGTGTTTAGAGGTATGTTACCGTGGAGCACGTTAAGAGCGATCTCACACAAGGACAGTATCAGTTGATCTGACGCTGACTGTAAAATAACACGTCGTTGCTTGGGTGAAGCCTTATATAACAGTTTTAAAAGAGGAAGGTTTTTACAAAGTCTATCACTCATTTTTTCACCAAAGTTTACCGTGGTCTTTTCTGCACGTACACCACCTGATGTTCTGAAAACAATCCTGATCTGAGACGAAAACGCTCAGGCGTTTTAGCTTTAAAGTCAATCAAAAGGAATCCAAAAGGTTGATTGGTCGCGTCCTTATAACTTTCCATAAAGAATTTTGTATTACCAGGGTAAATCTGACGCCCTAAAATCATTATCTGCATCGAGTCTCTAGGGCTCTTGTACAAAACAAGATAGTGTGTATTGAGCGTAATAGTCCTACTGGTTTTACCTTGAAAAAACAGATTCTGTGTTATCAATATGATGGAAAATGATTTATGATGAACGTATTTCGTGAAAGCTTGTGAAAGTTCGTCGTTCGAATATGCCTGTTCCATCAAATCATCACAAATAACAATAGATCTCTTATTAGGTGGCAATAAATTTTCATCCGTTAAATTTTATATCATACAATGACAACAGTTCATCGTACAAAGGTTGCCAACAACTGTATAAAAACACAATATTATCAATTTTTACATTGATCATCTTGTCTGCATTACACAATAATTTTTTCACAAAGACAGTCTTCCCGCTGCTCGACGGGCCTGAGATCACCGCCGAGAACGGGAACTGAAAACGGAAGTCAAAATCTTCAACATACACATTTTGCGATCTAGAAATATCGTTAGTACCCATAAGGAATTGTGGTGTAGTCAGCCAGTAGCACACGCTTGTCATATACCACTTTGAATCTTTTCAAAACTGACCTATTATGCAGTGTGAATTTCTTTTTATTACGCACAATGGTCTCGGTGCGAGTGAGCAGGTGGCTAGTGTCACGTGATGCTACATAACCATGTATCAGACAGATCATGCTTTCTAGGGTAACGACTTTTGCATTCGTAGAATGGAGCGTGATACCTTTAGCTTTAAGAGTGACTTTATTTTTCACGGTTCTAAAACTGTACGATTTCGGTCCGGTCGATGCGAATTCGATGACGTAGTCGTCTGCATCAAGCTCGTCCGTCAGTTCGCCAAGATATGCACCTGTTTTAGGCATCCAATCTTCATCTTTCGTTATGAAGATGGCGCTGTCTGTATCTACGTAAAAAACACGAGAACCTAATTGATCCATAAGCCTGTATAACTCCAAACGGCCATACGCAGTGGTGAATGCTGCAATAAACACATTAACATCGCGCGCGGGGGCGGGGTCTTCGTCTGCGTAACACCACTGCACTAGCGCTACTGAGTCTGACACGAATGAGAAGTGTTTAATGATATGGCCATTTCCGAAGATGTAACGGGCGAAATCTTCGGGATCTGTTAAAAGTTCTGCTGTAGGCAAATTACATCTAAGCCCAAATCTCCCCCAAAGGGAGTTCAATAAAAATTTATTTATAGATCTACATGCAGGGTTGAGTGTGATTTTTATCGATGTCTAGCTGAACACCCTCCTTCTCAAAATAACCTTTGACATAAGTCTGCTTGTCTGCGTCTGTCACTACATCTGGCGGAAAACCTGAAGCCTCCTGTTTGAATTTGAGAAACGTATTAACATACTCGCTGAATAATGTGTCTGATGTCTGCGGATCTACGGAAATGCCAGACTTCCTCAGTTCTGACGACTGAATAACCTTTAACAACAGCACAGGCGAGTTCAACAGATGTCCAAACGCCTGAAATGGCTCTGTCTTCATCAACATGCTGACACTGGTACTGATATTGAGTCTCGGCACATGTGCGACACAGTGCAAACAATAGTTTGCCCTCTGGAGACTTGAAAGGTAGAACCGGGTGGAGTAGATTACGTGGTGGGAGTACGGTACATTTAACAAGACCAAAATACGATTCGACCGGTTCAAAATCTTTTAAAATTATTTCGGGATGTCCTATAGGGTATGTTTTGCACGACTGCACATAAGGATAAAGAGATGTAAAGTCCAAATAGGAGATACGTTCATCTTCGCTGACCTTGTGGTACAGCTTGAGTGCATTAGTCCTGCCTCCGAAAAGCGAGTCCCTCGGATTAAGCCTTGCAGGTGCATTATAACTACTCATAAAAGCTTTGACATCAGAATCGTTTTGTTTGGATTTCTCCCACTGACACTCCCAAATCTCATGTACATTGAGATTGTAGGTATTACGCAAAACGTTCAATTTATTGTCAGATTGTCTTCTGAGCACACTGAAAGGTATTTTTGATACCGGATTCAAATCGTTAGGATTAAAACGACAATCGTGACCATGCCAGAAACAACCTAAAAATTCCAAGGCTATTCTATCACCGTTATCAACTTCATAATAACCATCCACATGATACGGTCCGAATTTGACTTCGCCATAATTTAACGCATGTTGAACGTCGACGTTTCTGCTAGCTTTAATGTATTCGAGCCATTGGATGGAAGGATTTGAGTAAGATTTGTACTGATCGACGTAAGCATTTTTGTGTGTTAGGGCTATCATGTCTTTGGTTAAAAAAAGTGTTTTGAACACTTTCATAGCACACACGGCAAGTGTTATACATCCGAACGGGTCCACGTTTGTACACTCAATAAATTTGTTTCTGTATTTCATGCAAGCCTCACGTAAAAAAACGACATCGTTCTTACAGTACATCCCGAGTTGTTTTTTGAAGTCAAACACACCCCCCCGCTACGCTCTCGTACCACGAGTCAAATTTCACTCGGTCTGTGTCAGACATTGTCTGGTAGCCATAAAGTTCCTTACACGGATACGGTCCTAAATAATTAACATTCTGCGAACGGTTGAAATGATGGGGGAAGTAACCTTTTTCGCTGGTGTTTAAGTTTAAAGCAGATGTCATTTTTGACAATTTCATAGGCAAGAAACTATAACTGTCAATGTATNTTTGAAGTCAAACACCCCCCCCGCTGCGCTCTCGTACCACGAGTCAAATTTCATTCGGTCTGTGTCAGACATTGTCTGGTAGCCATAAAGTTCCTTACACGGATACGGTCCTAAATAATTAACATTCTGCGAACGGTTGAAATGATGGGGGAAGTAACCTTTTTCGCTGGTGTTTAAGTTTAAAGAAGATGTCATTTTTGACAATTTCATAGGCAAGAAACTATAACTGTCAATGTATCTCTGTTTAAATACCTGATCGTACATATAAACAAGCCTACAACCTTGGAGTATAATTTTTGGCGTTAACCCCTGACTTGTGAAATACTCAAGCAATATAAAATAATCGAAACCCGAAGAATTGTGTGCGATAAATGTAAAATCAGCAAATCTTGGACGTCTGAAATGTTTGACCATTCGGTCCACTCAGTCAGCACCTTCGGCTGTGAATTCTTCACCAGATTGCAAAACTGCACATATGTAATTAGCGGTATGCTTACCATTTTCGTACATTGTTTCAAAGTCAAAATAAATGTGGATTGCGCTATATTCGACGGATTACACAGGTTGAATATAGAGCCATTGTGTCTTCTTCCACCTATCAGGATAACTCTACAGTGCACACATCGCGAAGGGAGAACATTGTGCGCTAGATAGTTATCACGGGACCCATTTGCTCTAGACTGTCGGTTAAACGAGTTTGTCGCAGTAGTTTACGAGATCGCACTGACTCTCACCCTCACAATCGTGGTTATATGCTAAGAAGCATAACAGAAAGTCAGATCTAACAATATCTTAAAACAATCATGCCATGTACCGATTTCTTAGGGTGTGTGTCGCACTGAGTGTGTTTGCACCCGGTGGGCACGTCAAAAAAAGTACAAAAATGAATTAAAAGTCCGCTCATTTAATTAAAAAAAAACCTTATAGCAGGACTCACAGACATAGTAGTTGTAACCTAAGAAGAAACCCACTTTCAAATTAGTTATCATGTAGTAATGATCGTCGTGCGCAGATATAAAAGTTACCGTTGTGATTGTAGCTCGTCTGTATTTTTATATTAAACCAATTGACCTAGAAACACAGAGATCTGGGAAAGATTAATGTTTCAGACTAGAAAATTCTTCAAATTTTAAAAAAGTATGCATGCAAAAAACGCAATTTATTTTCTTGAGGGGTGACGTTAAACCCAAACTGTAGCATGTTTTTAGCTATTTTCACCAAATCGCTGTCGGGACTTTGAGGATTTAAAAAATGAGCGGTGCATATGCTAAAACACATATTGTCTGCTATATTTTCAGGGATGAATAAATTCATTCTATTTTTTCTTATAACCGTATTGTAGGCCAGGTCGGCTAACTTCCTACGCACGCCGCCTTGTTTGTTTCGTGCCACGGTCACGCATAACTCTAAAGCAGAATCTAAACCCACATCTGTATTGCTTTGAACTGCACATTCAATTTGATCAGCAAATATATTAACATTGTGATTATTATCAGGTGTTAGAACTGCATTAATATCTGTGGGGAGACTTGCTCCTTGCAGAGATACGTTCAGAAAACAATCTTCACCCGCCATCAATATGGAAAACGCCACAATCTCATTCAAAATATCTTGCAAGAAGATATTATAAGCAGCATAATCATCAGTGGCGATTTCACGAAAATTTTAAGTTCTGCGAATTTCTAAACCGTTAAATCACGGTCTTGGGATAATTGTAAAAGCACCCACACGACCACCCTCTCTTAATAGGTTATCTATACATTTCTGGCTGAGACCCATATCTGGAGCTGAGGGATCATAACCTGACGGTTCGTCATTAGATGGACCGACACCGATCTGTTCATCGTTGTTTATAGATACTCCCAACCATTCATGTTGTTCGTCTACAATTTCGTGTAATCTATCCATCATGTTAAGCAATTCAGGTTGTAACATCTGTAATTGGTTATTAATCAACTCACGTAACTGATCACTATTGTTTTGAAAATCATGTCTAGGCCTTAATGATCTCTGATCATCTTCTGAAGTGTGGTCATGCAAATCACCGTGACATCTTTTACTGCTCATTTTGAATTATTATTATTTTTATTTTAAAATCAGAAATACAAAAATGTAAAGCTTAAAAACAAGCGTGTGCACCCCCTTGAAAACACCATCACAAAGCACGACATTATAAATTTGAAATCCACCACCGTTTTCTTCACCAGTAAAATAGATCCCAAGAAACACACCTCAAATAAGCATAAAACCGAACAATAATCGATGGCAAAAATAATAAAATGTACGATAATGAACACACCACAGTAAATGTGTGAATATATGGCTAAAAACGGTATCAATACATACAAACCACAAGTAAATCATATCCTAACAAAACGCAATAACGATGTGTTGTTAATATATAAAGCTAATAAAAACATTGTCAAATAACCAGAAACCACAGCAACAATTCAACTAGAATAAACCTTCTTGTACCCCTACGTTTTGTATAAATTGTTTAACATTCTCTGATAGATTTACACGCTCACACATAGAGATAAGCATTAAACGAAGTCTCGATCCGCGATCTGCTGTTTTAACGATATCCGGGACACCGATCCTGGCCTGCTGAACTGTTGGAATTCATTATCAAGCTGTCGGACACTTCTCCAAATTCCTCGTGACGTAAAGCTTCGTTATAGCGGCTGTTGCCGAGGCGATAATTTTGTTTAAAATAGACACCCGTCGGGCTTGAGCGCAAGCGCAGCAATCTGCCGTGTCCCGTTAGCAGTGTTTCCGGCCAAGTCGAAAAGTAATTCTCTCAAAGTAATCGATTTCACACGGCACAGCAGTATCATAATCAAAAACTTCTATTAAATCCCGTCACGAACAAACCTGCAGAGAAAGAGTCATGCGTAATTCGACCTTCTTCCTCCGCCGCACCGTATCGGTGAAGGATTCCTGATCCCAAGCGTGTCTTTGAAAATCTGACCAACCCCCCAACCTTAGCCACGCTAGGTTCTCGTTCTCCTCGGAGCCTTGGTTCTGTAAAAAATCAATCCCGTTTTATTATTAATTAAGACTAATAATCAACATAAACGTATACTGAGATTTTGTTTGGGTTTTACATCCAGATTCTCTGAAGAGCCTTAACCGGCTGGTAAGTTGGGGAGTCATCTGTTATCCTGACGCTGTATTGGCTCAAGCTCGAGCCTTTTCACTCCCCTGACAACCGTCTGTATGACGAGGCCCCCCTCAAAACTGCGGCGTTGGTAGATCTGATTGCGGCAGGGGTGTGGATCGCTCGTGCTCTCTTGTGAGCCGTGTGAGAGTCCTTCCTCTGGAAGACTAACGCTCTCGGGGGTGGTTCGTGTGCCGTTGTTTGCCGTCGTGATCGTGATTCCGACTAACTAACCGTCTGCAACGACACCTCTTAGGTAATATATACACGTGATGCCGGGGGGCTAGCAGAACCAACGCTGTTTCACTCTGTCAAAATTTTTGTAAACACTGGTCATGGAGAAACCATGACCTTTTAACACTTTGAGAACAACGAAAGTCTGTACTGCAACCAAAACCGTGTATTAACACGCATCATCATGTACCGGTACTATTGGGGCCGTCGTCAACGTTTGGGCGTACATGATAACTATTATTATTATTGCTATTATTAGACTTGAGTATGTTCTGAAAAGAGAGCAGCCTTACATAATTGTGAGATGTCAAAGGATCTGGCTTCAAGTCTTCGTCCAGAAATCCGTAGTCTCAAAAAGACCTAGAGATCTAACAAGTGTTAAACAAATATTCACGTTTAAATATATTTAAATAACCACACCGATGAAAAACACATTACCATCGTAATTGTCAGCCATTGTTCCGTCGATTGATGAGATAATTAATATTGTACACCGTGAAGATAGAGTTACGGGTAGGCCTAATGAACTGTACAACTTTTGCTTTTTAACAGATCGTAGTGTGAGGGCGGCTCCTTAGAGCTCACCGTAAAATCCGATAACAACCAGTAGGGGGTATCCTAACCCCATATTTCTTTTTTCTTTTACAAGTGATTTGGTGTGATATTAACGTCCTCAGAGCCTGTCTGGTCTTTATTACGTGTCCTGGGCCGTAGCCATATACTTTCATCTTGAGGGTGTTAGGTATAACCTTATCTACATGTGTTTGAACGCAACGGGGTTTTTAACTGCCGAAAAATCAAAGTTTGTATATCTGTTTATCGCTCTCACACCATGTAAACCACACGCTCAAACGTCCGTTTGAAGTAGGTCTGATGTAAGTCTCACATTGGCAAATCAAAGAGATCTATTCTCTTGTTTGTATTAGGTATAACTCATAATCGCTTGTTTGTGTGTGTGTGTGTGTGTGTGTGTGTGTTTGCGTGTATGTGTGAGTGTTTGTTTTCGCGTGTATGTTTGTGTTCAAAATCGGCGTGAATAAAGATAACAAATTTAAAAATGATTAAATAAAATTTAAATGAAGTAAAATGGAACACAATTTCCCTACATCATAGACATCTATTTCACTTTTGTTGTTATTGTCTTTTTTCTATCTATCTAAGTGTATCCTGAAACTCTGTGAAATCACATTCACCAGCTATACATTAGGCTATTAACATTCCTGTTTTTCTTCTTAACCTAACCAGATGTTTGAGGTTAAAAAGTTCAATAGGGTTCATATTCTTTGACCAGTTACAGACCTTTTCACTAAACTTTTGACAAAGTTCACGCTCGCAGGTGCAGGTCGTAATAGATACAACGGAGATCCTTTGATCAGTGAACTGATTACTTGACACAACAACAAAGTTCACAACGCCAGATCCCTCAAAAAACTCATTAGATTGCAAATGAGTTGTGACCCCAGAAACAGTCTTAGATGTTTCACAAACGTTTGAAATGCCTTACACTGATATGGACGCTTCAGTAATCACACAAACCCCCAGACAACCGGCGCCAATCTCGTTTCGATACACTGCGTGATACGAATATTTACATTTCTGTACGATTGTAAAAACCTAGAAGCTTAATTAGAATGAAAAGTGCAGTTGGTATGAACTCGACATCATCTTAGGTATGAAAAACCAGTGAGTATGAGATATCACCATCCATGGTGGCGTCACTCACACAGGCTTTTCAGCCCATTTCTCCTGGTTATTCTCTCTGGCTCTAAGGGTAAAACTCCAAAGAACAGCATTGTCCAGAGGAAACAAAAGAACATTATGACAGAAGGTGATCAGGTGAATCTCATGAAGTATCTTGTACAGATCATAGTTCAACCAAAAATCACGCGGGAGTTGGGGGGGGGGGGGGGGGGTATGTATACAAAGTTTGTGAATTAAAAAATGTATAGGCCATATAAAAGATATAGGCCATAGTCACTACTACAGACCCAAAGTCACAAATATACTGGACTATATTTCCAAAATGATTAAAAAAAAAAAAATACTTTTTTTTTTGTCATAACTTTTTGTCAGGAGTATCTTGAGTTGGTGCACCGCATTTCATGCAAATCAAACCGGATTTAAGAACACGGCCAATTTTGAGACAATTAGGATTGTTTGCATTTTACATTATTGCAAAAACTCTATGCAAAAAAATAAATAAACAATAATACTAATCATAATAATTGAAAAATACAAATATTGTATTAAATAAAGATGTCTTTATGCAAAAATATAAGACTTTTTCCTTCCCCCTTCTTGATGTTAGGGTGAAAATCTGATTAGACATGACAGTTTTTTTGTTTTTTGTGAGATACACCTGTTCCTGGGGTTGAGGCTGAAAAAGGAAGAATTTACCTGATTTATTGGCAGAGCCTTGTACGCCTGCTCCTGTTGCCGCCCCTGGTGTCCCAGGACTGCCCGGCACACCCGTCTTTTTACTCAGCAGACTGTTGAAGAAGTTGGCCAGCACTCCTTCATTCGCTGCTGCTCCTATAAACACACAACAAAAATAATGGACCTCAGTGGCATGTCAAACGATTATTCATTTGCCACTGTGAGGGCGTCAAAAAGCAAACCACACATCCAAGTTACAATTAATGGGGCCCACTGACCAAAAATTTATAGAGTGATTATTAAGAATACCATATATATCAAATATGTATTTTCTGTTAAATATGTTTGCAGCATCTACATTTTAGACACCAGTGAAATTTCACAATTCTCAATGCCACAGCAGAATACTAGGGTAACTCGTATTAATAATAACTGAATTATATTATTAAATAATTAATGTTCCTGTGGCTCAGTGGTAGAGCATTGCGTTATATTATTATGAGTAATTATTACAATTAGTATATTATAAATTAATAAGAACCTAACAAAAAAAAAGTCCTCAAAATTATTGAAAATAATTAAACTGTCAGTAATACAATAAAAACAAAAACAAAAAAGGACAAATACAATAGAAAAAAATAAATAAAAATGAAAAGAAACAGTGCTTTTATTTTTTTTTATGCAAGTTAAAGTATTTAGATAACAGCTACTACAGAAATTAAAGATCTAAGGTAAATATAAAAAACAAAGCATTAGTCTCACTGTAAGAATTCAAACTTACTTTGTTTTTGTTAAAGCTAAAAAGTTAATAATAACTTTAATAAATCAAGCATCGTCCCATTTTGCAAAAGTCACGGTCTATGATTTTTACTGATTGCCTTGTGAAAATTGGGATTTATAGAGGAGCGAAGCGCACCGCTAGGAAAAGGGGGCGGATGGAGGCCAATAATAGTTTTATCTTGCTTATTGCCTTCATATCGTGGAGGCCGAAATCGAACTCGAAAACTGAAAGTGCTTAAACCAAAACTATTTAAAAAAAAAAAAAAAAAAGTAAAATATGTTACCCTACAGGGTGGGAAGGTTTAAGAATTAAATTAAAGTTGATTTACTTAAAACGACTGAATCTATTCCTACTGGTATGAAACATGCTGTCCAGCTGAGCTTAGTGATCGGAAAATGTTATTTCATATTCCTACATTCTCCTCAGGAGGGCAGAGTTTTAAAGAGGTTAGACTATGAGGCAGAGGGATGAACCAGCAAAATAAGATTAGTGTGAGAGAGAATAAAAGAACATAATCAGCATCTTGATATGCCACACTTGTGAGGTGGATGGATTATCTCGGCAAGGAGAGTGCTCACTAACCAGATTTAGACAGATTTGTGAAAAATATTTGAGAGAAATAGGCCTTTTGTACATAGAAAAAGTCTTAGATCTTTGAGTTCAGCTCATGACAATTGGGGGCAAAAACAAAAGTGTTGCATTTAATTTTGTTCAGTGTTTAAAAACAAAATCACAGACGGATATTCATGAATATTTTTGAGTGATGAAGCAAACAAATCATTAAATCAATATTTTAAATGAATACATTGAAATTGACAGTTTGAACTGATACAAACTGATTGAAAATCTATAAACGTATCCTTTAATGTTCTCTTATACTGAGACATGAAATGGTCATGACTAATCCAAAGACAAGGTCTTTAGAGAACTTGAATGTCAAGCAAATAAAACCATTCCAATATTCACAATTTCACTTACTTTTGTAGCACCGGTATCATTAAAAATATTTTGAGAGGATTCAACATATTACCCAGCACTAACCATCAGGAAAACATTAAAACTTAAACACCTTCAAGCGAAGCACAACATGAACCACAAGCTTGACTCCATCTTGCGTCATTTTCCCTATTCTACAAGCGATTTCCCAAGCTTTTCCTATCAATAAAACTAGCAAAAAGCCAAATAATGTTAAAGACAAATAAAGAACACAGTACATAGTTCAGACCAATAACAGATTCTTCCATTATACTGATTTTGTTCTTGGAGGGGACAGATTGCCTTAAGTGAAAAACCAAGATTTTTTTTTTCTTCACACTACTGCTCAACACACATGCACACTCACTCTCTATATAACTATATAGATATATAGCTGCTCACTGGCAACAAGTTTTCTCAATAACAGATAGATGCTGTTGCTTAGCAACTGCTGTGAGGCAGTCATGGCTTGTACCTGCTCCTTAAGGCAGACTCCATCTTGTGTGGTTCTCTTATATCTAATTGGTCAGGTGGGTAAAGTCTGAGCATGTGAATAACCGCCTTCCTCATTGCAGTCAAGGTCTGTAAATGACAGGTAGCTCAGACATTATTTTAGCATTCTGTCTGTAGAAATGTGCACAAATACACTGCTACTGGCGTGAATAAAAAATGACAGCATAAAATATGGAAGACATTTATCTCCCAGAAGAGAGGTTCATAAATCCAGTGCCTAAAAGTATCTTGCGCTCCAACAATACATCAAATTTGGCTGGCCATCAGTCCTGATCATTAAGAAATTAATAACTACGTAAATTATGTTGTACGTTCTACATGGGCTACAGACGTCAACGTAAAGTTTGATTTACTGTAATAAGCTCAGCTGGATGAAGGAAGAAGAGAGAGTCAGGTTAAACGAAACATTGAAGAGATGACGTACTTCTGTTCTACTTCTGATAATGTACCAGTGACATAGGCAGAAAGAGTTTTATGGATTTAAAGCTATTTTGGTACAATGTTTGCTTTTAATAATTCAATCTCTTAAAACACAGCTCAGTCTCATGCATTTTTATTAGAGGGAAAGCTTCTGAGTTTCATGACCCCAACCCCCACCTCTCAGATATCCCAGATTGAAAAAGTAACTCCAATTTTAATATGGTTTCTGGCAGAGAAACGACTGCCCTTTAATTCTTCTGCCCTTCTCACACCCAGTCCTTGGTCTTCTGAAATCACTCTCAGCTGGAGAAGACAGAGATCTATCAGTCTGAACAGCTCATACGAACAAAGGCGAAGAAATACGAGTTAAGAGGGAATGTCATTATTACAGTTCAGAGAATAACCTTGAGGTCATGTGACAGATTCATTATGCCAATGTGTCCCAATTGTTGTGCATTATCATTATCTAGAAAAAAAGTAGGCAGAATGTAGGAAGAAAGTTATTAGGTTCGGAACAACATGAGGGTTTTAATAGGTCATCCTTAAGGCACAGAAATCAATTTTCACTTTCTGCATCTTGGTTTGGCCTTTAATGTTTCCCATTGTTCTCTTAAAGGAGTACTTAACACCATTTTTTTCAGGAATCTTTGATGAATAGGGAAAAAATGCATTTATTTGAAACACCAATCTTTGTGTAAATTATAAATGTATTTACTGTCACTTTTGATAATTTAATGCATCTTGAATTACAAAAATATTACATATTTTTTAATTAAGGTGTATAAATTGATCAAAAGTTTTACTGACCCCAAACTTTTGAATTGTAGATTATATGTGTATTTAATTCTTAATTGCTCTTTAACAAGTTTTGTCAGAGAAAAATCTTAGTATTCTGATGTAAACAGCGTAGCTATTTAACAATCTTACTGAACTCTGGAATCTTATTCAATATTCATTAATGTGAATGCTCGCTAACTACAATAGTCTCTGCTGGTAGGCCCGAGCTGATCAATAATTCAGCACTATATTGGTGCACTGACAGCCAAGTAACATGCTCCCATACTTTTTTTCTGACCTTACGATATCACCTACAAAATAATACAACAATAAAATAGAAAATCAATAATTGTTTGAGCAAGCGCATCACATGCATTACACGTTGCCTTAAATATACTTAATCACAAATTCAAAGAATTCCCATGGATCTTCTGGAAAAATTCCACATCTATCTATTTACAGTCCCATTCAGAGAATTAGCATGCTCTTGAAATACAAGACTTTCTTTTTGCCCTTTTAAAACGTCTCTCTCTCTCTTGCTCTCTCACATACACACAAACACAGGTATTCACAAACACAAACAGACACACACACACACACACCACACACACACACACACAAGGAATGTTGTGATGGTGGGAGCCCAGGGAGACTATTTTATTTTAGGTGCTGCAGTGATTGTGTGGGTCATCTGTTGAGTCTAGCTCAATGTCAGCCCCTCCAGGAGAAGAGAGGAGACTCAGGCAGAGCTGAGCAGGGTGGCTGATCACTGACATCCCAGGCCGCATCTCACTCTCCTCTCCACAGGCAGCCAGAGAAAAAGACCACGGAATTCGTGATAAAAGAGGCATTCAGTTGAGAACACCAAAGACCTAATCGCCAAAAAGAGCCTTAAGATTGATCCCGATCCCAGAGGGCAAAAAAAATAAATAAATTGAGAGATAGTGGATTTCTGTACCCCGCACTAATATATCTTTTTTTATTTTCCTTTTGACACATCTCGAACAAGATTAGGATCCAATTCAATTAACTTTTATCTGGATGAAAAAAAAATCTTGGAAAAAAAAGACAAGAAAGAGATCATGACCGCACTTCAACAAAGAGTTTCACATACTGGGATTACAGTCATGTTTCTGTGTTGCAACAAAGTGGATTTACATTGCAAATCAAAACCCAGATGGGGTCGATTTTGCATTTTAATGCGCTTCCTCTGGAGAGGAACTCTGCCACTCTGACAAGTTTTGGCTGCCCTGGTTTGCTTCCTAAACAACAACCTGTTCTTGAATGGAGAGGAAATGTAAAGAAAGCACCATACAGTCAGAAGAATCTCACATTTACACATTTCAAAAGAATCAGGTGCAGAACAATTTGAAAAGCAAGAGGATGTCAGTGTTTTATTTAGCTTTCAATCGCCTTTTTATCCATCCACTACAAACACACATAATTTGACTGATAAACACATATGAAGAACAATCAAAGAAAGATTCTGCTAAATCAATGTTTAAGGCTCATAGCGGGCTCACAAACAGCTAATATACAAACGCAAGCATGAACCAGTATTGCTTTTGAATAAAGAGTACTGTATTCAAGCTATTGGAAGAAATTTCTTTGTAGAGCCATTGATTTTTCTTCTCTTTTTTGTTAAGCCAACCTTGAAGGAGTCCACCAACAATCCCAGAGAGGGCTGTTTTGTTCATTCTGAATACATCATATTTTCAGTGGGTTCAAAGGTCTGTGGTGCATAGTCTTAAAATAACAGAAAAGGGATGCATGCACATAGCCATTTTGGTAGTACTCCACAGCTGTAAGTATTATGCATTTAGATGAAAGTGTTGTGAAAATCTTCTGAGGAGCGAAACCGAGCAGCGTTGCAAACCATCGGAGGTGATAAAGTTCGTGCGCCAGGCTAAACAGACGAATAGACAATAAGAGTATGCTAATAATGCTCTGCAAACGCCAAACCCACCAGGCATTTCTTCTTGAAGTGCTGTCTTGCATGCAAAATTGTTGATTTGAGTGGTTTTAATTATAGTCACAGTAAGAGGTGAATTTTTTTATTTCACATCAGGCTGCAGACGTCCACTTAGACATGGCTTCACAGGTATGGACCCTTTTAGAGGGGATATTATTCTTCTAGCAGTGCTGCTTATGAGCACCTCATCACTATTTAAGAACTGCTGAAGAGGGCATGGTGAGTCTTTATTGCCTACATCCCGCTGTCATCTCTGCATTTCTGCGGGTCATCGAGGCTACACGGGGAGCGTGATTAAAACACACGTTGTGGGGTTATGGCGGTTTGCTCGCTCTACGATGTTGGCGTGTCTTAGAAGAATTCTTAAGTGTTTGCAAATGATGAAACAATATGCGCCGTCTGTCGGAAATGTTGGAAGAATGACAGGTTGTCAATTAAAGTTCTCGTAATCACCCCCGTCACGGAGCTGCCAGATTTCATTACAGCCCCTGCCAGGACGGCGGAGTTTTCACGTTCTTAATTGCACTGCTCATTTGAGGGAAAAATAAAATGTTTTAAGCAGAACATTTCAGCTAATGTTTTAATTGTGTTTTTATCTTGAGCATCATAAAAAGACAGAGAGAGACATCTTCTCCTGGGAGAGCCTCAGCTGGCAGTATTCTCGAGACTCTGTGACAGCATTAATGAATGACAGATGTGTCCGTCGGATCAAAGATGCCCTAATTTATCTGATTCAAATCTCTCAGGACATGTAATATGCAGATGCGGAGGGAAACGAGCTGACTGTCTCAATATACCTTTCTCCTGAAAATTAGGTGTGAAATGAAGTGGACGTGTCGAGCTGCACTTCGCAACGCGCCTTTAAAAAAAAGCATGGTCTGCTTGAAACTATTTCTAAAACTAGTCCTTTTGTTCTGATCGGATTGGTCTTTGTATCTGTACAACCATTCGAGAAGCTCCAATTGAGATATCTATCATAAAAAACTACTTGTAAAATATGTCTAACAGATGTTTTATACTCATGCAAGTGAAGAAGCAATCATTGGTACTAACGTAGTTATTCCAGAACAAGTAACACTGAGATGATTTACAACACACATGGTGCAGAACTCACCAAATTTCCTCTCTGAACTTCGGTAAGAGTGTGGACAGCCACAGCAGTGCTTTCTGGGTCACAGCCTAGCTGATCAATGAGCATGGATAGAAATTTGGGACTTTGGAGACTGCAAATGTAAGCAGCTCTGACCCACTTACAGAGCCATGTGGGCAGTAAAAGGGCACGGAGATAATGAGAAACTGGACAGGCAGTGGCACTGCGCAGCATGCAGATGTAGGGTAAGAGATTGCCACTTGCTGACAGGTGCTCCATCACTAGAAAGGCAAATCATGGCCTGCGGTAATCTCTGATTGGCACTTAATGAGCAAACGTCACTGACATGAAGGCCATAACCTTTGATCACAAAAGAATGCCTTGGATTGGAAATCCAAATTCATTTAAAATGGCTCCTTGAAAATATCACAGTCACTTGTGCTTTACTTTATAGTCAAATGATACACAGATAAACTAATGCACCAATACATTATTTTTGCTTCATATTTATGAGCCAGAATTTTTATATTTATATTTTATACGTAGACAGTATTATATAGAATTTTATAAAATATATAAATTAATATAAAATAGATTTTATGAAATTCTTACTATATTGCCTTAGGAAAAAAACTAGCAAATGAATGCATGGCAACATAACCACAGAATAAACAATAATTTGGGAATTGGCAAAAAATGACTTTTTAAAAAAAAATTACTTTAAGTGGGCATGAAAATGATAGCAAAGGTAATCTAAATTTATATATAAAAAAATTAGCATAAACAATTAAATATCCAATTCTGACCATAAAAGAAAGAGAGAGACATGCAGTGTGCATTTCTTTAAATATACGCATATATGCAATATTCAAACGGTTGCATATTAAAATTCACCAGTTTAATGCTAAAACGCAGTCTGTCACAGTTAAAGCGACAGAAAAATCTATTCCACTCTGCGTAAATGTTAACAGTTCCATTATGATGTGGTCGTGTCTCATGAGGACTGATTGGATATGAGAACGTATGATAAAGACATAATTGAATTGGGCCCCTAGAGTTCTGCTGTAATATAGGGACCAAAGTAATATATGCACTTCCAAAAACCTCTTTTAAAGCAGTTAAGCCTCCGTAAAGCAGGTCGTCTCAACGTACTACTCAACAAACGTCTTCAGGTTTACCTGGCTCCCTGGAACAGGTGCCAATGCTTTACAAAGTCCTTGTTGAAGGCCTCACCACTTATCTCCATACAGTCAAAGAAAACCAACAGCTGATCATAGCTTGCGCATTCACACCTCCTGGCATGGCACCTTACACTTGACTTAGCCCTCTATGCCTTATCAAATGTCTCATTAGCATTCCCTAGCCATAGCACTTCATAAAAGGAGCTAGAAATTCCGGACAGGCTCCCGCTGAGACGACTTCTTCCTCAGCCATTATCAGATCACTCATGCCTGCGTGGAGTGTTTTCCCTCCGTCTGCGTCCTGCAAACTGTCTGGGCTGGGTTTACCTCACTGCGCTGCAGCCATGTGCCTCCTCATTACACTACCCATTCATCAGAGCCAGCTAGAGTCTCTAGAGTTCAATCGTGATGCGAGAGTGCTGGGAATCCATGGTGAGGTCTGCACTGACCCCTTCTGAGCAGCAGGGATGGAGGGGGAATCATTCATTAGCATACTGAGGTAAATTCACAGGATGCTACATGTAAGGCCTAAAACGATTGATTGCGGGAGAATATGTTTGCATCAAAAGCAGTTAAATGTCACTCGGAAGGTTTATTCCAACCAACATTGCATGGATTATATAAACAGGATTATCAACATGCATAGGCAGGCAATGTGGCACTTTAGGGCATACGTTTCCACGATTGGATTACACAGGCCTGTTTCATATGCAGGGCACACGTCTCAAGCAGCGAAAGGCAAGACGCAGGAGTGTTAGATAGTTGGTGAACTGTTAGTATGTTGTGTGCATGGCGATGAGCTGCAAGTGAGCTGGTGCACATCACCAGTGATTATATCAGTTACTCATAAAGGAGGGAGCAGCACAGTGACATGACTTTTAATGGCTTCTACTTACTTAACTGGAAGCATTTCAGCCTTTCAACTCTCACAGTTGGAGTTCCGACCTTGGCTCTGACTTCAGTACTTGGAATCCTTCTTTTTACTTCACAAGTAGAAAGAGCAGAGCTCATTTTCCTTTTTTAATACATCTGCTTTCCTAACATCTCATGAGGTTTATGCTTTCATATGTCTCTATTTCTCAAAAATTAATTTGCTATTCCGCCAATGGTCAGTCGTAGACAAGTCTTGGATATATTTTGAAGCTCTTTGCTAATTTACTTGGTGTTTGGACGATTTTAAATAGTAACTCAGCAGTAAAAAATAACCCTGAAAAACACATTAGATTGCTTTGAAGTTTCAAGCTAAAATCTAAAATCTAAGAAAACATAAATTAAATGTCACAACGCCCCATAAACAACTTCTTATTGACCTTCTTTTTAAACCAGCATGGGGGAACTCACCACTGCTGACTGATTCATTGTAGGTAATAAACGTAGTCTTAGTCTTCACCTTTAAGGTAGAATTCAACCAAAAAATTAAGATTTTTGTCCTATTTAAGCCCCTCATGTCATTTCTAAACCTGTATGACTTACTTTCTTCCGTGGAACACCAACATTCTACCATATTACCAACATTATGGTAATTCATTCTTTTGTGTTCTGTACAAGAAAGAAAGAGAAAATTATATTTTAATTTTTGGCTGAATTATCCCTTTAAGTTCCAGGACTTAATACAGTACTCCGGCTTTTACTAATTATCTACTGACCCTAAAGGGAAAACAAAAACTTTTCTGTCCTTCTGGATTAACAGTTTACGAATAATCATTTGTATAACAAAGTCACAATGTGACTTACATACATACCTACATATGGTTTCCTGTCCATCAACTAAAAATACATTTAGATTTAGAGACAGAAAGATGATGATAGAGATGCCATTCATCTTTAATCGCTTGTGCGCACATGGCGATGATAAGGATCAGCGATATCAAATGAATTCCTTGTTATTTCAGTTTTTTAATTGGGTTCGGTTGATAAAGGAATCCGTTATCTAAGTAGGAGGATACTTGTGTCTCTGGGCAAAGACAGATGGATGTGAATCGTCGAGAGCAAACATTGTCTCATCACTACAAGAACGATTGTGCTCGACTTGAATATCTTTTCTTAGACATCAAACTCATTACACGCTGAAGCACCAGACTCTGAGCAACAATGTGAGCGGAGTTCACAACAAAGGGCAAGAGGAGAAATAAGAAAAATAATAGAATACCATTCAGGGGTCAGAGGGTAAAGTGTGAAGTGGTCTGAAAGCAATCAATCATAACGAGGCTCCGCCGGGTGAATCTCCATGTTACCACTGACTATGATATACTACAAGGACCTCACTTTGCACAAAACAGTCTGTCTTAATTCATGCGCAGTCATCAAAGCAGCAAATGATTATCCCAAGCAATAATTTTCCATTTGATAATGCCATTCAGCAGGCCTATCTCATGCTGCTCAGCTAGCAGGCGGTCCTTCATACAAGCTGCAGCCACTTTATTCAGCTAATTTGTGGGTGCAAAAAGAAAAAATCTACAGATGGACTCTATCCAGACTCAAAATTAATTCCTTTGAGGAGGCCTATTGATCCCGTCTTTTTCTACCCTATTAATGATCCTTTCCCTCACTGCCCTCATGTGGGGTGACTGCTGCTACTGATGGAGGGGTGAAGTCTGACAGGCTATAACTGGAGCGTCCAATGCAACTCATGCAGCAGGCCTGGATCCTTTTATGCACAGTGACATCTGAGGAGCAAAGTGTGTGTGAGAGGGAAGGTTAAGGGGCGCAACCAGACAGCGCTTTAGCTGTGAACAGTTTCAGTGTAATGCTCTGCTGGGTGCATCACAACAGGAAGAAGGAAAGCACCAAAGGTCATGATACCACAGGGAGAGGACAATAACAAGGCAGAAAACCAAAGCAGCTCTAGAAAGGCTGGACTGTGTAGCTGACTAAACACAGGAAGAGTGAAATATCTGAAACACTTTCATGCATTCAGCTGTTCAAGAAATTAAAGGGGTTCTATAATGAAAAACTGAATTCTCCTTGATCTTTTGGAACAAAAAAAAAAAAAAACTCTCAATGTACCATACATATCCCTAAAGTTTTGGAAATGAAAGAGACTTCTCCAGTTCAACCATGTTGCAAAAACGGTTCTTTCCAAAGTTCATTCCAAAAACTGAATACATTAATATATGACTATCCACATTTACACCACCCAGTAGAGGTGGAGTATTGAGAAGGAAGTAGGATAGACACTATTATTCCGAATCATCAGAATAGTATGCTAATATTGGCTTAACACTAACGATAAGAGTAAGATATGGAAAGTGCACCAAATCTTCCAGCATATAGACAAACAGCTAGTATTTATTTTTATTAAAATAACTACAGTATATAAACATAATTCAGCATATTTTTGAGGATTGTTTTGTGAATCTGTCATGACTCATGATGTAATGTGTAGGTTTAGCAAAGAGGATGTTTTTGAAAGATGGGGCAGAGCAAAATATATTGTACCTTACAGCAAACATAAGGTGGTTGTTAACATATTCACTGAAAGAAGATTCTTTAAGGCACAGGAAAAAAAAACACCACACACACACACACACACACAACACCCACACCCCCCCCCCCCCCCCCCAAAAAAACAAACCGTTCAATAGAGTGTTTTGTTGGAACTAATCAGGTATTACAATCATGTAAATTCCATACACCAGCTCTAAAAACAGACCAACAGATCAAAGTAGTCTATTTAGCTCATCATGCCGTTATTATCTAAAATAACCAATTATATTACATCAGATATTGGAATCAATGATATTGTACAGGGCATCTTGTTTTTCTTTCGCACATAGCTTTGCTGATCTAATCTATAATATATGTTTTTTTTTTACATATAATGTTTAATT